>NW_006497091.1:1501723-1646788 GCF_000471905.2 Amborella trichopoda
TAAAAACTATCTCAATTGAAGATAACTACAGTTATTTTGAATAAAAATAAATTGTAAAATTGGGTGCAAAATGATTGTTTTGCTCGTGCCTAACAATTTATGAAATTCCAAAACAACCCTTGTTGCTGCCCTAGAACGTACGTGATCCTCCATGGTCGATCCGGGGTTGCTCTGATGCTCGTTTAATCCAAAGGCAGTGGTCCCACAGTTTTTGGATGCACCGAAAATATAGTTCTAGCCACATGGTCCATTTCAAGGTGCTAGAGTCTGATTTTTTCAAAATTGTTTCTTTGTTTGCACTGCCTTAAACATGTCGGATCGTGACGAACCTTGGCAGGTAGCCTTTTTAAGTGCTTAAGAATATTTTGACTCGTTCTGGGGTAATTCTGAGACTATCGAGAATTCCATTGTATGATAAGGCTTATTGGTCGGCTTCCTCTTTATTCCACATTAGGGACCAAGGTGTCGAAAAATGTTTTCAAACATGTTCTTTAGACTTAATTGATTCTATGAAGGGGTTATCCTGGCTCTCTTCATGCTCCAATTCAGCAATCCAAGGAATAAGGGCTCTGATTGGATCTGGGATTGCCCTACTGCTTGAGTAATGACCGGCTCTCGACAGACTTGAGGCCACATTTCTGGTAATCTTGGCATATGATGGCCTTGGGCAATGGCTCAACTCTGATGGGCTCATGATGGCCTTGGGGCCATATCTCCCTCGGTTGCTCGTAACGGCCTTGGGGCCGTAGTTCAGATGAACTAGGTTCATCTTCTTGCACTTGTATGATGCAGCAATGAACGATGCCAATCGTTTCAGGTTTCATAGCAGTTTGCAATGGGTAGTGCACATGCAGAGAGCGCGAGTAGGAGTGTGCAGATTAGAGCGCGGGTAGGAGTCCACGTGCCGAGCACAAGCAAAAGAGAGAATAAGATGATACAAACAAAGACGGAATTAGGCCCGCCCTAGGTGCAGGTCTGTGACTTCAGACAAGAGAGAATGAGAGAAAAAAAAAGAAGAGAAGGACGAAAGAAAGGGGGGCATACAGGGGCCCACCTTGAGCTCGTGTAGTGAAGAGAGAGAGATGGAATAGGAATGAAGGAAAGAGGAGAGAGAGAAGTAGAAATGGAGAGGAGAGATAGTGGACTTTGGTGTGTGTGTGCTTAGGTGTACCTCCATGAGCCTCCTTGAATGCACGAGAGAGAGAAAGTGTTAGGGTTGAGGTATAAGATGTGGTGTATGGGATGAGGTGTAGGGTATGGTGGTCTAAGAGGTAGTGTATGGTGTACGAAATGAACTAGGGTGTGTGGAGTAGGGAATGGGCTGTGATGTATGGTGGTGTAAGGGTATTTCTCTCTCCTCTTCCTTTGATCTTGAACTTGTAAGCAAAGCAAAGAGAATAAACTAAAATTCACTCTAAAATGCTCAAGTATAACAAATGAATAGCAAAAATTCAAAGGGAGGTCAAACACCCTAATACAAGTGACATGGGTTTCCTTATATAGAGCAACCACTAAATAAGGCTGGAATGCTCAAAAGTACCCAAATTTTTCACAAAATACACATTTAATGAATTAAAATAATCATCCCGTTTTTGGATCAAAAGACCAAAATACCCTTAGATATTTTTCAGCATATGACAAAACCATCCCTCCATGAGGGCCCTCTTGCCATTGCTAGTCTTCAGGAAATTTTTTGGACACCTATGATAGTAATTCGGGCGATCAATCGTCGTGGAATTGATGATTGTACTTTTGTAAACGTTTTGATACCCCTTTGATCTTCTTGAAGCAGATCTTTTAAGAAGAACCCAAAATCCGATCAAGTCCAAAAAATTCTTCATCCATCAATGCAGGTTGATTTATTATGTTCCAAGTCTTCATTTTTATCACAAATTGAAGAGGACATTGTCACAATCATTTTTGCAGTAAATTTCATCCATTTTAGTGTTGATTTCATCCATTTTGGTGTTGATTTTCCAAATTTGGGAGGTCACCGGAAAATGGGATTGCGACGAGTAGAAAAGTATGCCTTTCTTCAACCTCGAAATTCATCTCATCTGACTTCTGATCATGCTCAAAACTTGTACCAAATTTTAGCTCTTCAAAGCACGGTCACAACGGACCCATACTTGCGACGATCCGACATCGGGATCTTGAGCTATGGCCTTCCAAAGAATTGGATGCTCTCTTGTATAAATTCTGAAATTTCATGTTTCTTAGCACATCTCCTCTATAGAAAGTCTCTTATCTTGGATCACACCAAGATGCGTGCCTTATATCAAAAGGAAAAAGTTTATAAAAGGTTGCAACCTTAAAATGTGTAACTATAAATGCACCTAAAAAATCCACAGAAAAAGTTGTTTTGATTTTGAAAATCCTTCTGATTGATCATGTCGACATCGAGATGTATGAATATGAAAAATAAAAATATTTTGAGACTCATAAATAGTGCATCTTACAACATATTATCTAGACCATCCCTTTTCAAATTTTTCATATGTTAATAGATCTACTTGATTTTAACCATTCTTAGCTTAATTTGACTTAAAATGAGCAAGATATGATCATTTAAAAATCATCTCGAAATGAGAGGATACGGTTGCCATAAATGAAAATAGAAACTACTTCACTGAGGCTGCACTACAATAGTGTAAAACCCACTCTTCTATGGTAAGTTAGGCCCAGAATGGTCCTGGAGAGTCAGATTGATCCCAAATTTGGTCCTTGGGGATTTTTCAAATCTAATGGCGGTGGTTTGATATTGTTTTGAGACCCAAAAATCAGGGTTGTAGTTGTAGGGTCTATTTTTAGCATGATAACTAGATTTGATAATCAAGTGTCGTCCTGATCATATCAAAACTTATCAGACTGCGATGAAAATTTGCATGTATCCTTAAGGTATCTCAAAATACCCTCTCATGTATTTTGAAGCCATTCTGACACTTTTTTAGATATGACCTAGTTTTAGGCTTGTTTGTTGAAATGTTCCCATAGTCAAGTGGTGTCTTGGGTACTGCCGGACTAGGTTACTACTGGCTCTCTATTTATTAGTATCGAGCATATGTCAAAAATGATGTATAACAGTATTATCTCTTGCAATCCAAAATTGTAATCTTCAATGTGGTGCTGGATTTTTACTTGTCTAGGCTGTGGATGTAGCTCTACGGTGTGAACCACGTAAATCATGTGTTGATGATGTGGTTTTTATGTTTGCTTTATTTCTTGCACTCACTTTCAAGTTGTATTAATCTACTTCGCATTTAGCCAATTGTGTTAACAATCTTGAATGGGATCTTGATATTAGGGATTCCTGATTCTACAATCCAGGGGTTAACGAGAATCCTATAATTAGGATATCAGAGCACAAGGTGTGTAGGGTCTAAGGCTTGCATTAAAAAAAAGATGAATGGTGGAGTTTGATGGAGACATGTTTTGAGGTAAAGAAATATAGAGTAAAGTGTTTGTGAAAATTCCACAATGGAGGCAAGTGAGAAGAAATCAAAAAATGTATTCAATCGATGTCGACAAGATAAATTTGGTGATTTTGCTATAATGGTAGAGATTGTTAGGTTTGGTGAAAGTCAAAATCACCGCACTTATGTTCATTTAAAAAATTGAGGGTATTATGGGAAAAGAAAAAAAGGGCTACCTTAGTGAACAAAAAAGAAGCCCAAGTAATCTCTATAAAAGAAGGCTAAGGAAGACATAATACCCATCCTTTGGTGGGTCACCCCTTTAGGGGTTATGGGAGGAGAGCTCCAAGATGGAGATGGGTCTCCAAGAGAGAGGAGGTATTCCCATGAGATTTTGGGTTAGTTAAGTTTTTACTACTGGATAGAGAAAATCTTTTGGTTGCTCTCAAAGTAATTTTTCTGATAGTAATATAGTGGTGGAAAAGATGTTGATCGATGGTGTAATTCAGTCAGGAGATCGGGATTAGAAGGGAAGATCGATGAGGTCTTGTTACCGATGTTAAGAGAGAGGTATTGTCTCTTGTAACTCATAATTATAATCTTCATTGTGATAATGACTTTCTGCTTCCGAGGTTGTGGATGTAGCCCTACAGGGTGAACCACGTAAATAATGAGTTGGTAGTGTGCTTTTAATGTTTGCTTTATTTATTGCACCCGATATCTAGTTGTATTCATCTACTTCACATTTAGCCAATGGTATATACAATCTTGAGTGGGATCCCGATATTTGAGATTCCTGATTCCGCAATCGAGAAGTTACTGAGAACCCTACAAACCACACCTCTGGTAGCTGTAATGAGAAAGATTAGGTCTTTGAGTCCACCATTCCAAGGACAGGATAGATCCAGTAAGTCATTGAATATAGCTAACACCCTACCACCCGGTATCTTCCATAGTGCGACACTACATCTTTAGTACTTGCGGCACCAGTCCAAAAGCCCAACGAAGTCCTCTCTAGGTGGACAAAAGGAACATACCAGAGCTTTAGACAATAACTCCCTCCAAGGTGCTATGGCCGAATCATTAATTTGAACAACCCTTATCTTGTCTTGAGTTGGCCTGCTCTGTACTTGCCCAAATGTCGTTTCTGGTCTGGCTGTTGTCTCCAACCTCGAGAGCCATTGGATCTCGTCGTCTCCAAACTGTTTCTGGCCTGGCTGTTGTCTCCGACCTCGAGAGCCGTTGGATCTCGTCTCCTCCAAAACTGAAAGTGCCAATCTTTGTTGCTCGTTCCTCACTGTCACTCTCATCTCTGTGTCTCAAACTTTCAATCTCCATCTTACTCTACTTTTCTATCTCTATCTCAAGAGAGACCTACCTCTTTCTTAGGAGACAAGTATCTCTGCTCCCTATCTCTGCCTATATCTCTTTTCCCACTTTCTCGGTCTTCCTTGGTCTCTCTTTGTATTGCATGTCTATTGTGCATTTGTTTCCTTTCTCTCTCTCAAGAGCATCGTCTCAAAATCTGAATGGGAGTGGCCAGGTTCAGCCCCAACAGGCGGGATGGCAATCTAGTTCTATAAATGCTCCAAATCGCCAAAATCCCCCACCTTCTAAATTCTTTTGCTATCTATTTATGTATGTAGAACTCATAGCACCAATCCGAATCTCCAATTGATGGGATTAGACAACAGGATGCTATTTTGGATCTGTTTTATATAAGACTCCCTTCACCCCTCCTCGTGGTGTACGTACAAAAAAAAAGTCTATGGACTCGATCAGACCCGGGACTCAACAGATCAAGATATAGATCTAAATTTTTGACCGGAGTACTATTCAGGGTAAGGATCCGGCCCATAAACAACCCGTTGCCACCCATATTGATAGATAGGCTTCTCTCTCCTCACCTTTTCTCTTTGTGTAGCACCATCAAACTATGTAGAAAAAGGTGCATCGAATTCGTTTGGGCCTTGGCCCACAACAAAGGAAAAGCTACCGTTGCCTGTCTGCCGTTTGAAAGTACGCCCCCGCAAAGTCGTCCCACTTCTAACAGCTGTGTACATGTCGTAACGGCCCTCGCAACGGATGAAAGAAAGTGGTGGATGGGGGAATTTTTGGTTACTCTTTAGCACCGGCTTCCCTCCAAATATTTTCAATTCATATACATATAGACCAATTATATGGAACGGGAAAAAAAGATGGGTTGAATGTTTAACGGATATTTAGATTGATACTTACCCCGAAATTTCTTTTGGTCAATAGTTTCTCTAATTCATAATTATGGAAAAGGTTAAAATAACGTATTGAAAAAAAAAAGTAAAGCGTGCGGTTTGTATAGAGCCAAGGCTCTAAACAAACAAATTAGAGCCTACCTTCAAATCGTATCACGAAATGTAGTTTCAATATTGAAAATATTTGTACTAGCCTTAAAATATATTTTCATCTTTAATTATAAAATTTATAGCTTAAAAAATAGAGTAGATCAAGCGCATCTATGAATACTTGAAAAATCTTAAAAATTGTTGGTCCAAAAATGCATCATAAGATGTACTATTTCCAAAACTTTAAATCGATTTCTTTTCATATCCGTACATCTTGATGACGAGATGATCAATTTAAGAAAATTTGGGCATCAAAACTTCTTCTAGTAAAATTTTTGAGGTGGGCTCTAATTTAATTATTTAGAGCGTAAGCTATATATAAAACTTTCCCAAAAGTAAAAGATGTGGCTTGTATAGAGCCGAAGCCCTAAACAATCAAATTAAAGCCCACCTTCAAATAGTGTCGAGAAATGTGATTCCAATACTGGAAATATTTGACTAAGCTTAAAATATATATTCATCTTTAATTATAAAATTTAAATCTTCAAAAATAGTATAGATCGAGCATATCTATGAAAACTTGAATAACTTAAAAATTGAAGGTCCAAAAATGTGTTACAAGATGCACTATTTCGAAAACTTGAAATCCAATTTTCTCTCAAGTCCATGTATCTTGATATCGAGATGATCAATTTGAAGATATTTAAGCATTGAAACAACCTCTTCTAGTGAAGTTTTTGAGATACGCTCTAATTTGATTGTTTAGAGTATATAAACTTTTCCCAAAAGTAAATTCTCATCTCAACTCATTGAAGATTCTAGTTTTTATATTAAAATACCTTTAAATTGACCATATTGACCTTGAGTTATGAATAAAAAAAATTAAAATTTCGAGCATTAAAAATAGTACATACCATAATGCATTATCTAGATTGTCCATTTTTGGTGTTCACATATCTACAAAATCTACATTGTGTTTTTAGCTACAAATTTTACAACCACGAGTAGAAATACATTTTTGAGCCACTATAGGAATTTCCCATTAGATTTTGAAGCAAGGCTTTACTTTTCTTCATAAGGCTTAGGCCATGTAGAAACTGCATCCATTAATTATACGCCACTAAGTCTAAAATTAATAAACTAGGAGAGTTTCTTTGGTATTTCCCGATAAATAATCTTCAAAATAAAGTAACCGGCACTTAACGCGTTATAGGTAAAACCTGATCTTTGGATCCCGTCCAAAAGCAAAAGAGAAAAAAAAAAAAAGCGACATTGATCAATCTCATACTAGCAACCACCCAACCAGAAAGCAAGAAAAAAGTGAACCATATCCTAACTAATCCTCTTACCTTCTTCATATTAAACAACATAATTCAAATGGAACAAATAATAAAACAAATAATTTGAGGAGAGAGAGATTACATGTTAAGTGCACACAGAGCAATCCGGGCCTGCATGCGAATGGAAGTTCAAAGAGACATAAAACCTCTCTCTGAATCGGCTGATGGTTCTCAGCGAGTTACACAAAAACCCACCATTGCTGGGTTCTAATGAGCCACGGCCATGGTCCATACAAGTCAGTCAGGTTTGGGACAGGTCAGGCCTCAAAAGCCATTTATTCGACCCCTTCAATGCAAAAACAAATGATAATCCACTGCTGATGCCTCCTTCAAGCACTAATTAATTCTTTTCCTCTCTAGAACAGCCAATAATGAAGATCAGTAAACTAAAATGTATAATCAGAACCGAACCAGGGTCGCATTTCGAACCCGCCATGTGCTTTTAGAGAGAGGAAACCCCCATGTTCCCTTTCTTCGCTCTCTCTTTCTCTCTCTCTAATTTTGTGTATCCAGTTTCCGATCGACTGGTTTGAACAAGTCAATGTTAGAGATGCATCACCAGCCCCATTCTTTTCCTTTTGTGAAGATTAGAAGCATTAAGCTGATGTAGTATTTGGCTCTGAGGTGCCACCAGGTTGTGCAGAATGTGGCTGAGAAGACCCAGTCCCCGTGGCCACTGTTACGCCACCTGCATTGCCCCACCACAAACTGTTGCTCATTTCAGTGCTTCCATGGATAAGAAGGTTAGTGATGAACTTTATGATGTTCAATAGGCGAGAGAAACATTAGAGAGAAAATGGATCCAGAATATATTCATAGTTATAGATGGGAAAGAAAAGGAAGAATAAATATTTGTTTTCAGGTTCCATGGATGAGGGAGAAAATTAATAATTTTGTTTTCTCTTCTTGGATGAGAGAGTGGCAAATGAAATTAGGGAAGATGAGTAGTATTCCCTCCAGTGAAAAGGGTTTTTTATAACAGAAGCTGATGGGTTTTTTTATCACAGAAGCTGACCTGTTGTGGTTGATGTAATAGCGTTGGGTGCAGAGAGGAGGCCAGCTCCATATTGATGAGGTATGAAGGGGTAATGCATCATATGTGGATATTGCATCGCGTGGCTGTACCCTCCTCCCCCACTTCCCCCTCCTCCGCCTCCGCTGCTGTTTCCTCCTCCGACTCCACCGCCACTGCTGCTTGTCGGGGCGTATTGAGCATAGTAAGGATAGAATGCAGGGCTTGGGATCATGCCTGGCCCTCCATAGTACTGAGAGAACTGATGACCCCCATATAGATTGTAATAGCCCTGCACCAATTACATTGGTTTTCCATCACTTCTCTCTCTAAAATCCAAAGGCAAACCAGAAAAGTTTAATGACCCAAATTCCTATGAAAACCCAATTTCATCATTTTGTTTGTGTGGTATTATTGATGGATGAATTAGAGAGTTTCATGGAAAAGGAAACCAAGATACCAACCATGGGGTACATGCTCTCCTGAGAATAACCTGTATAGCTGGAGGAGAAGAAAGAATGAGAAGAGAGGTATGTGATAATCCTAGAGAGAGAAGAAGAAGAAGAAGGAGAAATGGGGCATTGGTATATCAAGCTTACCCATAAGTCTGATAAGGAAAGCCATGCTGTAAAGCATATTGGCTTGGGTGGGGATAAGCAGCTGCAGAGCCGTGATAGGCCGGAGGGGCTGATCCTGCCGCCCCTCTAAACCTTCCTCCTCCGCCTGTAACCAATGCAATAGATTTTTCAAATGAATCAGAGAGAGATTATGTTCCAATAACATCTTCAATGCACAAGATTTCAATAAATCTGAAAACAGAGGGAGAAAATAACAGGATCAGGAGGAGACATTTAAGAAAAATTAGAAGGAAATTATAGAAATGACCCAGATCTAGAGAGAGAAAGAATCATCCATTTTTTTTAATGCTTCATGATCTGAACTTGTATGTGGTCACTCCTAATATTAACGAAGAACTGTTTTTTATTAAGGGATCTCTGCCATTGCCACTTTGCTTCATTTCAGAAAACCCACCCCCCAACCAATGTAATGTATAGAGAGAGAGAATGGGACCAAAAATGGGTGAAAAACCGTGTTGGGGAGTGGACGGTCGGGATCGAGTCACGCCCATCGATGCAAGGTTGCAGTTCGCCCTCCGGCCGTCGATCACCGGTGAAGGATCGAGGCATGCCCTCATGGCAGCATCGGCATCCTTGAACGTAACCTGCAAAAACCTCAACTACTGAGTTTCTCTCTCTTCTCTGAAAAAACCCATCACTTTCTCTCTCATCCCATTAAACAAACCCCAAAAGACGAACAACTCTTACGAAGCCATAGCCTTTGGATCTGCCTGTATTTTTATCAGTGATCACCACGGCCTCTTGGATCTCTCCAAACTGCTCAAAATAACGCCTCATGGTCTCTCTCTGTGTCTCCCATGCCAGCCCTCCAACAAAAATCTTGGTATAAGTGGTGTCCCCAAATTTCGCTCCATTGTTACCTGCCATTTGTGATTGCCTTTGCTGAGACATCCAAAACCCAATTCTCCGATCTCAAACCCCCACTCTCATCACCTACACATCTCTAGAGAGAGAGAAAAAAACAGGAGTCCTTACAGATCAGCTCCAGAAAGAGATAGAGAAAGGAGTTGCAGATCTCTAGGGCTACGGGAAAGGAGAGAGAAAGAAGCCCAATGTAGAGAGAGAAAATATAGAAATAAAATATGGAGGGGGGAGCAGTAGGCTCCAGTGCGAGCATAGGGGGTCCTCCGATGAATCAACAGTGTTTTTCCTTCTTTTTATCACCACTTTCCATACTTATATGACAGTGGACATCTGCTTCGCTGTCTTCAACCTTCTATTTTCTTCAACGTATTTAATTGTGGGTGGGGCTGAAGATCCCTTGACCGTTCTCTCTTTCTCTCTCATCTCAATCCTATTATTCAACTCTGCAACAATTCTGAGTATATAACCAAAAAATGTACAGCACGCCAGGCCCAAGCTCCAATCACCGGCTGGGTGGGCTCAAACGAAGAGAGAGAAAGGGCTTAATATGATACGAATGACAAAGTATTTGATGGAGGTGACAGTTGAGAGAGAAAAAGAGTTGTTGTTTTAGAGAGAGAGAAAGAGAGAGGCAGTGAGGGGAGACAGTTGAGAGGCTGCGATGTCGTTGCTCGCTTTTCTCTCTCTAGGGGGTGGGTAATTGCGCATTGAGTGGCGTCTTCAATGCTTAATTTGGGTTAGCGTGAGTCAATTAACGCCACCCTCTCGCATTCTCTCTCTTCCTTTTAGGTTTTTGATTATTAAAACACAATAATAATAGTAGGGCGAAAGCGAAACATGAGTGTCGCTGCCACCCAAGGGCTTAGACTACCAACATCGGTCAAACCTGCTTCTCTCTCTTTGCCTTTCCTACATCTTTGCCTATGCCTAATCCTCTCTCCACCCCATTTTCTAGAGCAGGTAGTGGATCGGGCCTGGTCCGACCCTAAAGAAGTAGGGCCGAGACTATGAATGGTGGCCTCAGAACTGAATGCAAGTGCGAGCCCGGCCTGATTTTTTTTCTTTTTTCTTTTCTATGTTTTTACTGTTTATGTATGGACTCTAAAAATTATCCTAAAATATGAAATGCTTTATTTATATAGGTGAAAATTACGAAGAAAGTCTATTTGTTTTTTTTTTTCAAAATTATCCCTGTGAGTATGAAGATATCTTGAGACCGATTTTTTTGCTTTTTCATTAATATGACAGTGCCTTAAAACTTGAAGCACAGCCCTACTAATAAAAAACTAAAAATAAATAAAATAAAATTTGGATTGAGAATTCTATCCTTAAATTTAAGGGTTATTTTGAAAAAAAAAAAAGATGGTTGACTTAACTTCTTTGTAATTTCTGCCTATAAATAGAATGTTGCATATTTAAAAAAAAATTAAATTAAATCCCTACATAAATCACTCTCATATTTTTCTTGCCAATTTCTTTTTTTCTCCTTTATTTTTCTACATTTGTTTTTGGAGCCACTCAGCCCAACTGGCATGACCTAACAGTGCTAGCACCGGATATGAGCCAGCCCCATGGGGACAAGGGCCGAGCTAGGCTAAGGTGGACCAGCCCATTGTCACAGTCAGCCGTGACTGCAAAAAGCCCACATGTTCGAATTGCCTACAGGAGCGGCATGCTAGCACACGTTCTCCCCACCGTCAATGGTACCTTCACCTCGCGCACGAGGGCTCATTATCGCATCATGTATGTAGTTTGCAAGACCCACCTCGACGTAGGCAGACAATGGGAACGGAAACGGGGGGCCTTTCCACACGCAATTCTCTTTCGTATTCAGGTCCATATTAGACCTAACCCCTTTGTGTGGTTGTGTTTGTCAAGGCTGTAACTTTCAAACCATCAAAATAAACTAAGGTGTACGCCAAATTTTATCATAAGTTATAATTTTAGTGTCAACTTCGAAACAACTTTTTACGATAGATTTTTTAGGTGCAACTTAATTCTACAACAGAAGGTTGCAACCTTATATAAACTTTTTTATTTTTTTTTTATAGAAATTCAGTACTTTATTAATCACGATTAAAAAGAAATTAAAAACCGAGACCAAGGTCTCAGTTAAAGAAGTTCCACCTTTGACAAAGAAATCCACCAACATATTGGCCTCACGAAACACATGCACAAAAAAGAACAGAAAAGACCTAAACAAATCCTAAATTTGTAGTAGAATGGATTGAAATTCTCAAGGCGATTTTTGCTCCTTATTGCACCACTTAATGACATTCAAAAAATCTCCTTCCACAACACAGTAACACCTCAAGTTCCTTACCACGAAAAGTTTTAAACCATTGAAAAGAGGCATAAGTTCTGCACAGTTTGCAGTTTTCTCTCCCAAAGGGTCTGCATAAGAAAAGATAATAGATCTGTTCCAATCCCTCACAACTCCTCCAAAACTAGCAAGACCGGGGTTTCTCAATGAGCTACCTCAAAATTAAGTTTAAAAACCCTCCTAATGGGGGAACCTATCTCCTCTTAGGCCAACACGTAAAAGAGCTTAACTGGAAAGAATTGATAAGTTTCTCCTAACATCCACTTCTAGAAAATGTTTCCCAGCTTTTGCAACTGAACATGAGAGCCAAATGGAATGTAAAATTTTCTCCGGAATGTAAAATATTCTCCATAATTCTCTCCACATGCATGCAAATCCCATCAAACACTCTTTTATTTCTTTCCTTCCAAACTTCCCATAAAATCAGACCTCTCGCAATTTGTTAGATCATCACTCCTGTTTATGGAAGCATAGATACTGCTAAGTTTGAAATAATCCTCTTGACTTTCAAAGGCATAACCATAGCAACCCCAACTTGGTCAAAAAAGCAGTGCCAAATTTTGAAACGTAAGAGAACAATGGAGAAACATACGAGCCCCTGTTTCAGCATCATTCTTACACAACAAGTAAATATTAGGCAAAATCTTACATCTCTTAATAAGATTATCAACAGTGAGAACCTTATCTTGCACTGCAAGCCATACGAATGCTTGAATCTTAAGCGGCAATAACCACTTCCAAATAATGACTATTTCAAGCAAAGTACATCTCCAACGGTCATGGAACAATAACTTATACATAGACTTCACCGAATATAAGCCATCTGAGTCAATCTCCCACACAACTTGATCAGAAGCAATTTACGGAATATACACTTCCTAAAAGTGCTAACAGTCCAACATATTCCTGAAATATCTGATCCGAAATTCTATTATAGGGGAGAACAATATTCCAAGCCACCTTATTACTCCTAATTTCAAATATATCAGAAAATTAAGGCTGTAGGGTTATCCATGTGCTGAAAAAGTAATGGGAATACATATTTCAGCAGAGAAGAACCTATCCATTTATGATGCCAAAAGTAGATATTGCAACCATCTCCTAAAGTCCACCAAATGTCCCTATGTATCAAAGATTTACATGAATTAATGGATCTCCAACAATAGGACATTTGTCTTGTGTTATTTCTCATTCCAACCCACATTTTAAATCTATCATCTCCATACTTAGCAGAAATCACTTGATACCACAGCTGGTCTTTGATGTTTAAGCTTCTCTACCACCATTTACAAAGTCAGGCCTAATTCACAAGTTTAATCTTCCTTATTCCCAATCCTCATTCATTCCTAGGTGTGCACACCTTATCCCATGGAAAAAGATGGTACTTTTTGGAGTCCTCATAAGAACCCCAGAGGAAGTTCCTCATCAAAGACTCAATTTTCTTGGCGACTCGAGGAGGAATCTGCAATAAAGATATATGGTAAATTGGTAGGTTTGATAGGCATGCCTTTACCAAGGTAATCCTACCTCCCAACAAGGGGTATTTATACTACCACAAATCAAGCTTAACTTATATCCTCTGGATCACCTTGTCCCAAATAGCCATAGGTAATCTTCATCTGAAATTAGCATACCCAGATACATAATTGGAAAAGCTTCCACCTTACAGCCCAAAATCCCAACAATTTCACCGACCAAAGAGTCATTACAATTAATACCAATCACTGCTAATTTTCCAAAATTTACCTTAAGTCCCAAGGTCACTTCACAACAATTCAAGACATAGCAATATTTTTAACATGGTCACCTATAGCCTCACCAAAAAGCAATGTATCATCCGCATATTGTAGATGCGAAATACAAGGACCATCATTAGGCATATGAAAGCCCATAAAATGGCCTTTAGCTTCAACATTTCGTACAAAACAACTAAAGCACTTGGCACAAATGGTAAACAAGAAAAGGGACAATGGATCACCTTGGCGAAGCCCCCGCGAGGCTCCAAAAAAACTAGATGGGCTTCCTTTGAACAATATAGAAAATGGGCAAAGGATAAACATCCATAAATCCAACTCCTCCACTTCTCACCAAAGCCCATATTTTTCATAATTTCTAAAAGAATACTTCCTTCAACCATGTCATAAGCTTTTCCCATGTCCAATTTGATCACAATCCTAGCACTACCACTCATTATTCTTGAGTGAATGCACTCTTGTGCAACCAAAACACTATTAGTAATCATTCTGTCCTTGATGAAAGCAGATTAGGGCCCAATGATAATATCCGGTAAAACTGCTTTAAGTCTATCAGTCAGTACCTTAGCGATAATTTTATAGAGACTCAAAAAAAATGGGCCTAATATCACTAAGGATCGAAATCACAAATGTTTTGGGAATGAGGGCTATATAAGTGGAATTAACAACTCCAAAGAGCTCACCTCTACACAGGAAACCACGCACCATCTCCAACTACTCACAGCATACCAAATTTCAAAACTTGTGAAAAAATAAGAGTGGAAAATAGTCAGGCCCAGGTGCCTTATCACCAGGAAGGCCATATATAGCTTTTTTCAGCTTTTCTATAGAAACATCTTTCTCAAGTCAGATTTGACGGAAGACATTTAAAGCCCACTCTGGTTAATCGAGGTGTAGCCTTTACCACCGTTGAGAATGCTTTTTTGACATGACTAATGACATCATTAGACATCCCATTTGCATCTTCAGGGTCAACTCCTTGTATCAAAATCTTAGAGACATCATTCTGGTGTCTCCAAGCATTTGCAATGGCATGAAAGAAAATTGTATTTGAATCCCCTTCCTTTAGCCATTTGACCTAGAATCTTTGCTTCCAATACACCTCCTCTATCCTTCTAAGCTCATGTAACTCATTTAACTTAGAGTTGCTCTCCAGAATCATCTCATTGGACATAACTCCAACATTTTGAACCAACAAATCCACTTCTATTAAGCAACTAAGCACTTCATCAATTTTCCTTTTCACATTAAATCCCCTATCACTTTTCCAAGCAATAAGCTCATGCTTCACGCTCGAAAGCTTTTTATGGAGTTGAAAATCCAAAGAGCCAAAGGAAATAGAATTTTCTCAAGCATTTTTTATAAGGTCAACCATCTCATTCTCAGCAAGCCAACCAACTTCAAACCTAAATGGTTTAGGACCTTCAAAAATAACTTTAGAGCACAGTAAAATGGGAGTATGGTCAGAGGAGAGTCTGGGTAAAGCCTTGACTGAACCAAGGGAGAAGAATTCAAACCAATTGTCAGAAACAAAAAATCTATCAAGTTTAGACATGGATAAATTTAAAAATCTACCATTTGACCAAGTAAAGATTGTGTCTGAAATTGGTAAATCTAACAAGGCATGGGACTCAATAAATCTATTAAACATATGCATAGCTGTCATAATGGTCCACCATAGGTACTCTCATCATGCCATCTAATAAAGTTAAAGTTCCCACCAAAACAGATTGGGTGATTGAAATTATTAATGTAAACAGACAAATCATTAATAAAGTTTTCTTTTTGAGCCAAACCTCGGTGACCATAAACATTCAATAAGCCCCACTGAAAGTCAGATACAGACCCCACAAAACCAACCATCAAAAGTTGTTCTTTTTTATCAAAGAAAAAATACTTCAAAACAGTAGGATCCCACATAATCCATAACCCACCTGACGCACCCACAGAGTCAATCCCCAAGAAATCTATTGACCTAAGTCCCCAAACTTCCCTGACACCAACAACGGTGGGGCTAAGAAGTTTAGTTCCTTACAGAGTAAGTATAATAGGGTTAAAGTGAGAAACCAAAAACCAGGCGTCTTTCTTACGATTGAGGTCATCCAAACCTCGTACATTCCATGAAATTAAATTCATAAGGAAGGGTTAGCAGAGGAGGAACCTGAACCGTCCTTGCTCGCACCGAAGAAGACCTCCTCAAGGATCAAAGCTTCCTTCATAGCATTGTCCCAGATCTCTTCCTCATCCGATGACATACCAGAGCTAACTTCAATGACCTGTTCATCAGATATAACAATGCCTTTAGAAGCCGAAGTAGCATGCGAAATTCCTCGAGCCTACAACTTCGTCGAGGACCTAGTACCCTTCACCTGAGATTTTCCTTTGGCTTTAGATTTACCTGGTTAGGTGCCTTGATCTCACCCTCTGGATCTAGATGATTGAGCGGCATGCGTCTCGGGTTTCAGGGGAACCCAGGACTTTGAGATCGCTCTCTCGGGAACCTCGCTCAGGAGCGAGGGCAGGTGTACCAACCGATGAGAGAGGAGTTTAAGGTAAGTTCAGGACTTACTCAGGCTGGCTCGCGTGAGTGCCCTCTTAGATCATGAAGAAAGTCCCCCCAGTTGTGAAAGTAGTTCGAAATCGCCTCTCTTAGCTTTAATCCCTTGTTTCTACAATCACATACACATGGTTAGTTTTACGAGACAAGTGGGTCGAAAGAGACCCCACCTTATCTTTGAGCGAATGTACACGATCGTGCACATCCAAAAGAAGAAAAAGGGTAAGAGGGTAAGTAAAAGAAGAAGAAAGGGGTAGATCAAAGGAATTTTGACTAGGTGGTGAGACTAACGCAGCAGCTAGATCAGCAAGTCATTGTCTCGGCATGGTAGCAAGACGGGCACCATAACTAGATCGGCACAACATAAATGCTACTAGACTTCAAAACGATCATCGGCGGGCCGGGCACTATGGCTAGCCTATCGTGGCAATAAGGTGGGCACAACTAAGACCGGCTCAGCGACAATACTGCTAGACCACAAGACTACCATGGCAATGTTTATCTCAGCCCCTCTTGGTCAAACAGGAGAGAGAGAGAAAAAACAGACAGAGAAACATGCACAGTACTACCGATGTCATGCATGTGAGAAGAAGACTAGATGAGCAATTAGGGAGAAAGGAAAAAGGGAGAGACGAAAGAGAGAAGGAAAAACATGAGGAAGAAAGAGAGAGACATGAGCAGTGGATCATGGGTGGCGTTGAGAGAGAAGATAGGAAAGAACATGGACGGCGATGAGCTTACACCGTTTGTGTTAGATGGAGAAGAAGAGAGAGAAGACATGGGCAGTGATGTGATTCCACCATTCGTGTCAGATGAGGAAGAAGAGAGAGAAGGCATGAGCGGTGATGTGCTTCCACTGTCCGTGTCTAATGAAGAAGAAGAGAGAAAAGACATGGGCGGCGATGTGCTTATGCCATCCATGTCAGATGAAGAAGAAGAGAGAGAAGACATGGGCGGCGATGCACTTCCATCGTCTGTGTTAGATAAAGAAGAAGAGAGAGAAGACATGGGAAGTGATGTGCTTCTACCATCCGTGTCAGATGAGGAAGAAGAGAGAGAAGACATGGGCGACGATATGCTTCCACCGTCCATGTCAGATGAGGAAGAAGAGAGAGAAGACATGGGTGGCGATGTGCTTACGCCGTCTGTATCAGATGGAGAAGAAGAGAGAGAAGACATGGGCGGTGATATGCTTCCACCATCTGTATTAGATGAAGAAGAAGAGAGAGGAGACATGGGAGGCAATGTGCTTCTGTCGTCCATGTCGGATGAAGAAAAAGGGGACTTTGATAGAGGCCTGACCCGCCACTAGGGTTAAGGCCTGGCACACTGTTCCTATCCTTGAAGAAAAAAGACATCATGTTAGGCGTTGGACTCCGCCATGGATGAACAGAGAGGAAGGAGGGAGAACAGAGAGAGAATATGAAAGAGCAGAAATAGGAAAGAAAGATAAAGAAAAGGAAGGAAAATGGATAAAGATGAGGAGAAAGAGAGAGGGAGAGGGAGAAGAGGAGAGAAAAAGAGAGAGAAAAGAGGAGGAGAGAAAGAGAGAGAAAAGAGGAAGAGAGATAAAATTACCTTACCGAAAGGTATCGGCCCTTTTCTTCTCTCTCCGCTCTCTCTCTCCAAGATGTACCCACAATTTGAATGTGAAAACTCTCAAATTTTATTGATGAGTCTTGAATAATCAAAAGGGTATTTTACGATTGTGTTTAGCATGTACTTATAGAATTGGACCCAAACATGGGTGTATGCCAAAAAACTACCTAAATTGATGATAATTACAATTTAATTGAATTAAAATAAAATCTAAAATTGGGTACAAAAGGACTGTTTTGCCCCTGCTCAACAATGTGTAAAATTCCAAAATAGTCGTTGTTGCTGCCCTACAACTTGCATGATCTTCAATGGATGATCTGGGGTTGCTCTGGTGCCCGTTTGACCGAAAGATTATTGTTTTCTTGTAGGGCTCATCATGGCGATCAATTTGATACCAACTTCGAGCCATGGATCATGTTTTTAGGCCATGATCATGCGACTCAAAATTTGGATGAATCTTGCAAACTTCGACTCGATAGTGTGCTTGTTTCTTGAAATTTTTCTTTAGTTTCTTCACTGAATCACACTGAGCATATCGTCACAATCACGTTGCGACAAGCGCAACTCGATTTCATGCCCAGATGAAGATTTTATCGACTTGAGTTTTTTGCTGGAATTTGAAAATCTGACGGTCGGAATTTACAGCAGCTTCGATGCCTCTGTGTGTGAAATCCAATTGTTCATTGTACGCAGGGTTCAGACCAGAAATAGCCTTGAACCATAAACACATAACGCAATCGGTTTTGTGTCAATTGGGTACGTGAGCGTCGTGATTTGGCCGCTCGAGCGAGGCGTGCTGTTGCTGAATTTTCTGTAACTATCTTCACAAATCATCAACTTCTCTCTAATTTTTCTTCCTGCTCGAGTATCGTCACGTGTCGTGTCACATATCAAAATGCTTGTCTTAATGAGACGAACACGCTCACCAAAGTTTTTGAGCGATCAGGCTCAGGACAAGTGAGATACGAGCCTTTGAAGTTGCTGCTCGGAACTGTGCACATCAGCCTCCTTTAATGGAGATTGTACAGAGGCCACACGGGAATAGCGTGTGGCCTACCCCTTTTTGGTCTTTTACTCATAACTTTGTCTTAGAATGCCCCATTAAGCTGAAACTTGACCCATAGGGGTTTTGACAATGTCGGATCCAATGGCAATGGTCCCCACAATTGTTTGACATACCGAGAATATAGCTCTAGTTACGGGATCCATTTCGGGGTACTAGAGGCTGATTTTTTTGAAATTGTTTCTTTGTCTGTGCTGCCTTAGATATGTCAATTGTGATAAAACTTGGTAGGTGGCCTTTTGGAGTACTTAGGAAGATTCTGATTCTGAGGAAATTATGAGACTGTTGGGAATTTCACTGTATGTTAAGGCTTTATTGACTGGCTTCCTCTTTGTTCCACAACAGGGACCAAGGTGTTGAAAAATGTCGTCAAACAACTTGCCCCACTGAATTTTTATGCTTCGAGAGAAGTGAGAAGGACAACATTCAAAAAATTTCCTTCGGCTTTATTACATTTTTCTTCCTAGCCACAGGACCACGTGAACGTCGAAGAGATTCACGCAATGCTGAAATTAGGATGCTCATACATTTGGATGCAATGTACAGGTCCATCCGTGGAGACTTTAAGGGGAAAAGAGACTTTTTTGAGGGATTATATCGAAGTACTCACCCTCAAGGGACTAATTATGATTCTGAAGCTGAGGATTTGTACGAACCTCATTAGTTAGAATCAAGCCTGTCTGGCAGTCGAGTGCCATGTTGAAGGGCATTTTTCCCATTAGTCTGGTTTTTGTATCCTCTCGTGTTGATCCACATTTCAAGGATTTTTTGTTTGTTCATTCTAAATGCTGGAGGGCCTTTGATTGGCGTCCATCTACATTGCACACTAGATATTCCTTGGCAGGCAGGGTACCTCAGTTTATCGAGGTGACCGGCTTTGGGTATAACCCCTACCCACTGCTTTGAAGTTTCAACAATCAAGATACATCTCTCCTTCTTTCGAGGTGACCCCTGAGGATTCAATCCTAATTTCTATATCACAGGCTATAAGAACCACAATTTTCTTCCAGACTAGTGACGCGCACGACAATGGAGGGTAAGAAAGAGACCTAACGCCATTTGGAGCATCACCATGCATGTTTAGGAGCCTAGCACTGGTTGTGTAAGAGGAAAATACAACACCTGTTGTGTAAGAGGAAAACGCAGCGTCGGCTGTGTAAGTGGAAAACACAGCGCCGACTATGTAAGAGGAAAACACAGCGCCAGCTGTGTAAGAGGAAAACGCAGTGCCAGCTGTGTAAGAGGAAAATGTAGTGCCAGCTGTGTAAGAGGAAATGTAGTGCCGGCTGTGTAAGAGTAAGAGGAAAAGCGCCGGCTGTGTAAGAGGAAAACACAGCGCTGACTGTGTAAGAGGAAACACAGTGCTGGCTATGTAAGAGAAGAGGTAGCGCTGACTATGTAAGAAAGACGTATCGCCGGCTGCATTTGGGAGCCCATCGCCGACCATGAATTCAAGGCCAAGCACCGATTGTAACCCAGCGCCGTCTGAGAGATGAGAGAAAGAAGGAACAACACCAGGAGCATCTTGGTCAAACATAAGGCCACTGCCCGTGTCAGCACCGCCCCGTACGCATCAAAGTCACATGTAATTACGTTACCCATAGTGAATCCCATCGATCGTGGGTACTTAAGCCCTCCACCTCTCCTTTGACGACCAGTCCCCTCATTTTACCTTACTCTCGCTCTCTCTTTAAGGAGCTCATTGTCACCCCTTGAAGACAGCCAACGGGTGAGGGTGGAGGAGGCTAGAGAAAGCTACTAAAGGAGATTGAAGACACCGTGAGAGTCAAGGTAAGTGGGTTTAGCTTTCATGCATTCATGATTCTTGTAGTAATGTTGAAAATAGGTGAGATGATAGAATGGAAAACGTGAAATGTGAATGGGTTGGCATGAGGTTGGAAATTTCAGAGTTGTACTTCTCAATGTTATGACTTCTTTAACCATATGTATATGATTTTGTTATTCATGAATACTCACGAAATTGCTCATGGTGAGGCTTGTCAACATGAACAAGGTTCCATGCCCAAAGTGGACCTTGACCATGAGATATTAAGTGTTCCTTAAAAGCTTGATAAGAATTTCCAGAATTTTGACCGTTTTTACATTAAAGTTTTCAAGGGCCAAAAGGGATCCAAATGGGACCGAATCAGCCCCAAATGAAAGACACATATGTCTACTCCAAGTTTACTTTTTATGTCACGATAAAATTGTGCATGGACTAAGAGATATGGCCATTGATGTCAAGATATGACACTGCTCACAATCGCTGCTAATTCCAGCAACTGTGGCCCTCCTTGGGCAATGTGTTTGACCCAGAAAAAGGTGTCCAAAAGCCTTAAAATTTCCACCATTGGAAAGGTCTCTGAATGTGTTTAAAGTTACAAGTTTTGAATTTTTCAAAATTCCTAACGGATTTTGAGCTATGACTCGAAGTGCGTGAATATGTCTCTGCACATTGTTGCAGGAAACATTTCCAGCAACTAATGCTCATCTCGTACTGAGCTATTGACCCATCAAATGGCACCCAAATTCTTTCAAATCACTTTTTTTGTAGATATCTGTGTATTAGCTAAAAGTTTTATGTTTAAGATATTCTGGAACTCCCCCTAAATAGGGAGCTACGCCCTCACAAAGAGGGGCCTGTCACTGTTACTTGTTATTGCATCAATTTTATGACCTTGCGACGCTAAGTTATCTTGATATATGACAAATGTGAATGCCATATGATAAATTTCATGCAAATGCTATAAAGATATGTGAATGATGTCATATAACTGCATTTGCATGGGAAAACGGGGTCACAAGCGCAATAGTGATGAATTAAATTCATAATGAATGGCAAATGCGACTGCGAAGACCTATGCCGTATGAAAGCTTATGAAATAAATGTCTTTCGCTGAATGCTATGATGTTATGATGAAATATGATTCATCTGCTATGAGGCATTGAATTGGCCATTACGTGGTGGGACACTCACTGGTAGTGGATACTATTATGATATTGTGATGGATGGCCATTGCTTATATTGATATTGACCATTACGTGGTAGGACACTCACGGGTAGTGGATACTTTTATGACATCACCTGCTATGCGATGGGACACTCATCGGTCGTAAGGAAAGTGATGCCGACATATCCCCTAACCTGCATAATGATAGGATCGGGTTATGGGAATCGATAGAGGGTCGCACCCTAGATTTATGAAATAAAATAAAATGATTGATGCCTTGCAAGGTAAATGCCTATCAAAACCCAATACGAGATGGAGATTGTGTGAGTTACCCTACTTGTCATTAGCCTCCCTCCTATATAATGGTAGAGGTCTTAAGCAATGGGATTGGCTTAGCCTGATGGATAGGGCCTCTAATATGGGAGTAGGTAATTTAGGGAGTGAGTGGGAAATGATCGAATTTCGGAATAAGAGATGTTTAGGATCTCACTGATTGAATGTTAATGATTTCACTGATTTAATGCTCATGATCACACTGATTTAGTGACAATTGCCATGTAAATGAAATGTTCATGCTCGCTGTCTTGACCTGATATTCATATAAGCCACATTATGATTTTATATTGATGGATTGAACTGTTATCACACGGACAGAATCACTATAGATGCATAACACTAAGCCTACTTATGGGGTTGTATAACTCATCCCATTATCTCTCCTCTCCTTGTAGATTGATAGCAATAGGTGCAGGGCTAGGAATTCGTGTTTTACGGCTGGAAGACGAAGATAGTTTTCGTAAAGGGGGTGCTTAGATCTTTTTTATGTCTGGGATGTTTGACCCTGGGTTTTTGTTCTTTGTTGACACATGTAATTTTGGGCCTAGATGCCCCGAACTGAATGTAATATTTTGGAAGATTTTTATATTATGAATTTTGGTATTTGGGATTTTCTTTTCTCATCTGCTAGTTAAGTTATTGTTTCAATTCTTTTCCATCGTTTGCTCGATTACCAAAAATAAAAGCATTGAGTCCACTCCTTCTTGAGTGACAAACGTTACATTGGATTCACGAACCCGCTCTCGATCGCCTGTCGCCGCGTAAGGCAAGGAGGTCGGGGGCGGGGTCGTGACACAAGTCCAAAGTCATGACTGACTTAGCTTTCTTGGGGCTTCTTCAACATCTTTGAAGTATGTTAGCGACCTTGTGGGAATAATACTCTTCTTCATGAGACTTGACTTGCCTTTTTGGCGAGTTTTCTGTTCTTCGAGTCCTTTTTGCGAATGGACTTAGATTGTTGGAATCTTTTCCTTGAAGCTCATATTTTTGGAGTCCTGGTATTGTGACACCAGGGATTTTTCTCTTTGTGGATTTTTACTTGAACTTGGGAAGCGGCACTGTAGATACGATTTTCACCAACTCCCTTTTATATGGGGCTCTTTTACTCATGACCTTTGGGCCATGTCCACCCTTATTCTTCCATTTTTACTCACGGTGCCCTTTCGGGGTTTTCACCGTGCCTGGGTTTTCATTTTCACGGAACGTTTTTACTTATGGTTTCGTGACCATGCTCGTACGTTATTTTTACTCATGGCGTTCCCTTGTCCAGTGTACGCCATGCCCATTATTTTTTCTTTTCTTTTTTTATTTTTTTTTTGAAAGCGTGTTTAAGGTCATGCCTTCGGGACCTGTGTGAAGCCTTTTATTGTCATGCGGCTAGGACATGCACTACAGTTTAAGGTCACACGGCTGGACCATGGAGGTGATGAATAGCAATCTATAGAGACCATGGAGTGAGTATGGTGGTAGTTTTGACACTTTTTGGGGGATGGCATGAGGCTACCTATGAAAAGTGGAAGATTGATGAATGAAAGGTGAAAAGTGGTGACCCACTAGCTTACGACAAGTATGAAAGGCGGGATGATTCACCGTTAGGTGAGCGTGGGTGAGATTCACTGAGGAATGATGGATGATAGTGAAGGGATTCAATGGGATGGTAATGAAGGTGGTATGCGCGCGAACGAGTCGGTTGGGGAAGGCGTGCATGAAGATGCATGTAAAGGGCCTGTGCGCATATGGTGAGGGAAAATTTAAGGTCATGCCTCCTAGACCTACGCAAAGCAGTTAACGTCATGGTGCTAGTTTGAAGAGTGTAACACACACGTCAACAGATTTGAGAAGTAGAAGTGTTGACACGTACACGGAGTTTAGCACGGGTGGAGCCAACACAAGCGGTGCTAGCGTGCATAGTGGGAACACATGTGGCGATAAGCTTGGGAACATAGGCATCGCTGGTCATAGAAGAACACAGCTGACACTGGGTCATTGAGAGCACAGTTGGCGTTGGTCATAAAAGAACACAGCCGACATTAGTCAAAGGAGAACACATCCGACATTGGTCATAGGCTAGTGTCTGGGCCTTCAGTCTAAGCCCAACCCGCTCTTGGTTTTGAGCTTTCATGGTCGGCGGTAGTCTTTCATTCAGGCCTCTGGTCTGAGCCCGCCCAGATCCAGCCCACCGTCGTTTGGCCTTCTAGGACATGACTAGTATTCCTGGTTTGTTGGGGACACTCCAGGGAAACTTTGCCTATATAAGGGGGTAAAACCCATTTTCACCGTTTCACTTAAGGTAAAACGGCTATGGTTTTTGAGTGGTAAGAGTGAGAGAACTCTCAGTGAGATTTTTCGATAGCACACAGGGTACTTCGAGTAGGATTCTATCGAAGTTTTCTGGCAAACAGGAGAGAGTATCAAAGAGAACACTGGGCCTTCGTGAAGTTGTAGGATTTTGCTGATTGGTATAGTGGGACAAGCAGAGAGTTTGCCGGATTTTCCAGAGACTCCGGCCTTAGTTTAGGGTGTTCTGAAGAAGGGAAAAGGGAGGAAGTTGTAGCAGGGGGCTGCCTTGGGATTTCCATCTTGTTTCTGTGATTTTTCGACAGTGTGTAGGGAGGGGAAAGTCTCGCAGTGTGCAGGAAGGGGAAAGTCTCCCAGTGGGCTTCTGGTGGAAGAGGGGGTTTTCCGGTGGAAACTCAAAGGTCACAGGAGAAAAACGAGGGGCCGCGGGAAGGTGTACAATCATTGGGGAGACAAAGGGTTGCTTGTAGGAAAACGAGGGTCCTCGAAAAGGTGTGTGTGGGGAAAACGAAGAGTCACCAGGAGGTGAACAGTCATAGTAGGAAGGGGCCACAACCGACGCTGACTTCGAATACTTAGCCGGTGCTGGTTCTTAGGAACATAGTCGGCGTTGGCGTTAGGACACGCAATCAACACTGGGATTAAAAAACACAACCGACGTTAGGTTTTTTTTTTTAAGATACGCAGCCGGTGTTGAGTCTCCAAAAGTCAACCGGTGCTAGTCAGTGCCTTTGTCGCACGTGGCTAGTAACATGATGAGCTTGGCTATTACTTGTTCGATCCTCTGATGAATGATGGTGAGTCGTGTTTTGCTGTGATGGTGCATGTCGATGACTGGGGTCAGCGAAGGGCGGTAACCCATGGTAAAGCCCGACTTATGATGCCTGTTGGAAGCCAAGTCCTCCAACACAATAGTGAAGTCCATGTTGTTATGTGGAAGGGCACCTACTGTGAACTAGGTATGCTCTCCATCATAGGCCAGTTCCTTACTAGAGAAGTCTACTTTGTATGTTTGCTATACTCGTCAGATGAATTGAAGCTAACTTGATAATGGTTAGCTTCTTCTTTTGGCCTATAACCATCCTATTTGAGAACACCCAACAGATGAATTGAAGCTGACTCGCAAGTGGTTTTACTTCTTCTTTTTGATGAGGGCATTTCTTTTTGGCATGTAACCATCCTCTCATCCTCAAATGCAAGAGCAATGCTTTGGTGTAAACTTTTTTCTTTTCCTTAAATGCAAGAGATTTGTAACCCCCCTAATAATGGTCTTTTGATTGTAACCTGTAACTTCTTTTGATGCAATAAAAAGAGTAAAACCTTGTTTGGACTTTCTTTCTTGCTTTCTTTTTACCATCCTTTTGATTCTTCGTTGTCGCGTATTGAGTCTTTTTTAGTATGATTATGGGTAGTATTTCTTTAGGTATCACCCATTGATAGGGGGCATTGCCTCGTCTCCATCAGGGTGTGCAAGGATGTAAGCTCCATTTGGCGAGACCTTTTTTTACTATAAAGGGACCCTCCCACTTGGGTTCAAACTTCCCTTTGCGCCTCCCATGCTTAATAATTGGCCTCTTAATGGCTAGAACCAGATTCTCACAGGCGAATGAGAGGACTTTGACTGACTTGTCAAAGGCCCTCTTCATTCTTCCCTGGTTGAGTTCACGGTTCTACTGAGCCTCCAACCTCTTTTCATCGAGTGCATCCAATTCTTGATATCGAAGTTTGACTCTCTCATCTTCGGTTAGCCCTTGATGTACAACGACACATAGCGAAGAGATTTGAATTTCAAGAGGTAAAACTGCTTCACCCCCATAGACTAGGGAGTAAGGAGTGGAATCGGCGGCATTTCTTGTGGTAGTGCGATAGGCCCACAAGGCTTCAGATAGTTTCTCATGCAAGTTCTTCTTTGTCTTTGATAGCGATTTCCTTAAAACATTGCACATAGCTAACCCGTTTGCTCGAGGGTGATACATAGTTGAGTACCTCCATTCGAAGCTAAACTAATTAACCAAGCGATCGATGTGCTGACTCCTAAACTGGGGACCATTGTCAGATCTAATCCGGTCAGGCACTTCGAACCAATATATGATGTGATCTCGTACGAAATTGGCCACCAGGATCCCAGGAACTTTCTTAAGGGGGACTGTTTCAGCCCACTTGGAGAAATAATATATTGCAGCTAGAATAAAGACATGACTCATTGTCGAAGGAGGGTCAATAGGCCCTACAATGTCCATACCCCATTGTGAAAAGGGTCATGATGTCACTGTTGGGCTTAAGGGCTATGGAGGTTGATGAACAAGGCTCGAGTGTATTTGACATACTTGGCACTTTTTAGCATAGTTTAAGGAATCAACAATCATCGAAGGCCAATAGTACCCCAATCTGCATATCCGTTCATATAGCTTAGGGCTGAAATGGTACAATCCACAGATGCTCGAGTGTACTTCTTCGAGCACCTTATTTAATTCTTACATGTCCACACATCTAAGAAGAATACCGTCAAATGACCATTTGAAGAGAGCATCTCCTTCAAGGAGGGTAAACTTGGTAGACATTCAACGTACACTATTACTCTCGGCACGATCCTCCGAGAGTCTACCATGTCTTAGAAAATTAGTGATGGGCTCTCTCCAATCTTTTGCTTTCTTGACTTCGATGCACATTAGGTCGAAGAACTCTGATTCTTGGTTTTGAACCTTAGCTTCCTGATAAGACTTGATAATTTCTTTGGCTGATAGAAGTGCTCCAAATGGATAAGGTGGGCACTCGGAGAAGAGATTTCTCTCATCATCCAAGTCCACCTCAGTTCTTAGTTCAATGTGTCTCCACTCTGCCACCCAGATAGGCTCCTGGTGAGGACAATTGAATTGCAAGTGCATTAGCCTGTGAGTTTAGCCTCCTAGGGATGTGACTCAAGGATACATCCTCAAACGGGGCCATATACGACTTTGCAGTATCATGATAAGGTTTGAGAGTGTCTTTTCTTATGTCGTAGATCCCTTTGAGCTGCCAGATAACCAACTCAGTTTTGCCATAGATCTTGAGCTGTTCCAAGTCTAGATCAAAGGCCAACTCCAATCCAATTATAAGGGCCTGATATTCTACCTCATTATGAGAACTGGCTTCGGTAAAAGAGAAAGAAAGAGACAATACTCCTCCTTTCAGAGTTAGAAATACTACTCCGGTGCCTCCTCGGTTCGATTGGAAGGCTTCATTGAAATACACATGTGAGCAAGCTCTGCACATAATACTTCTTCATCAGGCAGGTCACTTGATAAGGGAGATTCGGCTGGTATAGGATGTGATGCAAGAAAATCAGCCAAGGCTTGGCTCTTGATGGCCTTTTGTGGGACATATGTGATGCCAAATTCCATCAGCAATGATGCTCACTTAGTAAGGCGTCCTGACAAGCATGGACGTGTCATGAGGAACTTTACTAGATCTGCCTTCGATATGAGATTTACTTCAAGACCGAGCAAGTAGTGGCAGAGATTTTTCATTGTGAAGATCAGGGCCAAGCACATCTTCTCTATAGGGGGATAATTCTTCTCGGCCCCTTGCATCCTGCTACTGAGATAGTACGGTGTTGTTTCTTTCCTTCCTCATTATTATGTGCCAACAATGCCTCGAGTGACTCGTCCAAAGCGGTCACATACAGGATGAGAGGTCTTCCTAATATCGGTGTAGAGAGCACTGGAGGATTGAGTAAATAATGCTTGATGTCATCGAGGGCGGACTGACATGCTTCAACCCAGATGAACAAGGTATCTTTCTTTATCAGGTGCATAGAGGGTTTACAGCGACCAGAGAGGTTGGAGATGAACCTGCGGATGTACGCCAGCTGCCCTTGAAGAGAGTGCAGCTCTCATAATGTACTTGGCAACGACATTTCTTGGATTGCCTTGATCTTGACTGGCTCAACTTCCAACCCGCAGTGTCTAACAATGAACCCCAAGAACTTTCTTGAATGCACACCAAAAGCTCATTTCAACGGGTTCATTTTAAGCTGATGAAGGCATAACTGATCAAACACCTTTTCGAGGTCTCTCATATGAGCGTCTTTCTCTTCAGATTTTACCACCAAGTCATTTACATAACATTCAACCTGCTTGTGCATCATATCCTTGAAGATGGTTGTCTTTGCCCTCTGATATGTGGCACCAACATTCTTCAATAAAAAAGGCATCATTATGTAGCAAAAGTCTGCTTTTGGAGTCAAGAACGCGGTGACTTCCTCATCTTGTGGTGCCATTCGTATCTGATTATACCCAGAGTATCCATCCATGAATGAAAATATTTGACAGTGAGTCGTAGAGTCAATGAACATCTCGATGAATGACAATGAGAAGTCATCCTTGGGACAGGCTGTATTCAAGTGACGGAAGTCAATGCAAACTCTAATTTAGTCATTCTTCTTCTTAACTAGGACAATATTTGCCAGCCACTTTGAATACTTGATTTCACAAATAAAACTTGCTTGCCTGAGCTTGGTCACTTCAGCATCTATTTGCATTTCGAGGTTGTTTACGATGAAAATCTAACAGATCCCCCGATGAAGATCTCTCGGATCTTGACACCTTAAACTTATAAAAATAAGTAAATAAAGTGGTAGAGAAAGTGGGACAAATCAAATTCAGATCTGAGGTTAAATCTGCCTGGAAACGAGCAGATCTACTCTCTGATATGTGGCAGAGCCAAAATGATCCAGAGCATCAAAACATGGTTTTAAAGCAAATTAACAGTTTAAAATAAATAAAATAGAATCAAAACAGTAAAAGAAGAAGAAATAAAGAAAATGAAACAATACCAAACTAGGCTGGATGGCCCGGGACTCCCGAGCTTTCTAGGGCTCGCCCGTATCAGCACCGATGTCCTCTTTGCCTCTCTGATTCGAATGTTGATCAAAAAGCCTCTAGTGTAAAAGGGTTGTTGTGCCCTAGAAATGGTTTTAGAACTAGGATTATTGTGCCCCAGAGTTCTAGGCTTTTGGCTTTAGGTTAGGGTTTCAGGAGGCTAGGGTTTCTAAAGCTAACTCTTTCCTAGGGTTTACATCCTTTTCAGGAGAAGTTTGTCTATCCCCCATTTCTAACTTCATCTGCCCTTAAGTAGCAATGAAAATGGGATATACAAGGGCCCAGGACCTGTTGGAAAGGAAATATATCCATAACCAACAAATCCCGAGTCAAACATATAAAAAAAAAAGGTAGAGATTTGGGCGACAAGCCTAAGTGTCACCCAAAAAATCATTAAAAAACTGACCTAAATAGAAAAAAATGAATTTGGGGAAAAGGGGCTAGGCAACACTGGTAGTGTCACTCAAATCTGAGCGACACCAGGCATGTTGCCCAGTCTAGACACTGTCCAAACCATCAATGCTCCAAATTGAAAATTTTGTTTTTAGGTGTGTTCCTTAGCATCTATTGAAGCTACCAGAAAAAATTTGGTTAAAAAATGTTTTATTTACTATTTTTAATGATGTTTTTGGTAAAATAGGGCATTTACAAGATGACTTGGGCGACACTGCCAGTGTCGCTCGGGTGACACCACTGGTGTCGCCCAAACCAAAACTTTTCCAAATTAATATTTTTCACTTTGAATATATTCCTCAGCCTCTTTTGAATATCTTAGATAAAATTTGGGTTAAAATGCATTTTGTTACTATTTTTAATGATTTGTTTGGTGAAACAGGGTGTTTGTAAGATTTCGGGTCAAAACAGGACTTCTGCAGGGTTCCGGGTAAGCGAACTGGTTCTGGGTCACAGGGTAGGCTCTGTGAACTATGGTTTTACTAAGATAATGTGGTCCTAAGGGTTCAGAAGCCATAGAATTTGCCAGACTTAAAATGGGGTGTCTATAGTTGCCCCTCTTTGGCACTCCCTGTCCTTCGAGGGACAGGTGAGTGGCAAAGAAGTATACACTTTCGCGTTCCTATCCTTCGAGAGGGGGGTAGGTGAACATCAAAAACAATATAGATGTTTTAAATTTCGTCCTAAGGTCACGTGGTCATAGGGCACACCAACTAATCCCTCCAAGTCATTGCACTCATCGAGCTCACCCACCTAGGGCATTTTTCCTCCTAGGGTTTTTGATGTGAGATGTCAATGAGTTACACAAGCTTGAAACTCGAGTTGGATTTTCTGGCCAAGCTACTTGACTTCAGGGGTTTTTCAGTTTGAATCTTTAACTCTGGCATCTTCTTTGATTTCCTTAGAGTTTCTGAAGGCTTTTTATAGAAAGATACCTGTCCGGTCGAATCTGAAGAGAGAGACAAGGCAGCAATGCAACAATCGCGGCAACGCGGTAATCATCATATACGGGTGTCCAAGCTCCTTCATTTTTAAAATTCTTTTTAGAAATTTTGAAGATAGGGGGAGATTTGAAATAGAACCTGGAGCAAGGACAGGTTACGATTTTAACAAAAGAATTAAAGTTTTTTGAAAACACAAGACATATAGTGAAATTTTGAAAGGAGGAAGATATTTCGAAAAGCAAGGTTGGTTAGCAGTTTTAACTCTTGTAACCATAGAGCCCTCTAAGCAGTTTGGCGCCATGCAGCGATGGACCATACACCAGACCCTTTTACATCAATACGGGGATAGACAGAATACATCCGACCCTTTTACGTCATACGGAGATAGACGGAATACACCCGACCCTTTTATGTCATATGGGGATAGATGGAATACACTCGACCCTTTTACATCATACGGGGATAGATGGTACCTTCCTTGACTATTTACGTCGCACGAGTTTGACATCTTTCATTGAATAGGGTGGTTATGCACTGGATATACCAGACCTTTTACGTCATATAGGGCTTGGCGATACCTGTCTCGGCTTTTTTATGTCAGGCATCTTTCATTGAATAGGGTGGTTGTGCCCTGGATACACCCAACCTTTTGCATCATACGGGGCTAGATGTTATCCGCCTCAGCTTTTTTACGTCGCATGAGTTTGACATCTTTCATTGAACAAGATGGTTGTGCCCTGGATACACCTGACCTTTTGTGTCATACAGGGCTAGACGCTACCTGTCTTGGCTCTTTTACGTCACACAAGTTTGACATTTTTTGAATTGGACTTTAGTTGGTAGTTTAGGCTCGTGCCACCTAGGAGCATTTTCTTTTTGATTTTTATTTTATTTTTGAAATTTTTTGAAATTTGGTTGGCAGTTTAGGCTCATGCCACTGAGGAGCATTTTCATTTTGAATTTATTGAAATTTTTAATTTTCTATAAAATTGGTTGGCAGTTAGGCTCATTCCACCAAGGAGCGTATTATTTTTTTTTTATTGAATATTTTGAAATTTTTATTTTTTTGTAAAACTGGTTGGTAGTTTAGGCTCATGCCACCAAGGAGAATATGAAATTTTTGAAAATTAATGAAAATATTTGAAATTTTTGAAAATTGATTAAAATGTTTGAAAATAGCCATAAAAACCATCACAAACCAAGTTTGATCCTTGGAAGACCCTAAAATTAAGTGGGGGCATTTTGGGAAAAGAAGTTTTGGGTGACACTAGGCGTGTCGCCCAGGTCTTTACGACACGGCTTGTGTCGCCCATATAACTTCTTTTTTGTTATGTATTTTTCTGAAAGTAAAGAAAACCATAGAAAATTTGGGTGACATCAGTGATGTCGCTTGGGGCAACACTAGTGGTGTCACCCGGGCGACACGAGGAGTGTCGTCCTCATAGGCTGGGCGACACTACTCACGTCACCCATACAATTTATTTATTTTTTATATCGAAATTCTGCATCTGTTGGGAGGTATTTTTTCAACTTGCCCCTGTTATGGGAAGTTTGAATTTTTATTTATTTATTTATTGCCCCTGTTGAGGGGTCTTTGTTCAACTCTACGTGTGCATTTGCTTCATTGAAGCATAACAGAACACTTTGCTTGCACACACTTTTCAAATTGAATTTTTACAAACTTAGCCCCCTAGTTGTAGGGTTTTTGTCCCTAATTTCTGGCTATTTGGTCATCATACGCACACACGGGGATGAGCTTGCCAAATTTTGCCTCAGGGGATCCAATTGAGAGAAAAACGCCCCAAACTAGCCAATTTCGGTTTCATCAGGGAGATCTGTGTTGACGACATTGTTATCTAGTAGTGCGTGTTTCGCTAAGTGATCAACAATGGATTATCCTTTGACCTATTTTTGAGTGACATATTTGATCTCAAACTAACTCAATAGCATTCTCCACTTCGCCAAACGTCCATTAAGGACTAGTTTTTCCAATAGGTACTTGAGTGGGTCTATTTTTTATATGAGCTTGATTGAATAAGATAAGACATAGTGTCTTAACTTTTGTATAGACCACACAAGTGTTAAGCAATGCTTCTCCACGTCCGTGTATCTTGTCTCATAGTTGACCATGGTTTTGCTGATGTACTATATCATTTGTTCTTTTCCATGGTCATCGTATTGTCCTAACATTGCCTCCATGGTCTTGTCTTTCACTTATATGTATAGGAACATGGGTTTATCTAGATTAGGAGGATTACGGATGGGAGGTTTTGTGAGGTACTCATGGATTTGGTTGAACGCTTCTTGGCATTCATTATCCCATATGAATGGAGTATCTTTCTTAAGGAGCCTATTGAGCGGCATGCACTTGTCTGCCAGTTGTAAAATAAAATGCCTTATGGCTTGTATGCGACCTTGAAGCCCACAGATTTCTCTAATGTTTTGGGGAGGAGGCATTTCAGTGATGGCTCATATTTTGGACAGGCACTTCAATGCCTCGTTGAATTACTATAAAGCCTAGTAATTTGCCGGATTCAACTCAAAAGGCACATTTCTGTGGATTAAATTTGAGTTGATGTTTCTAGAGTATTTTGAAAATGGTTCTCAGGTTGGTGAGATGATCAGACCTGGTCTTCGACTTGACTAGAATGTCGTCAACATAGTCTTCAATGATGGTGTGCATCAAGTCGAGGAAGATGCCAGTCATTGCCCACTAATAAGTTGCTCTTGCGTTTTTTAGGCTAAAGGGCATGACATAGTAGCAGTAGGTTCCCAATTGCGTTATGAACAAAGTCTTTGCTTGGTCTTCTTCAAACATGAGGATCTGGTTATATCCTGAGAAACTGTCCATGAATGACAACTTCTCGTGCCCTGCAGTGTTGGCGACCAAGGCATCTATATTTGGTAATGGGAAATTGTCTTTTGGACATGCCTTGTTGAGGTCTCGGTAGTCGACACACACTCAGATCCTCTCTTCTTTCTTGGGTACGACCACTATGTTGGCCGACCATTCTAAGTAATCGACGGGTAATGAACTTCACTTTGAGCAGTTTATCAATTTCTTCCTTAATTTTGAGCTCAAGGTGGTGGTAAGGTGCCTCGATCTCACCCTCTGGATCATGATGATTGGGCGGCGTGCGTCTCGGGTTTTAAGGGAGACCCAGGACTTTTGAGATCGCTCTCTCGAAAACCTCATTCGAGAACAAGGGCAGGTATTACCAACAATCAGAGAGGAATTTAAGGTGGGTTCGGGACTTACTCGGGTTGGCTCGTGTGGGCGCCCTCTTAGATCACGAAGAAAGACCCCCAGTCTTAAAACTGGTTCAGAATCATCTCCCTTAGATTGTATTCTCTTGTTTTCTGCAATCACACATATATGACAAATGTTATAAGACAAGTGGGTCAACAAACCTCACCTTGTCTCTCTGGTGAACGCATCCAGGAGTGTACATTCATAACAAGAAGAGAAGAATGAGAGGAGGAAAATGGGGAGAGAAGAATTTAACCAGGTGGGGAGATCAGCACTGTGACTAAGCTGGTGGGTAATTGGGCTGACGAGGTAGTAAAACGATTTCAGTAACTCAGACTGGCTCAACATAATTACTAGTAGACGTCAATACCGATACTGACTAGCTAGACACAATGGTTAGTCTGTCATGACAATAAAGAGGGCACATAAATTTTGGTGCAACAACATTACGGCTAGACAATAGGACTATCATGAAAGGCTAATCTTGACCCCTCTAAATGAAACGAAAGAATAACAGAAAGAATGAAAATCATAAAGAGAGTAAAAAGTAAGAGATAAGAAGAAAAGAGAAAGAAAGAGAGTAAGAGAAAGAAAGAAGGAGAAGAGTGTGAGAGAAGAGAGAAGGAAGGAGAGAGGAGGGAGAAAGACACAGTCGGCACTAGGCATCGCGGACTGCGTTGGAAGAAGAAGAGAAAGAAAGACACAGTTGGTGCTAGGCATCGCCAACTGTGTTTAAGAAGAAGAGAAAGAAAGACACAGTCAACGCTAGGCATCACCAATTGTGTTTAAGAACAGAAGAGAGAGAAAGACACAATTATGCTAGGCATCGCCAGCTGTGTTGGAAGAAGAAGGGAGAGAGGATGCAGTAGGCATTGAGCTTCGCTGATTGTGCTAGATAGAGAGGAAAGAGAAGATGCAGCCGGCACTGAGTTTTGTCAACTGGGCTAGACATAGGAGAGAGAGGGGATGTAGTTCGTGCTGAGCTTCACTGATTGGGCTAGATAGAGAAGAGAGATAGGATGCAGTTGGTGCTGAGCTTCACTGACTGGGCTAGATAGAGAAGAGAGAGGGGATGCAGTTAGCGCTGAGCTTCAACAACTGGGTTGGACAGAGGAGAGAGAGGGGACACAATCGACGCTCAGCTTCGTCGATTGTGTCAAAAGAAGGGAATCGAGGATGGGAAGAAAAGAGAGAAAAAAAAAGGTAAAATGAAAAGAAGAGAGAGAAAGAGAGATATAGATGAGAATAAGAGAGAGATGAGATGAGAAAAAGAGAGAGAGATAAAGATGAGAAGAAGAGAGAGGAGAGAGAAAGAGAGAAGGAGAGAGAAAGAAGGGAGAGAGAAAGAGGGGAGGAAAGAGAAATTTACCTTATCAAGGGTACCAACCCTTTTTTTCTCTCTCCTCTCTCTCTCTCCAAGACTCACCCACTAACTCAAGAAGAAATCGAAACTTTATTGATGTTTTTATGAAATGATCCGAAGCCCTTTTACAATTTGTATTTGCATGTTTATATAGAATTGAGCCCAAACATGGGTGCACGCCCCAAAACTACCAAAAGTTGAAGATAATTACAATTTAATTGAATTAAAAGAAATTCTAAAAATGAGTGCAAAACGACAGTTTTGCTCCTGTCTAACAATGTGTGGAATTCTAGAACAATACCTACTACTGCTCGAGAACTTGCGTGATCTTCCATAACTGATCTGGGTTGCTCTAATATCTATTTGATCGAATGATGATTGTTTTCTTATAGGACTCAGCATGGCGATCGTTTTGATACCACCTTTGAGCCACAAATCATGTTTTTGAGCCATGATTATGAGACTTGAATTTTTTATGAATCTTGAAAACTTCTGATCGATAGTGCATTCATTCCTTGATTTTTTTTCTTTTGTTTCTTCATTGAATCACACTGAGCATGCCATCACGATCATGTTGCAACAAGCGCGGCTCTATTTCATGTTCGGATGAAGATTTTGTCGCCTTGAGGTTTTGGACGGAATCTTGAAATTCGACGGCCAGAATTTACAACAGCTTCAATGCTTCCGTGTGTGAAATCCAACCATTCATCGTACATAAGGTTCGGACCAGAGATTGCCACAGACCTTACGCACATAATGCAATTAGTTTCATGTCGATCGGGTACGCGAGCGCCATGATTTGGCCACTCGAGTGAGGTGTGCTATTGCTGAATTTTCAACAATGTTTTTTACGGATCAGCAACTTCTTTCTAGTTTCTGGTCGGGCATCGTCATAGGGCGTACCACCTATCAAAATGCTCGTCTCGATGAGACGAACGTGCCCAAAAAATTGAGAGCGATCCGACTTGAAATGAGTGAGATATAGCCTCTGAATGTCACAGCTTGTGACAATGAAAACAACCACCTTTAATGGTGTTTTGGTGTAGGTTGGCGACACGGGAATAGTGTACGGCTTACCCGTTTTCGATATTTTACTCATAACTTTGTCCTGGAGTGCCCGATTAAGCCGAAACTTGACCCATAGGGGTTTTCGACCGTGCCGAATCCAATGATAGTGGTCACATAGCTGTTTGACTTACCAAAAATATAGTTCTAGTTACAAGGTCCATTTCGGAGTGCTAAAGGCCAATTTTACCGAAATTGTTTCTTTGTTTTCACTATCGTAGACATGTCGGATTGCGATGAAACATGGTAGTTGGCCTATTTGGAGTGCAAATGAAGATCTTGGCCAATTCTGGGAAAATTCTGAGAGCATCAAAATTTTCACGATTTTTTTAGGCTTCATTGACCTGCTTCCTCTTAATTTCGCATCAGGGACCAAGGTGCTGAAAAATGAGTTCAAACAGCTTACCCCACGAAATGTTGTGCTTCGAGAGAAGTGAGAAAGAAAACATTCGAAAACCTTTTTTCAGCATTATTACTTTTTTCTTCCGAGCGACAAGACCACATGAACGTTGAGGAGATTCACGCAATGGTGCAACTAGGATGCTCAGACGTAGGGATGCATTGCTCGCAGGTCCGACCGTGGAGAGTTTAGGGGGAGAAGAGACATTTTTGGGGATCTTATCTTAGTCCTCACCCTCGTGTGGACTGTTTGTGATTCTGAAGCTGAGGAATTTGTACGGACCGCGTCAGACAGAATCAGATCCGTTTAGCAATTGAGTAGCATGTCGAAGGGCGTTGTTCCCACTTGGTCTGGGTTTGATTGTCTTTGGATAGACCACCAAAGGGCCTTTAGTTAGTGCTGTTTGCTCCTACACCAGGTTTGCTTTTGACAAGCAGAGTACCTTTGTGGGTCCCATCCTGTGGGGTCCAGTTGGGGTTAGCCAGTCTAGTATATGGGCCTATCGGCTAGGGAGGGATTTTGGAGAGCCGGCCTCATAGCGAGGTGTCACCCTAACATCTTTGGCAAGTTTGGCCTTGGCTTTGTCAGTTTCTTGCCTTCGTGGGCGTCTTTGGTTTGTCAGAATAACTGTCTTGTTTGTTTGTTCTGCTGAAGAGCCTTTTGTCGGCGCTTGTCTGCGTTGTGCACCAGTTGTTTCTTGGAGGGTAGGATACCTCAGTTTATCGAGGTGACCAGCTTTGGGTATAACCCCTACCCACTGATGTGCATGTCGTTACATAGTAGGTCCAAAGTCATGGCTGACTTAGCCTTCTCAAGGCGTCTCCGACATCTTAGAGTACATTCGTAACCTCCTGGAAATGATGCTCTTCTTCATGAGACTTGTCTTTCTTTCTTGATGAATCTTTTATCCTTTGAGTCCTTTTTGCAACTGGGCTCAGGCTGTCATAGTTTTTTCCTTGAAGTTTGTATTTTTTGGGTCTTGGTATTGTGACACCAAGGATTTTTCTTTTTGAGTGTGGGCTGAAGCCACTTATTGAGGTGAGTGCCGCATCAACCTGTTCATGGGTCCAAGCGTCCTTTGCGGGTCTTCACTTAAACTGGAAAAGCGATGTCGTAGAGACAGCTTTCACCAACCTCCTTTTTTTTGGGGGCTCTTTAACCCATGACCTTTTGACCATGTCCACCCTTATTCTTCTATTTTTACTCACAATGCCCTTTTTGGGTTTTCACCATGCCCGGCTTTTTATTTTCACGAAACTCTTTTACTCATGGTTTCATGACCATGCCCGTCCATCATTTTTACTCATGGCGTTCCCTTGTTAAGGTATACTCCATACTCGTCATTTTTTGTGAAGGTGAGTTTGAGGTCATGCCTTCGGGACCTGCATGACCTTAAAACTTCACAGCCATGGTCTGTGCTTAAAACTTCACAGCATGACCTTAAAATCGTGCAGTTTAAGGTCATGCAACACGGATCAAGGTTATACGGTTTAGAGTCCTGCGGCTTGGACTATGCAGTTTAAGGTCATGCAACTAGACCTCCACTACAGTTTAAGGTCATATAGTTTGGACCATGCAGTTTAAGGTCATGCAGCATGGACCGTCGCTGTGCAGTTTAAGGTCATGCAGCACAAACCGTGGTTGTGCAGTTTAAGGTCATGTAGCGTGGACCGTGGCTGTGCAATTTAAGGTCATGCAGTGCAAACCGTGGCTTGGGTTGTCACGTAGGTTAGACTCCATGGGAATAGGTTTGTGGATGACAATTTGACCCATTGGGGGAAAAATAGGTAAGATCAGTAAGGGAATCAGATAGGAATGCAGACCTCGTTGGGGACAAGGGGACAAATATGGGTCTTCTATATCCTTAAGGACAGAATAAATAAGTGTGAGGCACCACTAGGTGTTGCAGCAGCAAAAATGACCCTAACTCCAATGGAGATAACAAGCAGTAATATGAGTATGATTCTCCTATTGGGGATGAGAAGTCATGACCTGAGTTTGAATGACCCAGGTACCATTTTACTAGGGATAATAATAATAAGACACACATGGCTTCTACATGGGGTGTGTGACAATAGACTGTTTAGAACGTAGTCGACGCTGGGCATAGCGACCATTACTTCTTTTCAGTGCTAAGTCGACGATGAGTCTTCGAAAATGCAACTGGTGTTGAAAATAACCAACACTGCTTCTCAACAACCCAGCCGATGCTAAATTTGTTAAAAACATAGTCGGCACTGAGGATGGCCCGTGCTATCATGTGAACACAGCCGGCGTTAAGTTGCTGAGCACACAGCCGACGCTATGTTAAAATTGAGCTGGTGCTAAGCATTGGTGAACATAGCCGGTGGTAGGGGTTGGTAGACACAGTCGGCACTAGACTTCCTGAAGACAAGGCCGGTGCACACCAAGAACACACAGCCGGCGCTAGATGAATTCGACCATGTAGCCACTGCTAAGTATGGACTAATATTCGGGCCATGACTCGAGCCTGACCGATCCTGGTCTGTGTTGCATGACATTTTAATGAGGTGGAAATGAGACTTTGCTTGGGCCTTGGGTCAAAACCCGACCCTGTCCGGCCCATCCATTTTTGGCCTTCCTGGACATGGTTGGAATGCCCCGTTTGTGAGGGACATTTTGAAGGAAACCTCGGCTATATAAAGGGGGTAAAACCCCATTTTTCCCATTTTTTCACTGGAGGTTAAAAAAATAATTGGCGTCAAGATTTTTAGCAGTGAGAAGCAGGCAACAAGGGATTCCGACTGAGGGTTTGCAAGAGTTTTACCTGCAAACAGGGAAGGTTCCGGCATGTCTAACAGGGATTCTGTCAAAATTTGTGAAGTTATAGGGACTTGCACTTGGCGTAGCGAAGCTATCAGAAAGTTTTGCCGTGGTTTTCGAGACTAGAAGAGGCAAAGGAAGAGGGAGACAAGAGTTACAATAGCAAGTTGTGTGGGGCTTTTCGCAGACTCTAGCGGTTTTCCAGCGGAAGAATGTGGTTTTCTCGACAACTTGGGGGGGTTGAAGAGATTTTCAAGCGGTTTTGGTGACTTGTCGGCTAAGACGCAAGCATGGACAATTCTAATAGTGGGTTTATGGAGGAAGAACGAAGGGCACAGGGAAAACAGACAGTCGCTAAAGCCGGACGGTTGTAGGGAAGGCGATGGTTGCCATTTGCTTGTGTGTCAGGTGGTGTAGAAGGATGTGACGAAGGCTGTGAGGCGACGTAGCAGGGCTCGAGGTGTCACACAGAGAATCTGTGGCACATGTGAGAGATTTGAACAAAATTGGTGCTAGACGTTGGCAAACACAGCCGGTGCTAGGAATTAGTAAGAACAACCGGTGCTAAGCGTTGGCCGACACAGCCGGCGCTAAGGGTTAATGGACACAGTCGGCGTTATTCTTTAAGGGACACAGTCGGCGCTAAGATTTGAGTGTAGGGCTGGCGCTGATCCAGTGCCTTAACAATTTTAATTTGGGAGTAAACCACTAAGCCCTTTTATAATGGCTAGTTCTTCTAACCAAATTTTTGATGTGAAGAGTTTTCAGAGAGGAGAAGAGGTCGGTACTGATAACTTTACTAGTGAGACTTTAGCAAGAGGGAAGCCCATTATTTTAACAAGGTTCGTATGCAAACCAGATTGGCCTCTTAGTGTCACTTTTATTACTGACCTAGTTTGTTTTGAAGTCCATGAGGGTAACAACGACAATGTTAGTATTGAAGAAGGGGGGCACTCCTTCATTGTATGCATAAGAACATAGTTTCTGGGCAGAACTTGCCTACCTTAGGAAAACGAATGGTATAGGAAAAAGGGCTACTACTGTGGTCAGGAAGAGGCCTTTGAATAGAGGGAGAGCACCAATATTTGAAGCGATACTCTTCCTGGACTGCCAAGGTGTTAATATCACACAGAAGCATTATTGAACGTGCTTCTCTGCTAGTAGCGATCCAGTGTTCGGGCAGGTACTATGATCGATGCTCTAATACTATCATAGTATTAATGGAGACCTGGAGTCACATTAACAATACCTGGCTTCTTGGGCGTGGGGAAGCAGGAATCTCTTTGTTATATCTTCATTTTATTGGGGGACCTTCCGATGATCGGGGCCATGTATGACGAGTTTGTTCCTCCGAACTCGGTCATGTTTGGTGGTGCCAGCTTGGGGGATGAAGATCCTCCTGCTAGAATTCAAACGATCTTCTAGGCTTACCAATTAGTTCATGATAAGTCTAGCAATGGTCAAGTTACCTTCACCGAATGGGTGAAATTCTTTTGTGGGGACTATCCCGAAGGCGGTCTGGGTATTCTGAAAGGAAAAGGGAAGGCAGTTGTGAAGGGGACACCTCCCGTGTATCAATCTGAGACCAGCGATGACTATGTCTTTTTGGCTAAATATTTGGCCTTATTTTTGTGCAAGTTCATGCTCCTCGGGTGGGCAGACGACAATCGTCCAAGCTAATGACATCTCGCCGGAATTTCTAGCCATGAAACAGAGAACTGGGAGTGCCTTTGATAAACTCAATTCCATATTTGAATGGGATTAGGGCCGACAGGTCCCCGGTTATGAGAAGCGTCCGATACAGGACCTGAACGCACTGATTGGGAGTGGTCCTCATAGTAGACTGGCTGAAGGCCCCTCTTTAGAGGGGAATTAGGAAGTGGCCGCTCCTTCTCTGGCAGGGGGAAGAAAAGAAAACACTCCACTGCTACTAATATTCGTGTGCTGTCTCCAGTTAGTGGGCGTACTCAGAGGCGTAGCGCCGTCAATCTTCCTGTGATATGAGAACTAAGAGGTAGCTCTTCCTCCTTTGATCATTTAGCAACTCTACCTGTGTCACCTTCTGAACTTTCTCCACCATCTTCTATCTCTCTTGAATTGTATTCTTCTTCTTCAGAGACTGAAGCAAACAACTCCATCCCTTATGATTATTCCATACGACCGGGAAGGGACTTCGGATCTTAGGGAGGCGCCTCTGAGTCCAAGGGTCGTTCCTGAGTCAGAGCCGGCTTTGATGGAGACTGAAAAGGCTCAAGGTCCCGAAGCAACTACTCAAGGAAGGGAATCTGATCCCGATGTGGCCTCTGTGCTTCAGGGGTTTAATGCCCCGACTAAGGCAGGGGCTATGATTCAAGAAGAAGGTCCTATAGTTAATGATGCCCCTCAGTACCAAGAGGCCGCTACCTCCAAGGGCACAAATCATGAAGATGAAGGGGTTGAAATTTTTGTGGCTGAGGTTCTGACTGCTGAGGGTGCAGGCCAGATAGAAGAAACCATGCATGGGGTTGAATCGGCGATTGGCGAATGCCCAAGGGAAGAGGCATGTTCTGAACATGCCAATGTTGACGTGGTAGTTCAGGAGGGTGAGAAGCATGGGGAACAGGTTTCTTTGGAGGCCACTGAGATAGAAGTGGAGGCACCCATAAGCGAGGGTCAAGGCAGTGAGGCTGGTATTGAAGAACCCAGGCATGTTGAGGCTAGGGCTGCTTTTGAGTCTGAGGGGCAAGAAGCTCTAGACTTTGGCATCGTTCCAGAGGAGCCAGTGGCTCAGTTGACTATCACTTCGACAAGCTCGGTCCTTGAAGCTGAAGCCTCTTTAGTAGTCATAATCTTAGCAGTACCATCTAGGCCTAGGGTTTCTAGTATGATTGCAGGCATGCTTGGAGCAGGCCTTAAGGTTTTAAGAGAGCTACCTTTCAATGAGCTAGGTGAGGCTTTGGCCAAACTGAGGGAATTTGTTGCGACCGCTGCGATTGGGAGTGCACCAAAAAAGTCCTTTCCCATTTTGATGCAACCCTGAATGAGTTGGAAGGTTGGCGGTCGAGAATACTACATCATGAGGTGGAAATCAGAAAGCTAGCCTCCTTGGAGGGGTCAATCTTCCGTTGTCGCAAGAAGATAGATTCTTGCACTGAGAAGAAGGCTACGATGACTGGCCATCAGTAGGATCTCAAGAGGGAGGTGCAAGGTAGCTACAAGAAAATGACTGAAATAAGAGAGGAAATGCAAATATTAAGGCAGAAATTCGTTGGTCTTGAGATGGAGATGATCCAGAGGAGGGCCATGGAGGCCTCTTTAGTTATAGATTTGTCCGAACTTGCTTGCACCATTGAGTCCGAAACTGTGGCGAAGGAGGAGGAGACCCAAATGGTGGCCGAACTGAAAGAGCGTGTCCAAGGCACCGAGACTTCTTCTGCGGCATGCAACGCAGAGATCAATAGGATAATTGATCATTTTTGAAAATGTCTTTTCTTTTATCGGCACTTGTAAAAGTTTTAACTGATGAATAAAGGGCTTTTTTTTTTTTCCTTTTCTAGTTGACTTCATGTGATTTTTTTTTTTTAAACGCCTCTCGATATATTAATACCCTAGGCCTTGTTTAGCCCCTTGACGGGCTGTCGTGGCTTGTATAGCTTCGAAATGGGGATTCAGTTCTTAATGTTTGATTGACCAAGGGCTCATAGTTCATTTTTCTCATCATTTGGTGAGCATGCTCACTATAAATAGTCCAGTCAGGTGGGGCTTCGGCCTCCATTAGTGGTGCATTCACTTCAAACCCATCATAGCTTTTGGTCTCAGGCACGAACTCCTTGAGATGTTTTGAAGCGATACGCATGACCTCCAATTGACTCTAGAGACTGCAAACTTTGCTTCTTAAGTTTGCTAGGGGATCCTGCCCTTGAGGGGAAGAATATTGCCCTTTCTCAAACTTCTCTCCTCCCATCAAACAAAGAAATTGTAGAACTTGTGGCTGGTCACTGATCCAAGGAGCATACTCTATACTGATAGCAACCGGATTTTGAAAATTATTCGCGGCGGTTGACGCGCTGGGGATATGCAGGACTTTCTGATGGTCCGACTTATAGGTGATCTTTGGAGTCAGGAATTCTATCCCCATGACTTGCTCGATCTCAGAAATGAACTCTGGCTCATCTTCTGGCCAAGGCGACTCTGGCTCATCTTCTGACGAAGACTCCTTTTCAAGTGAAGAAATAGTTTCTTCAGGGATGATGGTTGGAGCTTTAGAATGAATAGGGGATAGAGGTAAAATTTTGCCATGCCTTTTTCCTCTTTGAACATGTTCACCAATGTTCTCCCAACATGCTCAACATCTTCATGAGGCGAAGATGTTGTCTTCATTGTAGACTTGTGACCTCCATCATTCAGCTACTGAGGCGACATCAGATCTATAAAGTAATATTTATCATCGACGTAGTGAGTTTCGACTATAGGGAATGGTCTTTTGTCAGCACAGACCGTATGTTGTCTCCCATCTCGGCTATACTTCAAGCATTAGTGCAACGTCGATGGAACCACCCCCTAGTCATGGAGCCATGCCCGACCAAGGAGAATGTTGTAAGAAGTGTCGGTGTCGATTACATGAAACTAGGCGTAATCGTTCAGCTCACCGATCTTAAAACGAAGGCAAACTGTGCAAGATGGCTTCTCTCCTGACTGGTTGAACCCTTGAACGGTGACATGGGTTGGAGTAAGATCTTCGGACCCTAACCCTAATTGAGTAAGGTTCTTCCATGGAATAAGGTTGACTGTCGACCCTCCATCTAACATAATTCGGTTGATGGGGCATGCATGTAATTCGCCAGTGACAAAGACAGGGCGATTGTGAAACTTTTCTCCCAGCTGCATATCATCCTCTGAAAAGGTGATTGGCATACATCCTTCTAAAATCATTGGATCCACTTCAATAGATTCTACTTCGGTCTCGTACACCTCTGAGTTAGAGAGAGCCTGAACTAAAGCCATCCGGTAATCCTTTGAGAGCATGAGGGCATCATAGATACTGAGGAGAGCTGGAAGCTTCCGTAGATGCCCTATCACATCATATTTCACCTTTTTGATCAAGGCCTTGTGCTCCTAGTTCTGCCATTGATTTAGGTGGTATGATGGGTTGAAGAGCAGGTTTGGGTAGAAGAGGTTTATTTTGGCCTGTTGGATGACTCGATTGCACAACGGGCTTAGTTCGGGTGATGAAGGTTTGAGGTTTCGGAAGTGATTGGGTATATGGGATCAGAGGTGTCCCAGGGAATTGGAGAATAGGTGGATTGTTTGAGGTATTGGGATTGGGAAGGAGCTCAGGGAGCTGTAAGATAGCCAGATTAGTCTTTGAATTAGGGGGCAGTGGTGGACTAGGAAACTTCAAGGTGCCCGACTTCTGCGATGGAGGTTGCAGCGTCCTCCCCCATCTGAGATTTATCTACCCCGTGATGGGTGATGCTCCTGAGATGTGCACCATGTGGCAAACTTCTTGAGAGTTGGAATTTTTCCTCTTGATTCTCTTAGTCTCTGCTAAAAGAAGGGCACTGGGGTTTCTTTGGCTTCCACTTTTTGTGCTTCTTTAAAGAAGGTGGCTTTGCCTTAGCTTTATCTTCTAGAGCATCAGCAATTGTTAGGAATCATGTTGACTGTGTTAGGGTCTTTCTCAATCATTTCCATTGCATTCTGCTTATGTTGATCCCTTCAAATTCTCTGTCAAGAGCCTCGAAGTCCGGACATTTCAAGGTTGTACCTACAGGAGACATAAGAGAAGAACGATGAGAAGTAGAAGAAAAAGAAGGAGAAGGGTTAGAAAGTGGGGAACTTTTAAGGTCATTCCCCTCATCTGACCGATATAGGTTGATTTTTACGTCATCACTAGGGTTGGACTTGTGCAGGGAATATTTTAGGTCTTTCCCTTGCTTAGACCACTGGGGAGTTCTTTTAACGTCATCACCCTCATTGGACATGTGCAGGGAATCTTTTAAGTCTTTCCCTCACTTAGATCGTTGGGGAGTTCTCTTAACGTCGTCACCCTCATTTGACGTGTTCTGAGGAGAAGATGACTCACATACATCTTCTTGGCGAGATGGAGAAGGAAGACAGATCATGCCAAGGATTAAAGTCCAGCAAAGTTGGCACTGGGGGAAGGGGCCTGAGAAATTCCTGCTCAACTAGAGGTTGAGTTGTCTTGTTTCTTTGACGAATAACCCTTGGTGTTCGTCTTCTTTTAGTTTTCTGAGGTGGTGCTTGATTCGTCTTGCTAGGCTTTTGAACAGCCCTAGCTTACCGAACTGCTTCTCGTCTTAAGGACTTGAGTCTGCTTCGCCCATGGTGGACTATCCATGGCTGGGAAGTCGAGGGTTCAGCAGAATCTGACTCATTATTAGGAAGGTCTTGTGTTGGGAGATCCTCTTGTATCAGCGAAGTAGTAGCTTGGGAATCACTTACTGAGACATTGTAAAACTCTTGACATTCCCTCATTTTCTTTTTGAATATATCATGAAAACTAGTGCATTCCCACAGGTAGTGACCCAATACCTCGTAATACGGGCACCAACGGTCTTCAGTCCCCTTAGCGAGGCATCGGAGTTGCCTTGCCTGTTTCTGTGTGATTAGGCCTTCCTGAAGAATTATAACAAAGAAGGAAAGAAGGATACCAGGGGCTTCATCTTCCTCTTAGACGATTACTACATGGGAGGCTTCTGATGCCCCGAATGCCTTCTTTAAGTCTACGAGTTTTATCTGTTCTGGTTCAGGGACTCGATAATATCTTTTAGTGTGTAGCAGTCATCTGTGGGGTGATTTATCCTTCAATGGTAGGCACAATAATTTGCCTGGGTGTCAAGCTTGGCTTGCTCAAAGAACTTGGCTTCTGGATGTTCCAACAATAACCGAAACAATGCAGGAACCCATTCTTTCTCAAAGGGGTAGACTTTGTTCGTATGCCTGGTGAACTAATCATTCCGATTAAGATTCGTTGGCGGGGGTACTCAGTTATACGACTGTTGTTGCTTGCCTACTTGGACAGTTATCTTTGTCATGCTCACACCTCTAGAAAGGTCCAAAGTTTGGGAGGGATCTTTCTTTGGATCAGTGGCCGTGATAGCTACACTGATCACTCCTTTCTGTTAGCAGCCCCAGGTGTTAGTCCGAGAGCTACCATTACCCCTTTTGTTCCTTGAACTGCCGTGGTGGCATGATAGACTTTCTATGCGGACTAATTTGGAGATCAGCTCTAACATGGAAGTTGGATTAGAGGTAGAGAAATCTTAGATCACATGTTCCATATTCAAGTTTGGACTACTTCCTTCTCGAGCATAGGATTGGGATGGCGAGCAGCCAAATTTCTCCATCTTGATATGCACTGGTCCACGGGCTCATCGAGATCTTGAGTCAGGGTGAGAAGTTCAATGGTTTGGACCTCTCTCTCGACCTCATAGAACCGCTGGTGGAACAACTTCTCCATTTCCTCCCATGTAATGAGTTTGGAGGGAGTTGTACATAACATTGAAAAGTTGGGCCATCAAGGGTTTCAACAAACTGATGGATAAGGAGTCTCCCATCAGTCGCTATTTCTCAACATGCTGCCTGAAAGTGGGAGATATGCTGGTTCGGGGATGTGGTCCCGTTGAATAGGTGAAACTTCCCTTTCTTGTAATCAGAGGGAAACCGGACTAGGTCAATATATGAAGGGTACGATCTTTGATAAGGCATTGCACCCTGTAGCTCTGGAATTTTCCTGCTCTTTAGGCTATGGGCCACCATAGCATCTATGTCTGCCTGTGAGACAGGGTTAGGGACATAGTTTTCCTGTGAGGCAGAGGGAAGGGGGTGGCTTCGAGGTGCACCATCTAAGTGGTGGGAATTGACCTCATGGTTAGCTGATTGTCGTGCGGCATCTATACGATCAATCTTCTCCATCATCGCGCGCACCATGTCTTCAAACTTATTCATTCGGTCTTCTTGGGAGTCACGTTCGTTTATAACCATTACGTTGACTGTTTCTCTTGGGAGGTTAGCCTTAATTGCAATCGAGGGCTTATGAACTTGATGGGTCACACACGGCATATTAGTCAGTAGGGGCCAACATGCCCTGACTGAAATCAACTTTTGTATGCCGATCGCGTGAGGACCGGTTGTCGATAGTCTTGGGACCGTGGCCACTGAGTGGTTGGATCGTTTTTTACAACGTTTACCATAATGTAGGGCTGATGAAGCTCTTTTCAGGCTTTGTCATCTGAAGATGATAGAAGGGGTTTAGGCAAAGAGGGTCATCAGAGCTGGTTACCCCGACCGCCTCGTTGACTTGCTTGGTGAGAATTCGTTGACCCCTATCGCGTTTAGCCTTGAGTTTTTTATGGACTCACGCCAAAACTGTAATTGGGACTGCGGCTGGTCGGCTCTTCTTGCACAAGAGAGGGCTGTCTCAATCAGGTGCGGCAAAGGATGAGGGCCAGGGGCTAAAGTCGTCATGGGCCGAGGAGGATGAAGGATTCGATCTTCCATCAGATCTTTTCCTTGAGCTCTCTTGTGGGCTACAGAGGCAAGACCGAAATGACGGGGCTGGTTCCGGATGGCACCCATGGGGAAGGTCTTTGAGTACCATGGCTAGAAGTGCTTGCTCGAAGAAGGAGGAGCAAGCAAGAACAGGTTGACTCATGAGAATGCCTGAGTCGAGGGCGAGGGGCTATTTGTGACGACGATGCGTGTTCACTCCTTGAAGAAAGATCACGATCGATCTGGGGGTCAGCCGGGGTTCGAGCAAGTGGTATAGCCTTAGGAGGCCGAGAACTGCGAGCAAGTGTCTGCAAGAGAACAGGTGGAGGCCTCCCTCTTACAGGGTGTGCTTGTGTGTGTTGAGTAGGAGGATGAGAAGGTCGTCTGTTGTATACTCAGGTTGGCGCAGGAATGGCATTGCCTTAAGCAGTGAGATGCATATGAGCAGCGTGTACAAGACCTAGCCCTGAGAGGTCTAATCCTGGATGCTGACTCGAGGTAATGTAGGGGTTAACCCAAGGTGTGGCTCGAGTGGGTGACCCACGAGCCTTATGGTGTGTGAGAGGGGTGGAGGCCATAAGGTCTCCGCCTCGAGGTGTTGAGCCTCTAGGGATAGAGACTCGTGGTGGTGCAAGAATGTGGGGGGTATCCTTGTGGCGACCCACATGAGCAATGATAACTTGTTGGCCTTTTGCAGAGAGGGACTGTGAAGCATTTCGGCGTACCTCAGCAATACGATCGACAAGTGACTTGCCGGTGGCAGGGTGCATGCTGTGTGTGGCAACAGATGTGTTGCCGATGCAAGGTGCCTTGGTGGAGGTTCCACTAGAGCGAGGAGATGGGAGTTAAGGACTTTTAGGTCCTTCCTCATGCCAATCCAGGTTAAGACCTGGAAGCTAGACCCAGGGTCTTTGCTTAAAAGAAGGGTTGGGAATGGAGTTAGAGGAGCTTGTTCCCTGAGGACACTCGCAAATGCGGGGATGAGAAAATCCCCAACCGGATGAATGGGTTACAAAACCCAGTTGCCATAAGTGATGTGTGAATACAGAAAATAAAAAAGAGAAACTTAACCAAACAAGTACGACTCGACTAAGGGGTAGTAAGTCCCCAGTGGAGTCGCCAAGCTGGTTAGGTGCCTCAATCTCGCCCTCCAGATCAGGATGATCGGGCGGAACGCATCTCGGGTTTCTGGGAAGACCCGAGACTTTTGAGATCGCTCTTTCAGAAACCTCGTTTAAGAACAAGGGCAGGTATTACCAACCGATGAGAGAGAAATTTAAGGTGGGTTTGGGACTTACTCAGGCTGGCTCACGTGGGCGCCGTCTTAGATCAAGAAGAAAGTCCCCCAATCGTAAAACTGGCTTGAAATCGCCTCCCTTGGCTTGTATTCTCCTGTTTTATGCAATCACGCATATATGGCAAATGTTATAAGACAGGTGGGCCAACAAACCTCGCCTGGTCTCTCTGGTGAACATACGCAGGCATGTACATTCATAATAAGAAGAGAAGAATGAGAGGAGGAAGATGGGGGAGAGAAGAATTTAATCAGGTGGGGTGATCAGCACAATGACTAAGCTGGTGGGTAATTGGCCTGACGTGGTATTAAAAGGGGCTTAGTAACTCAGACAGGCTCAACATAATTACTACTAGGTGTCAATATCGATACTGACTAGCTAGACACAATGGTTAATCTGTCGTGGCAATGAGGCAAGCACATAGATTCTGACACAATAGCATTACGACTAGACAACAGGACTACCATGAAAGGCTAATCTTGACCCCTCTTAATCAAACAAAAGAATAATAGAAAGAATGGAAATCATAAAGAGAGAATAATAAGTAAGAGAATAAGAAGAGAAGTGAAAGAAAGAGAGAAAGAGAAAGAAAGAAGGATATGAGTGTGAGAGAAGAGAGAAGGAAGCAGAGAGGAGGGAGAAAGACACAGTCGGGGCTAGGCATCGCCGACTGTGTTGGATGAAGAATAGAAAGAAAGACACAGTTGGCGCTAGGCATCGCCGACTGTGTTTAAGAAGAAGAGAAAGAAAGGCACAGTCGTCGTTGGGGCATCACTGTTTGTGTTTCAGAACAGAAGAGATGGAAAGACACAGTTGACGTTAGGCATCGTTGGCTGTGTTGGAAGAAGAAGGGAGAGCATGCAGTCGGCGTTGTTGAGCTTCACCGACCGTGCTAGACAGAGAGGAGAGAGCAGACACAGTCGGTGCTGAGCTTCACCGACTGGGCCAGACAGAGAAGAGAGAGGGGACGCAATTGGCGCTGAGCTTTATCAATTGGGCTAGACAGAGGAGAGAAAGGGGATGTAGTCAGTGCTGAGTTTCATCGGGATAGAGGATGGGAAGAAGAGAGAGAAATAAAAAAGATAAAGATGAGAAGAAGAGAGAGAAAGAGAGATAAAGATGAGAAGAAGAGTGAGAGATAGAGATGAGAATAAGAGAGAGATAGAAATGAGAAGAAGAGAGAGGTGAGAGAAAGTGAGGAGGAGAGAGAAAGAGAGGGAAGAGAGAAAGAGGGGAGGATATGGAAAGTTACCTTACAGAAGGCTACTGACCCTTTTTTCTCTCTCCTCTCTCTATCTGCAAGATGTGCCCAAGAACTCAAGAAGAAATTGAAACTTTATTGATGTTTCTATGAAATGAATCGAAGCCCTTTTACAATTTGGCTTTATATGTTTATATATAATTGGGCCCAAACATCGGTGGACGCTCAAAAACTACTTAAAATTGAAGATAATTACAATTTAATTGAATTAAAAGAAATTCTAAAAATGGGTGCAAAAGGATTGTTTTGCCCCTGCCTAACAATGTGTGGAATTTTAAAATAGTCCCTGCTGCTGCTCGAGAACTTGCATGATCTTTCATGACTGATCCGGGGTTGCTCTGATGCCCGTTTGATTGAAAGATGATTGTTTTCTTATAAGGCTCGGTATGGCGATCGTTTGTTACCAACTTCAAGCCATGAATCATGCTTTTGAGCCATGATTATGAGACTTGAATTTTCGATGAATATTGAAACTTTAGATCGATCGTGCGCTCGTTCCGTAATGTTTTTCTTTAGTTTCTTCACCGAATCACACTGATTTTTCCGTTATGATCACGTTGCAACAAGCGTGGCTCGATTTCATGTTCGAATGAAGATTTTATCATCTTGGTTTTTTGTGGGAATCTTGAAACCTGGCGGCCAAAATTTATAGTAGCTTTGACCCCTCTGTGTGTGAAATCCAACCATTCATCGTATGCAAGGTTCAGACCAGAGCTAGCCACGGACGTTACACACATAATGTAATTGGTTTCATGTCGATCGGGTACGTGAGCGCCTTGATTTGGCCGCTCGAGTGAGGCATGCTGCTGGTAAATTTTTTGTAATTTTCTTCATAGATCAGCAACTTCTTTCTAGTTTTTCTCCCTGGTCGGGCATCGTCACAGGGCGTACATCAAAACGCTCGTCTCAATGAGACGAACATACTCACAAAATTTGAGAGCTAACTGACTTGGAACGAGTGAGATATAGTCCTTGAAAGTCATTGCTCATAACTATGAGAACAGTCACATTTACTTGTTTTGGTGTAGGGTGGCCACACAGGAATAGTGTGCGGCCTACCCTTTTCCGATATTTTACCCATAACTTTGTCTTGGAGTGCCCGATTAAGCCGAAACTTGACCCATACGGATTTTTGACCGTGTTGGATCCAATGGCAGTGGTTTCACAACTATTTAACGCACCAAAAATATAGTTCTAGTTATGGGATCCATTTCAGGGTGGTAGAGGCCAATTTTGCCGAAATTATTTCTGTGTTCATTGCCGTAAACATGTCGGATTGCGATAAAACTTGGCAAGTAGCCTTTTGGAGTGATAATGACGATATTGACCAGTTCTAGGATAATTCTATGCCCGTCGAAATTTCGATTGTTTTTTTGGGCTTTATTGACCTGCTTCCTCTTTATTTCGCATTAGAGACCAAGGTGCTGAAAAATGTATTCAAATAGGTTGGTCTTTTGACGTCAGATTTTTTACCTTACAGGCCTTTCCCCTTCATTGAATATGATGTGATGTTGCACCAATGTGGGATCTAATCCTGACATATCATCGTATGACCAGGCGAAGACATCGCGATACTCCTTGAGAAAGGAAATCATATTTTCCCACTCCTCAGGACATAGGGAGGTTTCAATCTTGGATAACTTTGGGTCCTTCTCAATTCCTAGGTTTATGTTGATCGTCTTTTCGATGATAGCTGTTGGGTCACCATCGAACCTCTTCTTGATTTGCTCGACATAAGAAGTGAGTTCCTCAGGTTGAGATATCTTCAGACTCTTGACTATCTTGATCTTCGTCTTGATCGCCTAATTCATCGTCTTGGGTATTGTGCATCGCTATTGGGCTATCTTGAGTGCTTACCATTTTTGAAAATTCTTTTTCATTGTTTTCAATTTTATCATGTTTTGAGTTTTCAACGGATTTTGAAATAACACAATAAGTGTCCCTTATGGGACTCGCGAAAGAAATGTTGAGGACTGAATGCGTAGGGTGGCAATCTGGCCACCCTGCGCTTATTATTTTTTTGGCACCAGGGCTTGAAGGTGCCGCTGGTATGTTTCCAACGATTCTTGAGATAGAGGAATGATCGACCAATTCTATTCCTAGGTTTGGATAGGCGAATGAGCATGCTTGGCTGTGTTCGAGCCGATTGTGCATACCTTCAAATCCAGGTCAGCAAAAAGGTCTTTAATTCCCAGTTGTTATGTGTGCTGAGCTGCGGAAGAAGAATTATTCCCCAGTGGGAATTCAAGGATCGCCTTAGGCTGTTTTGAAGGACAGGCATCGAGATGACCGAGGCTTTGAATGCCTCTAGATACAAATCCTGAATAGCTTAAAGGCTTCATCTGGCTTTGAAATAAGGTGAGAAAACACTTGAGAACTCGTCAATCCCCATTTTTCAGTTTTGGCTTGGAGTGATTTAGAATTTTGTTATGCCTTGCCCTTGATTCCTCATGCCTTGGCCTAGTTGGAAGCCTTAGGAGAAGAGCATGTGCCAAGCCTCGAGGGACCCAAAACCATATCGATGTTGACATTGGATGATGTCATCCATCGATGCGAAAGTTTGCAAAATTTGAGGAACAGAGTCGCCGACCTGTAGGAATAAGGTGGCACAATCGGCTTGCTCGAAGGAAGCGAGTGGGATTTCTCCTAGCTCGACCTCTATGGCTAGCTTCCCATTATGTATACTAGGATTGAGAAAAGCAGGGGGTTCAGCACATACCTTAGCGACGTAGTTTTTAGTTGGAAATTTGAGGCATTGATGGAGCGTAGAGGCGACCACGAGGTTTTCATGCAGCCATGTTCCTCCTAGTAGCATGTTGAATGAAGGTTTTATGTCCAAGACGTAAAACTTTATCACTTGAATGGTGGGGCCGATCTTAAGTGTGAGAGGCAATATGCCTTTAGCTTGTCGCTTGGTCCCGTCATATGCAGCGATAATTAGTTGACATGGCTCGAAGTCATCTGGGCTTTTGCCTATTTGCTTCACTATTTTCATAAGGCATATGTTTAAGGATGCCCCATTATCAACGAGCACTCTTCGCATCTCATATCCTTGCATGAAAAAGCTGATGTGCAGAGGTTGGACATGAAAGCGGTTGATACTGGTCGGGATATCATTGTCCGTGAACACAATTGGTGTTGGTGCATCAGTTAGTTGATCATTCCACACAACTCATCTCGCTGTGTGTTGCTCGGGATGTGTGTCTTAGCAAGAACCCGTTCGATCTGGGCTCTGTGTGATGGTGAGTTGGCGAGTAGCTCCAAGATGGAGATCTGAGCTTGGATCTTCCCATGATGAGCTGGTAGATCGTAAGTGGTTGCAGATCCTTGACTTTCTTTATTCGGCTGTTGATCTGAGACCCCTACTGGTTGCTTGGCTTTTGAGTTGTTTCCCATTCTTTCATCAAGCGTGTCAGCCATTAATTAGATGGGTTTGAACACTTGGCCTATTCGGGTTAGGGATTCAAACTCGCCAGCCTAAAGCTCGATAGGTTCAGCTTTAGCAAGTGTAATGAGAGACTTTGGGGTGTTGGCCCCTTGTTTGAAAGATGACGCCTTTTCATTGGTTCTGACCATATCAATTTCTAGCGTATCATCTTCGCCATATTGGTCCCATTTGGGAAGGTTATCGAGGTTTGTAGACGAAGGGCTTCCTCTTAGAATGCTCAAGAGATCTTCTTCAAGATCTTGAAAGTGATTGTCATAAGCCAATATGAATTGACTATGTTCGTCTTCTTCTTCGTCTCCACTCTCAACCATGTGAATGACAACGTTCCCTTTTGAGTTGCTTTGAGCTCCTGACTTTTCGGTCATTGTTTCCATATTTTTAGGGAGAGGATTTATGAAGATACCCATCTTTTGATTAGGTCCTTTGACAGGTTGATTTCTAGGTGCGACAATGATGTCTCCTCTATTGATTAACCCTTGAATAACATGTTTCAAATATATGCAGTTTAGAGTATCATGAGCATCGTTTTGATGCCATTTACACCATCTGCTCTGATCCGTGACTTGAAATGGTGGTTCAGTTGGTGGCGGGAGATACACCATGTTTCTAGCCAGGAGTAATTCCAGCACTTTTTCTAATGGGTATTTGAGAGGGGTGAAATTATCCTCTCACCTTTCATTATTATATTGAGCGTTGGCTCTAGGCTAACCCCTTTGGTTTTGGTTCTGATTGATGTACTGAATGGATGAACCTTGAGCCGGTCCGTTTACGACAATCTCATTAACCGACCAGAGGCATTCCCCTTGTTCTTGTTTTTGTTCTAATTTTGGGGAGTCGTTATCGGTTTGTTATCGGGTCTGATGCTGAGGGGTGTCTCTCTTGCCTTTTCATGTTGTGCCACCCATCTCAATCATGGAGTCAAAGGAATGGGAAATAAGGTCTTGGCTGAAAAAGGTCATGTATTCAGGAGCAACATTCTCCGAGGCCATAGAGATTGTGGTTGGGTTTGTCAGTGGGCATTCTATGACCCGAATTGCCACCTTGTGGAATTGACAGATAAAATCCTTGAAGGATTCTCCTGGATTTTTCTTTGTTGCACTGAGCTCGCCCATGAAGAGAGATCTTGGAGTCGAACCACGATAGTGAGAGACGAATAAGTTGAACATGTCACCTGGAGTGATGTGTGGTTGAGCGGACAATGTTCTCTGATGCTAGTTCAAGGCCTCGCCAGTCAATGTTTGTGAAAATATGGCCTTCAGCTGGTTAGGCCTGTCTCGTAAAGCTTGAACGGAGAGGAGGTACGCATTGACGTGAGAATCTGGTTCGCTCTTTCCATTGAACTTGTTTCTAAATTCTGGGATGAAAAATCCTAGGGGAAGGTCTTCCATGCCTCTAAGGATCTCATGAACATAGGCCTTCGGGGGTAGAAATTCATGCATGCCCATTCTTACTAGCATATCCTACATTGCTTTTAGGGTTCCTTCTTGTTGGGTATTTAGCATGACAGTAGGCCCATTGGTCGATGGGATCCCAAGCATAGACTGGTGAGTTGAGATTTGGGGTGCATGTTGGCTTGCATGGGCCTGAGATTGAGGAGCTGCAGTCACCGGGGTAGTTTGATGCATTTGTGCCTGAGGGGAGTACCGACCCCCAAGTGCCACCAGTGGTTGCAGAAATTGCACGGTTGTTGGACCGAATGAACTAGAGGGACCGATTGAAGAATCAGTGGACTCGATTGTGCTAAGGGTTGACCTATACCACTAACTTGGTTTGGGTTCGACCAGTAAGCTGGGGCATGAACAGTGTAACCTAGGTCAACTAGACTTTTGAGGCCAGCTTGGATGCCCATCTCTCACCTCTGCTTCATACGATGTTCAGGGCATCATGTGCTGTACTATGGCGACTTGAGGTTGGGTTAGATCCCCATAGACCTAGGTGGGTCTCGGTTTTGAGATCGCTTCCCCTCGGGGTTATCTTTGTTCGAGTTATGGGAATTGGCGTTAGATGCATCATGAATTTCTTCCCTCACTCGACTTCTACTTTGGTTGCCTAAAAGCCCCTGTAGGATGACACCAGATCGGGCTCCCTGACTATTCAAAGTTTTTCGGGGAGGAACCGAATTTTTAGGCCATACAGATTTCAAGATTAGGGTTGGACCCATGGGATTCTACCTTTAATTGAAGACCTAGGTGTTGGATAATGGATTGACCAGAGGTCTATCGATAATCCCAAGGGATCGTGGCATATTGGTCTCTAGGGTCGGCCGTGGAGCAATCATCATGGTCACCTTGAGTAACAGACATGGTGACTCTCTTTGGGGTTCTAGAAACTAGACTTAGGTAAGAGCTAGACTCGACGACCTAGGGCCGACCTGGCCAGACTCTAGGGGCAAAACTTTAACTAAGATCTAGGATAAGACTAGACTGAAACTTAGACTTGCTAGATTCAATGGGTTTTGGGTTCGGACCCTGAACTAGGGTAAGCCTAGTCTAGCTCTAGAGGCAACTCTAAGCTTATACATATGCTAGAACCTAGATTAAGATAGGTACGAGTCTCGGCTCGGACCAAGAGTGGGTCTAAATACCAACTTGAGTGTGATCCTGATTCAGACCTGGGTATAAGATTGGGCTTGGACCAAGAGGGTTGTGAAACTCAAATCGGGTGTCGTCCTGGACTGGATCACAGATGAGCTAAGAACTAGCCTTCGGCTAAGACCGAGAGGGAGCCTAGGTTCGGACCAAGGTGTGAACCTGGGCTAGGCTGGGTACAAGCCGAGACTCAGACTCAGAGAGTTCAGCTCGAACCAAAAGCGGGTCTAGACTGAGATCTAAGATTAACCAACAAAAAGGAGCAAGAAAAGCACATGAAAACTTTTGACCTAGTATTATAAGTAGAATTGACTTGTGAGACGGCTCCTAACTATTGAAATGCGACAAGGCTGATATAGATCCTCACATAGGTCCAAGCCTCCTGTTATAGGATGTTCACTAGGTCCTACCATACACAGACTTGCTTTGAGGCAAAGGATTATGGAGGGATGCTCACAGTTAAAGTTACGAGAATCCCAACCGCCTTGACTCTCAAAGCTAGGTTCCTCTCATGCTGTTAACGTGGATTTTGGGAGTTTTTGAAATATTTATTTGTTAGTTTCCCGGGCATTCTCGGTATGGTGTGTGCTGGAGTGTGTAATGAAGCAAGTAATCAAAAATAATTTTCAAGCATGCAGGCACACAAAGCAATAAAGAAAATAAGTGAGCGCTCGGCACTGATCGAGCCTCGCGATACACACTTCGAGGTAAAACTCGCTTGAAGCACAATATAGATCGAGGGGTAAGCAACCCTTAAGAAGGTACAGTCAGAACAGTGAGACCAGGCACAATCCGTGCTAAGTCGAGTGTGGCTCTAGTCGAGGGTGGCTCGAGTCGAATGGGACACAGTTCAGGGAGGGTGTAACAAACCCTCAATGTATTTTTTTTTAAAATTTTTTTTATCTTTTTAACTTTGATGAAACACATTTAAATAGAGCATGGTGAAAGAAGGGAAAACATGGTTTCAGTCAAAATTAACAAACTAAAATAAAATAAAAAAGTCAGAAACAACATAGACCTATCTGAAGCAAAATATTTTTTTTATATTTTTAAAAATTTTATTTTGAGCCAAAATTTGGTGGACAAGAAGCCGAAAGGATCTAGAATAGGCCTGTTGGGTTCCTTTTTTTTTTTTTGGGACACTTGCAGTTGGGCAACATGGGTGGTGTCGCATTTGCGGTGTCGCCCAAAACAATTATTATTTTTTATTTTTATATTGTTTAGATTGAGGAAATAAGGCCACAATGAAGTTGGAAGAAGCAGGAAAAAAAATATTTATGATGAAAAAAGTGAAAACAGCGTAAAGCAGAACACTATAGATAAAAGAGATCTGTATCAAGTAAAATATTTTTTTAGTATTTTTAAAAATTTTATTTTTATCTGAAAATTTTCTGTGCAGATAAAAGAGAGACCCTAGAGAGGATCTAAAAACTTTCAAAAGATTCTAAACCTTTTGAACTTGGGTGAAATGGGAAGTGTCGCCTTGAATCTAGGCGGCACTAGTGGTGTCGCCTAGGCGACACTGCTAGTGTCGCTCAGAAAAAGTTGGGTTTCGTAGCACTGAAACCCTAGATCTTGATCAAAGCTGATGTTTGGGACCTTTTGTGACTGAAATCAGTGAAAAATATTGAATAAAAAAATACATTTGAGGCTTGGATCAAGCTCGAATTGCCCCATGGCGGGCGCTAAACTGTTTACGATGAAAATCTGACAGATCCTCCGATGAAGATCTCTCGGATCTTGAAACCTTAAACTTATAAAAAGAAGTAAATAAAGTGGTAGAGAAACTGGGACATATCGAATTCAGATCTGAGGCCAAATCTGCCAAAAAACGAGCAGATCTACTCTCAGATCTGTGGCAGAGCAAGCATGATCCCGAGCATCAAAACATGATTTCCGAGAAAATTAACAAAACAAAATAAATAAAATAGAATCAAAACAGTAAAAGAAGAAGAAAGAAAGAAAAAGAAAGAATACCAAACCAGGTCGGAAGGCCCGGGACTCCCGAGCTTTCTAGGGCTCGCCCGTATCAGCACCGGCGTCCACTTTGCCTCTCTAATTCAAATGTTGACCAGCAAGTCTCTAATGTAAAAGAGTTATGTGCCCTGGAAATGGTTTTAGAACTAGGATTTTTGTGCCCTAGAGTTCTAGGATTTTTGTGCCCTAGAGTTCTAGGATTTTGGCTTAAGGTTAGGTTTCAGGAGGCTAGGGTTTCTATAGCTAACTCTTTCTTAGGGTTTTCAGCCTTTCTAGGAGAAGTCTATCTATCCCCCATTTCTAACTTCATCTTTCCCTAAGTAGCCAAGAAAAAGGGATATACAAGGGCCCGGGAGTTGGAAAGGATATACATCCATAACCAACAAATCCCGAGTCAAACATATAAAAAAAAGGGTATGGATTTGGGCAACACGCCTAGTGGTGCCCAAAAAAATCATTAGAAAACTGACCTAAAATAATAAAAAAATGAATTTGGGGCAAAGGGGTTGGGAAAAACTGGTAGGGTCGCCCAAATCCAGGCAACACCAGGTATGTCGCCTAGTCTAAGCTGGGCAACACTGTCAGTGTCGCCCAAACAAAAAATGCTCCAAATTGAAAATTTTATTTTCAAGTGTGTTCCTTACCGTCTTTTGAAGCTACCAAACAATATTTGGGTCAAATTTTTTTTTTTCTATTTATTATTATTTTTTTGGTAAAATAGGGCATTCATAAGATGACTTGGGTGACACTGTCAATGTCGCTTGGGCGACACCACTGGTGTCGCCCAAACCAAAACTTGTCAAAATTGATGTCTTTCACTTTGGGTGTATTCGTCAACCTCTTGTGAATAAATCAAATAAAATTTGGGTCAAAATGGAGTTTTTACTATTTTAAAGAGTTTTTTGGTAAAACAGAGCTTTTGCAGGATTTCGGGTCAAAACAGGACTTCTCTAGGGTTTCGGGCAAGCGAATTGGTTCTGAGTCACAGGGTAGGCTGTGTGAACTATGGATTTGGGTTGACTAGGATAATGTGGTCCTAAGGTTTCAGAAACCATAGAATTTTCATGATTTAAAATTGGGTTTCTAAAGAGGCCAGGCCTGAACCTCATTGATTTCTGCTTGATAGGTTTGATGGTTGGGTCAATGCCAAGGCGCTGAACTGCAACTTGAGGATTTAAACCAGACATCTCATGGTAATGCCTAGCAAAGACATTTTGGTTTGCTTGCAAGAAGGCGGTAAAGTTCTCCTTCTCTTTTGGAGACATATTCGTTGAGATGAAAGTTAGCCTGGGATCGGTTTCGTCTCCAAGATTTATCTCTTTGAGCTCATTGGCTGTGGCTTGACCACCTTCTTCCCATTCTTCCGGGGCCTCTTGCAACTCTACATCATTGGCCTCAGAGGTCTTCTCATTAACCTCAGGTGTAGAGAATGATGATCTTGACATCTCTGCTACTAATAGAGTTCCGAGGTAGGTCATGATTTCTACACCTTTCTTGAACTGAGGGACAAAAGGGGAACACTCAAACATTGATAGCATATCAGGTTGCAGGAGTTTCACTTGAAAGTTACAAGGAAATTGGGATTCAGCAATCGTGGGGCCAAGACCATCCTTATATGAATTGCTCGGTCTTTGCATGGGTGCCTACAGCGTTTGCTGCGTGTTAGCTAATACTTCATAGGCTTGTATTATGTGGCAAGCTTCCTGAGCATAAAATCTCTGCCCCCTTGATTCTCTCAGTCTCTATTCAAAGTCAGGCTCAGCGGGCCATTGGGATTTCTTTGATTTTGACTTCTTGTGATTCTTTGAAGAAGATGGCTCTACTTTGGCTTGAGCAGCCAGGGCATCAGCAACTTTTAAGAATCGAGTTGCCTGGGCCAGCATCTTTTTCAACCACCTCCTGTACGTCCTGCTTATATTGGTTTCTTTAAATTCTTTGTCAAGGGCCTCGAAGTCTGGACACTTCAAGGTTGTACCTACAGGTGACATAAAAGAGAAAGGATGACAAGCAGAAGAAGAAGAAGGAGAACGGTCAGTAAGTGAGGGACTTTAAAGGTCGTTCCCCTCATCAGACCGATCTGGGCAGCTTTTTACATCATCACCAGAATTGGACGTGTGCAGGAAGTCTTTTAGGTCTTTCCCTACTTAGACCGTTGGGGAGTGCTTTTAACGTCATCAACCTCATTGGACGTATCCCGAGTAGAAGATGGCTCGGGTGCATACTCTTGATGAGGTAAGGAACTAAGAAAGATCTTGCCGAGCGTGAAGTCCTACAAGGACAACAATGGGGGAGGAGGACTGAGAAATTTCTGCTCAGTTGACAGTTGAGCAGTCTTGTTTCTCAGGCGAGCAGCCCTTGATGCTCGTCTTCTCTTGATTTTCATTGGCAGCGGTTGATCCATCTCACTAGGTTTATGGACAACCCTAGCTTGATGATTTGTTTCTCACCTTCAGGATTTGAGTCTGTGCTGCCCATGATGGACTATTCATGGTTGAGATGTGAGGGCTCAGTAGGATCTGAGTCATCTTCACCCAGGACTGGTGTCAGGAGGTCCCCTCGTACTGGTGGAGCAGTGGTTCAGGGATCTTTCTCTGGAACGTTGTAAGACTCTTGGCATCCCTGTATTTCCTTTGCGATTATATCATGGAAACTGGAGCTTTCGCTCAAGTCGTGGCCCATATCTGATGGTACAGGCACCAATGGTTCTCGGTTCCATGAGCAAGGTGTCGGGGCTGCCTTGCCGGCTTTGGTGTGATGACGCCTTCTTGAAGCATCATGACAAACAAGGCGCGAAGAAGGTCAGGCGCTTTGTCTTCCACTTGGACTGTTATTGTGTGGGAGGCTTCTACCGTCCTGAATGCCTTCTTTAGCTCTTCACGTTTTATCTGTCCCTTCTGAGTTAGGGCCTTGATAATGTCCTTCAACATGTAGCAATCATTCGTACGATGGTTAATCCTTCGATGGTAAGCACAATAATTCACCTGGGTATCGAGTCCGGCTTGGTCAGGGAACTTGATCTCTGGAAGCTCAATCATGTTTTGCTCAAGCAATAATCGAAATAGTGCAAGGACTCATTCCTTCTCAAAGGGGTAGACTTTATTCCTATGCTTGGCCCAATAATCATCTCGATTAAGGTTTGCAAGTGGAGGTACCTGGTTGTATGACTGTTATTGCTTGCCTTGGTTAGGTGCCTCAATCTCACCTCTCCGGATCTAGGTGATCGTGTGACAACGTCTTGGGATCAAAAAACCCGAGAATTGAGATCACTCTCTCGGGAACCTTGTTTAAGAACAAGGGCAGGTATCTAACTAGTGAGAGAGGAATTTTGAATGTGAGGTGGGGATCAACCTCACCTGGGTTCGTAACTTACTCGGGTGCCCTCTTAGATCACCACGGAAAGCCCCCTAGCTGCTTTAGTTGGTTCGGATCGCCTCCCTTGACCTGTAATCTCCTTATTTTTCTGCACAACACTACTATGGTTAATTTGCAGGACAAGTAGGCTGAAGGGCCCGCCGTTGTCTTAGGGAAATGCACATTCGTGTGATTACGAATGTGAGAAGTTAAGGGGATGAAGTGGAAGGTTCGAAAGAAGGTGGAAAAGAAAAAGAACACTTGATGAAGGGACGAGAATAGCATGATAGCAGGACAGTGATCGACTTGGAGTGGTAGCAAGACGGGCATGGTACTCAGGACCAGCATGACGACAATAATACTTGAAACCGAGGCTAATATGGCACTGCTAGACTAAGTCAACTCTAGTCAAGTGAGAAGAAAAGAGAATGAAAAGAAGGCATGAGCCGACGAAGAGATAGGGTCCCAACGGCGATAGGCATTACCACTTACAACCGTGGACTAGCTGTGTCACGGCTCTTGGACGGCGCTAGACACTACTGCTCACGGCTAGAGGGTGGGCAATGAACTACAGACGGTGTCACGACCCCACCCCCTGACCCCCGCCGGAGGGCAACAGAGCGTGGGATTGAGAGAGGAGGTCGTGAACCTCGCTCAAGTGGGAGTGGCTCAACGCATAATAATACGGTATCGAGAGCAAACCACGAAAGAAAACTTAAAATAAATCCATCCATCAAGCCCAAAAATCAAACCCAAAGATACAACCATTTCATTTCTTCAACATCAAAAGTCTTTACAATTCTTGAAGGTACTTCTTACTTAAAAAAAAAACACAAAATGAAGCATTCATCATGCTATTGACAATCAAAACCTAATATAGAAGTCTTTGGAAGACGTCTTCTCACTTCTTGATTTCAGGCTTCTCACTCTCAACTGCCACCCCCCCCTTTCAATCTACAGTTATAAAATTAAGATGGAATGAGCTAAAAGCCCAGTAAGAATGCATATAAGATCACTACCCTTGCACCCCGAACTATCAGTATACATATAATGACATGCTTAGGGTTTAATAAGAAAACATTTGTCTCACATTATACGGTCACATAGCAGAATGCATATAAATGTTGTATGGTAAAACTCAGGAGTTAGAGCATTATTTGCTTTCAAGGTGACATCTACCTTTATGCAAATCACAGTTATAGTCAGATATTCTTACAGAGTACATAATTCAGACAAACAGAACATTTTAATATTGCTCCCGAAGTAAAAGTCACAATGATCATGCTAAGCCAGTCCTGAACTTGGGACTTCTACCCTCATTCAGGAGGGAGGACAATGATAAGTAGAGACCCTACTTGGTAATGTCCTCACTCATGTACACAATCCCCAGCACGCTTTGGGGTTTTCAATAGACTGCGGCCTTGCAAGACGCGACCCCATTTAAGCCTTAGACGAGAGGGCGTTACACTACCATTGAAGGACCCAATGCTTAGTGCCTATGAAAGTTGGGGGGCGTGACCCACCCTGTTATTTATAGTTATCTCTTGACTCCACTCCTGTCATAGGAGTCGAGGTACAGAGGACCCGACTACCAATGGAGGACCCATTGCGTAGAGGTCACAGAATTCACAAAATAACAGAATCAGATAACAAAATCAGAATATCCACTACCAATGGAGGACCCATTACGTAGTGGCCAGAAGTCACATATAACAGAATGCATATGACATAATTTTGAGTATCCACTACAAATGTAGGACCCATTGCGTAGTAGTCATGGCATGTATAACAGTCTTAATATAACAGAATCACAATATCTACTACTAATGGAAGACTTATTGCGTAGTGGTAAAAAATCACAGAATAATAATTCTCATATAATAGAGTCAGAATTATTCATATATAAGAATCCCAGAGTCATATTCACAGTATCTAAGAATCATACATTCATTTACATTCACCATAATTATAAAGCAAAACTCCTCAAATTCTAGTGAAAAAAGTGTAAGGTTTTTCTACATCATATACATTCACATTGCTCAAACTACATGCTTACAATTTCATGCATTCTCATGACTACCCTATGAGGGTAATGGATCCACTTACCTAAAATAACAAAGGCCTTTTCCAATCCTTAGCTCACAGCTTTCTCACCCACCCAACAGTGGGCAGCCTCCATAGTCACCTCTTCACTTGTGTCTTAGAGAGAGAGGGAAATGGGGGAGAAGTGAGTAACATGGGAGAGGAGTGGCTTAAGTACTCAAAGCTTCGGGGATGGTGGTCCGAGTGTCATCAAAGGGCTTAAAATTTGGAAAAGTGGCACTTACATCAGCATGCATCTAACAAGTGGCACTCTCAAACCATGCATGCTAGAACTCAGCCGGCGCTGGACTCTCATCTCAACCTGCGCTAAGCTTTCTTCTACCCAACTGGCACTGACTTCTCTTCTTCTAAACCAATGCTGGGCTCTCTTCTTCTCAATTGGCATTCAGCTTTCTTCTCCGCAACCAGCGCTGGGTTCTCTTCTTCTCAACCGGCCTTGGGCTCTCTTCTTCCTAGCCGGCGCTGGGTTCTCTTCTTATCCCAGCCGGAGCTACGCCTTCTAGGTCCCAGCCGACGCTACGCCTTCCAGGTCCCAGTCGACGCTACTTGGTCCTTACAGATGGCTCTAGGCTTCGTCGTTGGCAACACAAGAAGGCAGCGTGCCCTTGCATGGGGGACAATGTCCTCTCATGAAGCGCACGACGACAGGCATTTGTGAGGCGCATGCGGTGAGAGTTCTCATGAAGCGCATGACGATAGGCGTGGGACACATGCGGAACAACAATGTGAACCCAACACACAAAGGAGGCTCACAGACAGTAATGGGCATCGCGTGCGCGAGGGAAGCCTATGGATGGCGATAGGCACCGCACGTGAGAGGGAAGCTCGCGGAAGGCGATAGGTGTTGCCGAGAGCTCTCACGGGCGGTGATAAGCATCACTGTTTGCGATAGGAGTGCGACATGAGAGACCCCTGTAGGCGGCAACGGGTTTCACCGCCTGTGTTCTTCACTGAGACATCGAGGATATGCCTGCGGACGGTGATGAGCAGCACCGTCTGCAAGCTTTGCTGGGAGAGAGAAATGGATGAACATAAGGAGAAAGAAACTCATGCATGGCGCTGGCATCGCCGCATCGCCATGCGCGACCTGTGGAGCTACAAGAGAGGCATGCACGGCAGTGCCACTGCCACACATGGCCTCTGAGAGGAGCCCAAATGGAGAAGAGAAAGAAGAAAGAGACGAAGAGAGAGAAGAAGAAAAGAAAGTGAAAGAGAGAGAAGATTTACCTTGAGCTTATAGGTACCGATACAAAAGTTTCTCTCACCTTACTCTCCCTCTCCAATCGTGACCCAATAATGAGAAGAAAGCGAAACTTTATTCAGTAAAAACTCTCTCTTTTATAAAGGGTTGAGTCCTCTTATGTACAATGTTGATACGTGGTATATGTAGAATTTGCCCTAAACATGGGTGGATTGATCAAAATTAAACCTAATTTCTAGAAATTAAGATTTAATAATTAAAATAAATTAGAAAATAGGGTGAAAAATGACAAATTTTCCCTTTCCTAACAATTTGTGAAATTTCAGAACAGTCCCTATGTTGCCCTAGAACATGCATGATTTTTCACGGATGATCCGGGGTCATTCTGATGCCCGGTTGATTGAAAGATCATTTTTTACCTTGTAGGGCTCGACATGGCGATCGATTTGATATCAACTTCGAGCCATGAATTGTGTTTTTAGAGCATGATCATGTGACTTGAAATTTGGATGAATCTTGAAACTTCGAATAGATAGCGTGCTCGTTCCTTGATGTTTTTCTGTGATTTATTCACTGGATCGCACTGAGCATGCTATCACGATCACGGGGCAACAAACGTAGCTTGATTACGTGCCCGGACGAAGATTTTGCAACTTTGGAATTTTGGCCACAGTCTGAAATTTCAGCGACAAAATTTGTAGTCACTTCATCGGGTTCGTGTGTAGAATCCGACCGTTCATCATGAACGATGTACGGATCTGAGATAGCCGGAGACCTTATGCACGCGATGAAGTTGGTTTCATATTCATCGGGCTTGCGAGCGGCATGATTTGGCCACTCGAGTGAGGCAGAACGCTGTTGAATTTTCTGCTCTTTCTTCACGGATCATCAATTTCTCTCTAATTTTTCTTCATGCTTAGGCGCCGTACTCGTCTTGACGAGAAAAAATGCTCACCAAATTTGAGCGTGATTCTACTTGAGACGGGCAAGATATGACTGTCGAATGTCACATTTCGTGACTGCCCCTTTAATGGTGTGGAGTTGTAAGGTGGTCGTACGGGAATAGTGTTTGGCTCCTCTTGTTTCTCTCTTTTGCCTATAACATCTTCTTGGAGTGTCTGTTTTAGCTGAAATCTGACCTCTGAGTTTCAACGGTGTCAGATCAAATGGCTATGGTATCACAACAAATTGAGACACCAAAAATGTACCTCTAGTTATAGGGGTCCATTTCAAGGAGCTAGAGACTGATTATGTCGGAACTGTTTCTCGGTCTGCATTGCTTTAGACATGTCAGAATGTGATGAAACTTGGCAAGGGACTTTAGAGAGTCCTCATGAAGACCATGACCAGTTCTGGGTACATTCTAGGATTATTGAGATTTCCACTATTTACTAGGCTTCTAATGAGCGGGAGCCCCATGATGATGAAAAATATCTTCCAACAGCATGCCCCACCGAATGTTGTGCTTCTAGAGAATCAAGAAGTGTAATCATTTGGGAAATTCCTCCCAGGCTAGCCAAGGACTACACGAATGCTGAGGAGGTCCATGCAATGTCGTGACAAGGATGCTCGGACGCTTGGATGAAATGTACGGGTCCATCCATGGATACTTTAGGGGAAGAATAACCTTTGAGGAATCCAGTCAAAGTCCTCACCCTCAAGGGACTATTTGTAATTTTGACAACTTGAGGATTTTGTAGGGACCTCATTGGCCAGAATTGGGCATATCTGGAGGCCAAGTGCTATGAACCTTTGGTCGGAATTATTCGTTGCTACACCTGCTTTGCTTTTGATTTTCAAGGTATCTCTGTAGGTCCCGTCTAGTGGGGTTCAGTCGAGGGCTTCTAACCTATCACGGAAGTTTAAGCTTGTCGACTAGGGGAATTTTGGCTAGGCGGCCTTGTGGTCCTGCTGGGTCTAGAAGGTCTAGGCCTGTCAGCTAGGGAAGGTTTAAGGTGAGGTGATCTCATGGCGAGGAATAACCTTGTAGTCTTTGATAGGTTAGGCCTTGGCTTCATCAGTTTCTTGCCTTCGTGATAGTTTTTAGCTTTTTGGGGGATCTTTTGGTCGTCGTCCTCACCTTCAAGGACTCTTGTTGTTTGTTGATGTTGAAGTGTGGGAGATCTTATGCAGCTCTCACTGACTGGATGAGCCATTTTGTGGTGTGATTGGATGCTAGCAGTTGAGGGTTTTAGGTAGACCTTAATGGAATTATGCATGTTTGACAATTGAGTGCCGGCTGATGCTATGATAGTGCGTCAACCTCTTTTGTCGGTCCAAGAGCCCTTTTGTGGGTTTTCACTTGAATAGGGGCAAATGGTGCCGTAGAGATGGTTTTCACCAACTTCCTTTGTTTTTGGGCACTTTTACCCATGATCTAGCAGTCATGTCCACCCTTTTCATCCGTTTTTGCTCACAGTACCCTTTTGGGGTTTTCACCATGCCTGGGTTTTTCTTTTCAGAAAACTCTTTTACTTATAGTTTTGTGACCATGCCCGTCCGTCATTTTTACTCATGGCATTCCCTTATCAAGGTGTACACCATGCCCATTTTTTGTGAAGGCATGTTTAAGGTCCTTCCTTTGAGACCTATGCGAAACCTTTTAATGTCATGTGGCTAGGACGTGCACTATTGTTTTAGGGTCATACAGCTGGATCGTAGTTATAATGAACGGCAGTCTGTAGGGGCCACGGAGTTAGTATGGCAATGGTTTTGACGACTTTTGGGTAGAAGCATGAGGCTACCTATGAAGGAAGAATGGTGAGTGAAGAGTGGTGACCCACTAGCTGACGACGAGTATGGTGGCGAGATGGCTCGCCATTTTGTTAGCATGGGTGAGACTCACTGGGGAATGATGGATGGTCTGTGCGCATCAATAGGTCGGTTAGGGAAGGCGTGTGTGAAGATGCATGTAAAGGGCATGTGCACGTATGTGGACTCACTGGGGAGGTAATGAAGGTGGTGTGTGCACACGAACGGGTCAGTTTGGGAAGACGTGCATGAAGATGCATGTAAAGGGGTATATGTGTATGTGGACTCACTAGGGAGGTAATGAAGGTGGTGTGCTCACACAAATGAGCCAGTTTGGGAAGACGTGTGTGAAGATACACATAAAGAGCGTGTGCGCGTATGTGGGGGCATCTTTAAGGTGGTGTGCGCACACGAACAGATCAGTCTGGGAAGATGTGCGTGAAGAAGAACGTGAAGGGCATGCACGTATGTGGGGGCATCTTTAAGGTCATGCCTCTTAGACCTGGGCCAAGCAGTTTAATGTCATGCGGCATGGATGTGCACTATGGTTTGGACCGTGGTTATGCAGTTTAAAGTCATGCAACTAGGACCATGCAGTTTAAGGGCGTACAATTAGACCTCCGCTACAGTTTTAACGCCATATAGTTTGGACCATGAAGGTTAAGGTTGTTCATTTAGACCATGACTGTACAGTTTAAGGTCATGCAGCACGGACCATGGTTGTGCATTTTAAGGTCATGCAGCACGGACCAATGTGTGGGTCGCCATGTAGGTGAAACTGCATGGGGGATAGGTTTGTGAATAGAAATCTGACTCCCTAGGGAAATAGTGAAGGGTATACACAAGTAGAGGGCTTTAGATGAAGATGATGGCCCTACGAGGAGTGGCAAGCAGAAGTGAACTCTGCTGGGGATTAGGGGGACAAGTATGACTCCCTAGGATGGGTAATGGTATGCATACATCTCAACATAGAGCATGCAACCCTACTGGGGGTTGAAAGGATAAGAAATACCCTACCTCCCTGGGGATAGTGGGTCACAATAGGATGTGACTCCTATTGAGGATGTTGGTGTGAAACAGACCCACTGGGGACTGAAGAGGTAAGCATGACCCCCTTTTTATTTTGCATACACCTAACTCCACTGGGGATGACAGGCCAGAGCATAGGTGTAACCCTACTGGGGATAGTGGTAGTATATGCTCGGTGGTGATGAGGTCTAGCAAGAGGGCACGGGTGTAAGGGTATACGGTTGAGACTGCAGTATGCCTCTTTGAGATATTCCTTTGTAGAGGCGGGTGCGTGCCTTGCATGCTTTGCTTTGAAGCCTCAAAGTTGAAACTGTGGTACACTTCTTTAATATATGGCTTTGTAGAGGTGGGCGCATGCCTTGCATGCTTTGCTTTAAAGCCTCACAGTCAAAACTGTGGTACACCTCTTTAATAGATGGCTTTGTAGAGGTGGGTACATGAACATGCCTTGCATGCTTTGCTTTGAAGCCTCATAGTCAAAATTGTGGTACACCTCTTTACTATATGCATTTGTATAGGTAAGTGCATGCTTTGAAGCCTCACAGTCAGAACTGTGGTACACCTCTTTGTGAAATGGCTTTGTAGAGGCAGACACATGCCTTCTATGCTTTGCTTTAAAGCCTCATAGTCGAAACTGAGGTACACCTTGATTAGGGAGGACATGTAAAAGAGGTGGTGTCCTTACACTGGGGGCTTGTGAAGAAGAATGTAGTAGAGGTTGTATTGGAGGGCGTCATGCGATAACCACATGCAGACATGTAGGAACAAGAAGCAGCTTATAGTTGAGCAAATGGACTATATGTTGTGCAGTTTAACGTCTTGCTATAGGGACATTTGACATTTTTACTCATGATGACCTGTAGGGTAGGATCAACACGGCCGTCATTTGAGAGTGAGTGCCTCAAGGGGTTTTCAATACACTCCCTTTATTTGACAATCTTGCCCATAGTGCCCTTGCAGGTTTTCACTATTCCCATCTTTTTCTTTTTGACATATTTTGCCCATGGTGGCCTTTGGAGGTGCACACCATGTCCTTCATTCTTTTCTTTTGTGGAAGCGTGTTTAAGGTCATGCCACCGGGATCATCAATTTGGCGTGTTTTAAGGTCATCCACTGAGACCTTAGCACATGTTTAAGGTCTTTGCCTCCGAGACCGTATGTTGTGCAGTTTAACGTCATGCCACTAGGACGTGTGCTATAGTTTAGGGTCGTATTGCTTGGACTGTGGCTATGCAGTTTAAAGTCATACAACTAAGACCATGCAGTTTAAGGTCATGCAACTAGACCTCCACTACAATTTAAGGTCATATAGTTTGGACCACAGCTGTTTAGTTTAAGGTCATGCAGCACAGACGAAGGGTGTGCAGTTTAAGGTCATGCGGCACAGACTGTGGCTGTGCAGTTTAAGTTCATGCAGCACGGACTGAGGCAGTGCAGTTTAAGGTCATGCAGCACGGACCATGAATGTACAGTTTAAGGTCATGCAGCACAGACCGTGGCTGTGCAGTTTAAGGTCATGTAGCATAGATTGTGGCTGTGCAGTTTAAGGTCATGCAGCACGGACCGTGGCTGTGTAGTTTACGGTCATGCAGCACAGATTGTGGCTCTGTAGTTTAAGGTCATCTAGCATAGACTGTTGTGTAGGTAGGGATTGCGAATCCATGGGGAACAAAGTCATCACTGGAGACTGGACTCCCTGGGGACTGAGATGGTGGTGAGGGAATGAACTTCCTAAGGATACAGGACGATGGTCCAGATGAGAGTGCCCTGGCATGCGCACAACACTAAGTGTGGGATGGTGCACACGGCATTAGGCTTAGATGATGCACACACAGCGATAGTCCTCTGAAGAGGCGCTCAATGATAACCTCTTGAGGAAGCGTGTGGCGATAGCTCCTTAACGAGGCACATGGCGATAACCCCTTAACAAAGCATGCGTGAGGCACACTGTGATAGCTCCCTGACAAAGTGCGCATCGATAGTCTTTGGGTGAGGCACATGGCGGTAGCCTTTTCAAGTCTCGGGCTTGACTCGTCCCATCCTGGTCTTATTGCCATTAAGAGTTGGGGACTGCAGTTTGTGGTACTGCCTAGTATAAAAGGGGGAAAACCCCTTTTTACTGTTTTAACAAAGGGTAAATTAGTTAAAGAGTTTCTAGGGAGAGAGAGCTTGAGCTTCTTAGAAGAGACTTCAGACGAAAGTTTTGCTGCTAAAGTTTACAGTAGACAGGCCTTCAGGAGCTTTCTGATGAACTTGGGCAGGTCCTGAAGCTTTGTACTGTGCTTGCGGATACTTTTGAAGAGTGCCAAGGCTTTCTGAGCAAGGAATGGGGTTCCTCGAGTCCTTAGCAACATTTGCAGAGGTCCTCTGCCAGAGTTCTAGTGCCATTTTCAATAGTCCCATGGCTGAAGGGAGATTGCAGAAAAGTCAGGGAAGTCTAACAGTCCCCTAGCTATCAAAAGGGAAGGAGGAGTTGTAGCAGTGGGCTCACCGAAAACACAGTGGAATTCCAGTGAGTTTGTGACGAACTGCTGAAGTGTGAAAACAGGGGGAAGGGAAACCTGCCGGGTTACAGGGAAGCTTTTTTGGGATATCTAGTGGTTCTCGACTAACTTTAGTTACTAGCGAAAAGGTTTCCCAGCTAGTAGGAGTGAAATCCCGACGAGAAGAGGAAGCACTGGTGAGAACCTGAGGTGTCGCAAACCTGCAATGGTCGGGAGGTGAAGGGTTGCGAGACAGCGATTGGTCATCCCCTGCACACATGGTAACAAGCCACACTATGAGTGTCAGGCGGCGTGCCCGGACTCTGAGGGACATGGTGTGTTGAGAGTGTGGCACATGCAAATTGCTGGCGCATGGGCGTTTCTGATAGTCCCTTGGTCGTGGACGACGATACCCAATTTTGGTTGCGAGACGACGGTAGAGTCACAGTGGGTAGACAATGATAGCCCTACCCTCTGTGTACGACGATACCATCTCAGTGGGCAAATGACGACAGTCCTGCCCTTTACTACGAGACGATGATAGCTTGCCATCATTACGCCCTGAGTGACCAGTCGGTGATACACCTTTGTGAGCGCATTTCTTCATGGCCTGCTTAGCATCCCTTGGCAGTGAAACTTTTGATCTAATGGCACAGTCTTTAGGTGCTATTTAAGACGTGAAGAACCTCCCATTAGTAGGGGAGCTTGGTACCGATGAATTCACCGGCGATAGTCTGGTGAGAGATGAGCCAATCTAGCTCACCAACAGCTTATGTGAACTGAGATGGCCCTTGAGCATCACCTTTGTTAGTGACCATATCCTGTTGGTGACGAGGGAAGATAATGATGACAATGTTAGTGTAGAGGAAGGGGTAGGCCTCCCGCATTGCCTGGACCAAAACATAGCCTCTAATGGGAACTTGCCGACTCTCGGCAAGTGAATGGTACGAACTTCTGACATGAAATGGTCTTCTGTTGGCCTACGGCTACAAGGAGAGCACCAGTGCCTAAAGGGGTACTCCTCATGGACCATGAAAGTGCTGTGGTGTTTCAAATATACTTTAAGACGGGCTTCCTTGCCGGCCGCCCTTCAGTGCTCGGTGGGCTACTATGGTCATTGCTCAAATACGGTTGAAGTGTTGTTGGAAACTTGGAGCCATGTTAGCAACACATGACTGCTTGGTCATGGGGAGGCAAGGATATTGCTGATGGACCTGCACTTCGTTAGTTGGTTGCCACTTCTTGGTGTCATGTATGACAAATTTATTGCCCCGAACTCAGTCATTTTTGGAGGGGAAAAGGTAGGCAAAGAAGCCCCACCGGCTGGGCTTCAGGAATTGTTCGGGATCTACGAACAACTCTATGATGAGCCCAAAGTGGGCAAGTCACTTCGCCAAGTGGATAACATTCTTCTATAGTGACTATATAGATGAAGCTGATCCATCGCCAAGAAAAGGGGGAAAGGAAACCCCACCAGTTTTCAAGATGCGAAAGGAGAATGAGTGTATCTTCCTAGTGGCTACTCTTCTTATGTAAATTTGCCCTGCCTAGAGGGGCAGACATCATTCGTCCCGACACATTCTATGTGGCTTGTGACATGATGCACGGGAAGGAGTACGCACTTGCACAACCTGTTATGTGCAGTATTTCTCATGGTCTGGGAGCCATTCCTGGCGAAGACAGTACCAAGGGGATGAAGGAGGGAATGACATAGTAGATGGCGAGGCTTTCCCAGAAGATTTCAAGAACACTTTCCCAGTCCATTATGTGTATGGTTGGCTTGGGGCTTATTTTTTGGACACATATCTCAAAACTAGAGAGTTGGAGGAAACCATGTGTCCATTTTTGCTGAAGATTGCCAAGAAAAAGGCAATTTTCCATACCCCAAGCCATGCACGCAGCTTGTTCTACAACGATCACCTCCACATAACCCTGGTGGCAATCCCAGTTGGAAGCCTCACAGAGCGTACGTTTGTTGACGAGTTGGGACATCACCTAGATGGTGACTTCACCAGCCCAAAAGAATTGATGTTTATGTTGAGCGTCAGACTGATTCACCACCCCAAGCGACGTGCACAACCTCCAACTGATTCTGTAGGCTACGAACCTCACTTCTCAGCTCTGCCATTGGGTCATGCTTTTGAGAACCGGAGGGCTGACTCTTGTCCGCCTTTACTTCTTCGATAACCCCTGAGAAGTGTAAGACCTTCTTTTGGCTGCCGATGGTCTCCTTATTAAAGGAGGATGGAATTTGGAGTACCTTTCTTGGTGGTTGGGATGCCAGTTCTGCTTCTAGAAGAGCAATGGGGATGCAGGACCTTTTGCTGGTCCAGTGTATAGATGACCCTCGGTGCTAGAAGGTCCACTTCTAAGGCTTTTTCGGGCTCAGGAGTCGCTTCTAACTCGACATTTTATTATAACGAATTAGAAGTAGAGGGGGACGATCGTCTCTAGGGGAAGACACCTTGACTTCGGAGAGGTGGGAAGGTATATTTGGGTATATGGGAGTCAAAGGGAGGATCTTGCCTTGTCTTTCTTCGTCTTTGAACATGTCTGTAATCATCTACCCCAGATCTTCAACATCTTCATGAGATGAGGGCCCTGTTTCTCTCACAGGCTTCGAATCATCATCTTTTGATTTTTCTGGCACTGGAAGGTCTGTGAAATAGTACTTAGTGTCGGCATAGTGAGTCTCTGCTATCAGAAATAGCCTTTTATCAGCATAGACCGAGTGTGGTCTTTCATATCGGCTGTACATGAAGCATTGATGGAGAATGGAAGGAACCACCCCCTGATCGTGAAGCCAAGGGCGACCGAGCAGGATGTTGTAAGAGGTGTCAGTATCGATTACCTGGAACTGAGTGTAATCATTGAGGTCACCGATCTTGAGACGAAGGCACACCGTACCGGCTGGCTTCTCTCTTGATTGATTGAACCCTCACACGGTGATGTGGGTGGGAGTGAGGTCATCAGACCCTAATCCCAGTCGAGTGATGCTTCTTGGGATTAGGTTGACTACTGACCCTCCATCCAGCATGATCCGGTTGATAGAGTAGGCGTGCAGCTCACCATTCACAAAGAGGGGGCGGTTGTGGAATTTGCCTCCCAATTGAAGGTCGTCTTCAGAAAAGGAGATTGCCAAGCACCCACTCAGGATGGCTGCGTCAACCTCAATAGGCTCCACTTCAGTCTCGTACACCTTTGGGTTGGAAGGGCTTGAACCTGATCCATACGATAGTCTGTAAACAACAGGAGGGAATCATAGATACTTACAAGGGATGGAAGCATTCTCAAATGCCCAATTACGCCGTATTTCACTTTATCCCAATTAGCCTTCTATGTTCCATTAGTGTAGGTGGTAGGGTAAGTTTACGAATAAGATTCGGTTGGGTTTTGGTTTGTAACACTGGCTGACTTTGTTGTTCAGCAGGTGTGGTCTGGGTTGATGGGGAAGTAAAAGGGATTTGTATTAGAGAGGTAGAGGTTTGAGGTTTAGGCTTAGTAAAAAGTAAAGGATCAAGAAATTTGAGGACCTTGAGATTTTGAGGTGTGGGCTGTAGCTTCCTCCCCGATCTCAGGTTCATTTTCCCTGTACTGAGTGGCACCTCCAAGATTTTCACCTTGTGGGAGGCCTCTTTGAAAGAGGAGCCTAATGATGGTTCGGTCCTAACTCGGGCGTCAACGCCTGTCGAGAATCCAGTCGCCCGAGCTAGCATCTCTCTGAGGCACTTTTACTATGACCTACTGAGGCTGGTGCCTCCGAGCTTGCTGTCTAAAGCACTGAAGTCTGGACATTGTCAAGTGGTAACTGTGGAGGAAATAAAATAGGAGGAAGGAGAAGAAGAGTTAGTATGGTCTGGGCAGCTTTTTACATCGTCGCTGGAATTGGACGTGTGAGGGGGGGTATTTTAGTTCTTGCCCTGACTTTGACCATTGTGGGGTGCTTTTAGCATCGTCACCCATATTGGAGGACTCCCGAGCTATTGATGACTCAGGGACGTCCATCTGGTTGGAGGACAGGATAAGACGAGCTATGCCTAGAATGAAATCCTGTAAAGTTGGCAATGGAGGAAGGGGCCTGAGGAATTCTTCCTCAACTGGTGGTTGAGAGATGGGATTCCTTCGGTGAGTAGACTTGGGTGCTCGTCGTCTCCTTCTGGACACCTAGGGAAGTGTTAGGTTTACCCCATTGGGTTGGTGAGTAGTCCTAGCCTGGTGGACTACCTCACGCTTCAAGGATTTGAGCCTACTTCGGTCATGGTAAACTTTCCAAGGCTAAGAGGTCGAGGGCTCTAAAAGGTCTGGTATATGCTCATGAGCGACCTGTAGTGGGGGTTCCTTTCAAACGGGAGCAATGGCTTGGAAGTGTTTTGGAAGGAACGCACAAATGATGTGGCCTTCCTAGACCTTCTTTGTGACTATAGCTTCGAACCCAGAGCATTCCTTCAGCTTGTGGTCCCATACTTGGCGATATGGGCACCAGAGGTCTTCTATGCCTTGGGCAAGGCACTTAGGCTGCATGGAGGGCTTGGGAGTGATGAGACCCTATTGGACCATTGCCTCAAAGAGGGTCAGCAAAGGGTCTGGCTCAGTGCTTCCCGAGCTTGTGTTGGGAGTTCTTCTTGCACTGTTGGAAGAGGGAAGTGAGGGCACCCTTCTGGGCTGCAATGAGCTTTCTGGCATTGTTGCATCTTCTTTGCCAAGAGTTCGTGGAAGTTAGTGCATTCTCTCATGTCATGGCCTCGTATCAAGTGATATGAGCACCAGAGGTACTCAGTTCTTGGAGGTAAGAACTTAGGATGCCTTGTCAGCTTTTGTGTGATGTATCCGTCTTCGAGCATTATGGAAATTAGTTCGTGGAGGATAGCGGGTGCTCCCTCATCATCATTGATCGTCACTATGTGGGAGGCCTTAGTTGTCCCGAGCACTATCTTTAACTCTTCGAGCTTTATCTGAACCTTGTTAATAAGGGCTTCAATAGTGTCATTGAGCTTATAGCAGTCATGGGTGGGGTGGCCTACTTTCATGTGCTAGGTGCAGTACCTCTCATTCGTCTCCTGCCCAGCCGGCTCTGTGGTGTTGACGTCTGGCAGGTGGATCTGCTCCAGCAGTAGTCGAAGCAATGTAGAAGTCCACTACTTGTCAAAGGGGTAAACCTTGTTCTAGTGCTGAGTCCAAAAGTCACTTCGATTTCTTAGGAGGCGAGACCTTATTGTAAGACTGGTGCTTGCCCTTGGCCCGAGATGTTTGTGCCTTGGAGAGGTCCAGGGATTGAGGGATGGCATTCTCGGTGTCCGTCATGGGGACTGCCGCACTAATCATTGTTTTTTGTTGGTTGCCCGATTGTTGGAGCAAGAGTTGGAACTAGGGGGTTGCTAATGAGGGCCACCATGGTGCTTGGACAATCCCTCGATACAAACTGTCTTAGAGATGAGCTCTGACATGGAGAGTGGATTGGAGGCCTCAACATGCAGGGCAATCTTGGGAAGCATGTTTCGTATGCAAGTCTGGACGGCTTCTTTTTCGGTCATGGGAGTGGCATGAAAGGTTGCCAGCTCCCTCCATCGGGCGATGAATTTGTCAACCGGCTCACCAGGGTCTTGAGTCAACATGAGGAGCTCGATGGTTTCCATGTTCCTTTAGACTTCGTAGACTGTTGGTAAAACAATTGCTCCATTTATTGCCATGTGTGCAACGAGTTTGGGGACAGTCCAGCATACCACTGGAAGGCTGATCCTTCGAGAGTCTCGATGAACTGATGGAGGAGAAGTCATCCATCAGTTTTTATCTCCCTACAAGCCACTTGGAAGTAGGCAGCATGCTGGTGCGGAGACGTAGTACCATTGAACAGTGAGAGCATCCATTTTTGATAGTTTGCGGGAAACGACACCTGGTCAATGTACGAAGGGCACGACTTTTGATAAAGCGGGGCCTCTTGCATGCTTGGGACCTTATTCTTGAGGCTATGGGCCACCATGACATTTATGTCGATTTGGGAGACCCCGCAGGAGGCATAGCTATCTTGAGAAGCCAGTGGGGGAGTTTGCCATTGAACTGTGTCCTCACCAATAGGGGAATCGGTCTCATGATGTGAAGAAGGGGACCTGGAGGCTTTTAGGCGTTCCATCTTCTCGAGGATGGATTGCATCATTACCTTGAACCGGTTCATCTGCTCTTCTTGGGCGTCATCTGGATTATTGATCACCATGGCACTGACCGTCTCTTCTGGAAGGTCAGAGCCAGGTGGTGCAGTGGACTGCCAAGGTTGGCGAGTCATGCAAGGTAAGTCAGTCTGTAGGGACTCAGTTTGCCCCTACTGGACTCGAGCCTTGTATGTCAATCTTGTGAGGACTGGTTCTCGATGGTCTTGGGACCGTGGTTTCTGGGTGGTGATCACCGAGCAATTCTCTTAGATTTGCTCGGGTTCTGGAGTTTGGAGAGGAAAAATGGGATTACGAGGTAGGAGGTCACCGAGAGTAGTGACCTCAGCGGCCTTGGAGGACTCTCCTCTGCTTAATTCTGAGGCTGTTGTGGACTACACTCCAGAATTGAGCCTAAGGTTTGGACAGCCCCGCCTTCTTTGAGCACGCAAGGGTCGTGTCTATGAGCAGGAGTAGGAGTGGGGTCCAAGGATAGAAGACAACCTCGGCTTCTGTTTTGGAGGCTGGAGGCTTCTGTCAGTCATCAGGCTGCTGCTCCGGGTCCCTTTGTGAGGCCCTGGTGCACTACTGACCTGAGGCTGGCTCAAGTTGGAACTAAGGGAAAGCCTTTTAGTACCAAGTCTCGAGGTGCTTGCCCAACGAGGGAAGAGTGGCAGAAGAAGGAGTTGGTTCATGACTCCGCTTGAGTCGGGAGCGAGGAGGAACCTGTAAAGTTGGTGCGTGTGCACCTTTAGGGTTAGCCGTCCGAGTGACTTAGGCGTCAGCCTAGGCTCGATCAACAGGTTCGACCTGAGGAGGCTAAGACCTGCTAGCTTGTTTTTATGAGGGACCGGGTAAGAGCCCATCTCTCAAAGGGTGAAGCTGCGTGTGCTGGAAGGGAGGACGAAGTGGTCAACCCTCATGTGTTCGAGTTGGCATAGAGCTAGTGTTGCCCCGAGGTGTGGGATGCATGACGTGCACTGGGTTGGACCCGAGCAGCCTTAGCTCTGAACACGAGTTCGAGGCAGCATGAAAGTTGCCCCGAGGTGTGGCTCGAATTGTTGGACCAGAAGCTCTTAGGTGCGTGCGTGGGGTGGAGACCCCAGGATTTCCAGCTCAGTGTGCCGAGCCTCCAGGTGTAGAGGTTCGGGATAGTAAAGGAGTTTGAGGGGTGACCTTGTGGCAAACCTCAGAAATATGACTGGCAAGTGACTTACTAGCAGCGGGGTATGTGCTGTGGGTGGTAGCAGTTGCGCTACCAATGCAAGGGGCCTTGGTGGAGGGTCCACTAGGGCGATGAAGCGGGGAGTCAGGGACTTTTAAGTCCCTTCTCACACCAACCCAGGAAAGAACCAGGGATCCGGACTATGAGTTACGACTCAGAAGGAGAGTAGGGAAGGAAATTGGAGTAGTTTTCATCCCTGGGACAGTCACAAGTGTGGTGATAAGAAAGTCCCCGACTTGGATGAATGGGTTGAACAACCCAAATGCCATAGAAAGTAATGTAGAAAGTGAAAGAATATATTTATCAAACAAGAGCGAACCGACGAAGGGGTAATAAGTCCCCAGTGGAGTCGCCAAGCTAGTTAGGTGCCTCGATCTCACCTCTTCGGTGATAATGTCTCGGGTTCGAAAAACTGGGGAGTTGAGATTTCTCTCTCGAGAACCTTGTTTAAGAACAAGGGCAGGTATCCAACTAGTGAGAGAGGAATTTTGGATGTGAGGTGGGACCAACCTCACCTGGGTTCGTGACTTACTAGGGCTAACTCATGTGGGCACCCTCTTAGATCATGACGGAAAGCCCCCTAACTGCTTTAGCTGGTTTGGCATCACCTCCCTTGACCTACAATCTCCTTATTTTGCTGCACAACACTACTATGGTTAATTTGCAAGATAAGTGGGCCGAAGGCCCCACCCTTGTCTTAGGGCAATGCACATTTAGGAATGTGAGAAGTTAGGGGGATCAAGTGGAAGGCTCAAAAGAAGGTCGAAAAGAAAAAAACACTTGATGAAGGGACGAGTCTAGCATGATAGCCGGACAATCATCGACTCAGAGTGGGAGCAAGATGGGCATGGTACTCAGGACCAGCAAGACGGCAATACTACTCGAAACCGAGGCTGATATGGTGGTGCTAGACTGAGTCAACCCTAGTCAAGTGGGAAGAAAAGAGAATGAAAAGAAGGCATGAGATGGTGAAGAGATAGGGTCTCAATGATGATAGGCATTGCCTCCTACTACCTTGGAGTAGCAGTGTCGAAGGCGCTAGACACTACTGCTCATAGCTAGAGGGTGGGCAATGAACTACGGACGACGCTAGGCTTCACTGTTGGCAACACAATAAGGCAGTGCACCCTTGCATGGGCGGTGTTAGCCTCAAGTGAAGCGTGCGGTGATAGCCATTTGTGAAGCGCGCGACGATAGTTCTCATGACGCGCATGGTGATAGGCGTGCGACACAGGGGGAATGGCGATGATCACTGAACGCACGAAGGAGGCTCACAGACAGTGAAGGGCGTCGCGCTCTTGAGGGAAGCTTGCAGATGACGATAGGCACCTCACACGCAAGGGAAGCTCACAGAAGGCGATAGGTGTTGTCGAGACCTGTCGCGGGTGGCGATAAGCATCGTCATCTGCGATAGGCACACGATAGGGGAGGCCCCTGTGGGTGGCAACAAGTTTCGCCATCTATGCCCTTCATTGAGATGTCGAGGATATGCCTGCAGACTGCGATGAGCAGCGCCATCTGCAAGCCTCGTTGGGAGAGAGAATGGATGAACAGAAGGAGAAAGAAACACACGCATGGTGCTGCCATTGCCATGCGCGACCTGTGGAACTACTGGAGAGGCATGCATGGCACTTCCACTGCCGTGCATGGCTTGTGAGAGCGGCCCAAATGGAGAAGAGGAAGAAGAAAGAGACGAAGAGAGAAGAAGAAAAGATAAAGGAATAGAGGGAAGATTTACCTTGAGCCTAGGGGTACCGGTCCAAAAGTTTCTCTCACCTTACTCTCCGTCTCCAATCGTGACCCAACAATGAGAAGAAAGAGAAACTTTATTCAGTAAAACTCTCTCTTTTGTAAAGGGTTGAGTCCTCCTGTGTATAATGATGGCACATGGTATATATAGAATTTGCCCCAAACATGGGTGGGTTGATCAAAATTAAACCTAATTGCTAAAAATTAACATTTAATTGAATTAAAAGAAATTAGAAAATAAGGTGCAAAATGATAGATTTGCCCCTTCTTAACAATTTGTGGAATTTCAGAACAGTGCCTACGTTGCCCTAGAACGTGCATGACATTTCATGAATGATCCGGGGTCGTTCTAATGTCCGGTAGATCGAAAGATGATTGTTTTCTTGTAGGGCTCGACATGGCGATCTATTTGATACCAACTTAGAGCCATGGATGGGGTTTTTAGGTCACAATCATGTGACTTGAAATTTGAATGAATCTTGAAACTTTGGATCGATAGTGTGCTCGTTCCTTGATGTTTTTCTCTGATTTCTCTAGATCATATTGAGCATGCCGTCACAATCGTGGGGTAAAAAATGCAGCTCGATTCCGTGCCCGTACGAAGATTTTGCAACTTTGGAAATTTTCCTCGAGTTTGCTGTCACTTCATCGGGTTCGTATGCATAATCCGACCGTTCATCATGTACGAGGTTCGGGTCCGAGATAGCTCGAGACCTTACGCATGTGATGGAAATTGGTTTCACGCCAATGGGGCTTGGGAACTACATGTTGTGGCCATTCGAGCGAGGCACGATGCTGTTGAATTTTCTGCACTTTCTTCACGGATCAGCAACTTATCTCTAGCTTTTCTTCGTGCTCAAGAGTCGTCGCGGGGTGTGCCACATATCGAAATGCTCGTCTTGACGAGATGAACATGCTCTCCAAATTTTAGCACAATCTAACTTGGGACGGGTGAGATATGAGCGTCTCCCTTTAATGGTGTGGAGTTGTAGGGTGGTCGCACGGGAATAGCGTATGGCTCCTCATATTCTGCTCTTTTACCTACAACTTCTTCCTAGAGTGTCTGTTTAAGCTGAAATTTGATCCATGGGGGTTTTCAACTGTGTCGGATCCAATGGCGGTAATCCCATAGAAAATTGAGACACTGAAAATGTAGCTCTCGTTATAGGGATCCATTTCAGGGTGCTAGCGGTTGATTTTGCTTGAAGATGAAAAATATCTTCCAACATGCATGTTTGAGGAGATTTCGTTGTGTTTAGCCCTTTGGAGAGATCCAAAGTTTGGGAGGGAGTCTTTTTTGGATCGCTTATAGTGACGGCTGCGCTGATCACTCCTTTTAGTTGGCTTCCCCGGATCTTAGTCCGAGCGTTACCATTGCCCCGACTGTTCCCTGAGCTTGCAGACTGGTGTCCTGATCCGCCGTGGTGGCATGACAGACTTTCTATGCAGACTGATTTGGAGATCAGCTCTGACATGGATGTCGGATTAGAGGCCTCAACATGTAGAGCGATCTCCGGTCTCATGCTCCGCACACAGGTTTGCACTGCTTTACTTCTCAAGCATGGGATTGGGATGGCGAGCGGTCAATATCTCCACCTCGATATGAATTTATCCATAGGCTTATTTGGATCTTGGGTCAAGGTGAGAAGTTAGATGGTTTGGACCTCTCTCTCAACCTCATAGAAACACTGGTGGAACAGTTTCTCCATTTCCACCCAAGTATGTACTGAGTTTGGGGGAAGTCGAGCATACCACTGGACAGTCGGTCCATCAAGGGTTTCAACAAACTGATGAAGAAGGAGTCTACCATCAGCCGCTGTCACTCAACATGCTGCTTGGAAGTGAGCAATATGCTAGTTTGGGGAAATGGTTCCATTAAACAAGGGAAAATTCCCTTTCTTGTAATCTAAGAGAAATAACACCTGGTCAATGTATGAAGGGTACGGATTTGATAAGGATTTGTCTGTTCTTTAAGCTATGGGTCACCATAGCCTTAAGGTCTTCCTATGAGGAAGAGGGAAGTGGCTGCCTTGGAGGTGTATCATCTGAGTGTTGGGAATCAACCTCATGATTAGCTGATTGTCATGCGACATCCTTGCGATCAATCTTCTCCATCATTGCACGCACCTGAGCTAATTGCCTCGACCGTCTTGGTTTCTTCCCTAGTTAGAATTTGTAGACCCCTATCGTGTTTAGCTTTGAGGTTTTGATGAACCTCATGTCAGAACTGCGATCGAGACTGCTGCTGGTTGGACCTTCTTGCATAAGAAAGGGCTGTCTCCATCACGTGAGACAAAGGATGAGGGCCAGGGACTAGAGTCAATCTAGACTGTGGAAGAAGAAGGCCTTGGTCTCCCACCAGGTCATTGCCCCGAGCTCTCTTATAGGCTTCAGAGACATGACCGAGATGACAGGGTTGGTTCAAGATGGTGGTCTTGGGGAAGGTCTTCAAGTACCATGGTTGAAGGTGCTTGCTCAAAGAGGGAGGAGCAAGCAAAAGTAGGGTTGACTCATAAGGATGCCTGAGTTGGGGCCGAGGGGCTATCTGTGATCGCGACGCATGTGCATCCTTTGAAGAAGGATCACAAGTGACTTGGGGGGTGACTTTGGGGTCAGCCCAGGCTTGAGTAAGTGGTCTGGCCTTAGGAGGCTGAGAACTGCAAGTGGGTGTTTGTTAGAGAATAGATAGAAGCCTGCCCCTTACAGGGTGCGTAAGTGTGTGCTGAGGAGGAGGACGGGGGGGTCATCTTTCGTGTACTTGGGTTGACACAGCGTTGGCATTGCCTCGAGTGGTGGAATGCAAATGCACAATGTGTGTAAGACTTGGCCTTGGGAGGCCTGATCCTGGACGTTAACTCGTGGTAACATTAAAGCTGCCCCAAGGTGTGGCTCTAGTGGATCACCCACGAGCCTTATAGTGTGTGCAAGAGTGGAGGTCCCAGGGTCTCCACCTCAATGTGTTGAGCCTTTAAGGTTAGAGACTCGTGGTGGTGCAGGAATGTGGGGGGTAACCTTGTGGCGACCCACTGAGGCAATGACAACTTCTTTGCCTTTTACAGCAATGGACTGGGCAGCTTTTCGGTGTACCTTGGCAATAAGACTGACAAGTGACTTCCCAGTGATAGGGTGCATGTTGTGAGTAGTAGCAAAAGTGCTCCCGATGTAGGGTGCCTTGGTGGAGGTTCCACCAAAGCTAGGAGATGGGGAGTTAGGGACCTTTAACTGCCTCCTCACGCTTATCCAGGTTAAGACCTGGGAGCTAGACACTGGGTCTTTACTCAAAAGAAAGGTTGGGAATGAAGTTCGAGGAACTTGTTATCGGGAATGCTCGCGAATGTAGGGATTAGAAAATCCCCGATCCAGATAAATGGGTTAAGAAACCCAGCGGCCATGTGGTGTGTGAAAAAGAAAACGAAAAACTAGTCAAATAAGAAATACCCAATGAAGGGGTAGTAAGTCCCCAGTGGAGTCGCCAAGCTGGTTGGGTGTTTCAATCTCGCCCTCTAGATCTGGATGATCGGGCGGCAAGCTTCTTGGGTTTCATGGGAACCCGAGACTTTGAGATTGCTCTCACGAGAACCTCGCTCAGAAGTGAGGGCAGGTGTACCAACCGATGAGAGAGGAATTTAAGGTGGGTTCGGGACTTACTTGGGCTGACTCATGTGGGTGCCCTCTTAGATTACAAAGAAAGTCCCCTAGTCGTAAAACTAGCTCGAAATCACCTCCCTTGCCTTGTATTCTCCTATTTCTACAATCACACACACATGGTTAGTTTTATGAGACAAGTGGGTCGCAAGAGACCCCACCTTGTCTTTGAGCTATTGTACAAGGTCGTGCACATATAAAAGAAGAAAAAGGGTAAGAGGGTAATTAAAATAAGAAGAAAAGTGTAGATCAGAGGAATTTTGACTAGGTGACGAGATTAACACAGCAGCTAGATCAACAAGTGGTTGTCTCGGTGTGGTAGCAAGATGGGCATGATAACTAGATCAGCATAACAAAGTGCTACTAAATGCCAAAACGATCATCGGCTGACCTGACACAATGGCTGGCCTATCGTGGCAGTAAGGCAGGCACAGTAACTACGACCGGCTCAACGATAATACTACTAGATGACGAGACTACCATGGCGATGTTTGTCTCAGCTCCTCTTGGTCAAATAGGAGAGAGAGAGACAGAGAGAGAAAAGAGACAGAAAGACATGCACAGTACTACCGATGTCATGCATGTGAGAAGAAGACGAGATGAGTGAGAAGAAGACGAGATGAGCGATGAGAGAGAAAGGAAAAAGGGAGAGACAAAAGAGAGAAGGGAAAGCATGAGGAAGAAAGAAAGAGAAATGAGCAAGGGATCATGGGCGGAGTTGAGAGAAAAGATAGGAAAGAACATGGATGGCGATGAGTTTATGCCGTCAGTGTCAAATGTTGAAGAAGAGAGAGAAGACATGGGCGGCGATGTGCTTTTACCGTCCATATCAGATGAAGAAGTAGAGAGAAAAGACATGGGAGACGATGTGCTTCCGCTGTCCGTGTCTAATACAGAAGAAGAGAGAAAAGACATGGGCAACGATGTGTTTATGCCGTCCATGTCAGATGAAGAAGAAGAGGGAGAAGACATGGGCGGCAATGTGCTTCTGCCGTTCGTGTCAGATGAAAAAGAAGAGAGAGAAGACATGGGCGATGTTTTGCTTTCGCTGTTCATGTCAGATGAGGAAGAAGAGAGCGAAGACATGAGCGGTGATGTGCTTTTGCCGTGTGTGTCGGATGAGGAAGAAGAGAGAGAAGACATGGGCGGCGATGTGCTTACGTTGTCCGTGTCAGATGAAGAAGAAGAAAGAGAAGACATGGATGGCGATTTGCTTCCACCGTCCATGTCAAATGAAGAAGAGAGAGGAGACATGGGCGGCAATGTACGTCCATCATTCGCATCAGATGAAGAAGAATGGGACTTTGACAGAGGCTCGGCCCGCCACTCGGGTTAAGGCCCGACTCACTGTTCATGTCCATGAAGCAAGAAGACATCATTCTAGGCTATGGACTCTACCATGCATGAACAGAGAGGAAGGAGAGAGAGAAAAGAAAGATAATTGAAAAGAGCTGAAAGAGAAAGGAAAGACAAAGAAAATGAAGGAAAATAGATAAAGAAGCTCAGAGAAGAAATAGGAAAGAAAGATATAGATGAGGAGAAAGAGAGAGAGAAAAGAGGAGAGACAAGGAGAGAGAAAAGAGGAGAGAGAAAAGGAGAGAAAGAGGAGAGAGAAAGAGAGAAAGAGGAGGAGAGAGAAAGAGAGAGAAAAGAGAGAAAGAGAGGAGGAGAGAGAAAATTACCTTACTGAAGGGTACTGACCCTTTTTTTCTCTCTCTCTCTCCAAGACGTATGCACACTTTGAAGGTGAAAACTCACAAATTTTATTGATGAGTCTTGAATAATCAAAAGGGTCTTTTGCAATTGTGTTTAGCATGTACATATAAAATTGGGCCCAAATACGGGTGGATGCCAAAAAACTGATGATAATTATAATTTAATTGAATTAAAAGAAATTTTAAAGTTGGGTGCAAAGGGACTGTTTTGCCCCTACTCAATAATGTGTGAAATTCCAAAACAGTTCATGTTGCTGCCTTAGAACTTACGTGATCTTCCGTAGATGATCTGGGGTTGCTCTAGTTCCCATTTGATCGAAATATTATTGTTTTCTTGTGGGGCTCGGCATGACGATCGATTTGATACCAACTTCGAGCCATAGATCGTTGTTTTAGGCCACAATCATGTGACTCAAAATTTGGATGAATCTTATATACTTCGGCTGATAGTGTGCTTGTTTCTTGATATTTGTCTTTAGTTTCTTCTCTGAATCACACTGAGAATGTCGTCACGATCATGTTGCGATAAACGCAACTCGATTTTGCGTCCTGACGAAGATTTTGTCGACTTGAGTTTTTTGCCAAAATTTGGAATCCGACAGCCAAAATTTACAGCAATTTCGATGCCTTCGTGTGTGAAAGCCAACTACTCATCATACGGGGGGTTCAGACCAGAGATAGCCTCGAACCTTACGCACATAATGCAATTGGTTTCGCATTGATTGGGTACGTGAGCGTCGTGATTTGACCGTTTGAGCGAGGCATGTTGCTGTGGAATTTTCTGCAACTATCTTCACGAATATTAACTTCTAACTAGTTTTTCTTTCTGCTCGGGTATCGTCACTGGTCGTATCAAAATGCTCGTCTAGATGAGATGAACACGCTCACCAAATTTAAGAACGCTCTGTGTTAGGAAGAGTGTGATACGAGCATTTGAAGTTACTGCTCAGGATTGTGCACATTAGCCTCCTTTAATGGAGATTGATGTAGGGAGGTCGTGCGGGAATATCATACAATCTACCCTTTTTTGGTCTTTTACTTATAACTTTGTCCTGGAATGCCCGATTAAGCCGAAACTTGACCCATAGGGGTTTTCGACCATGCCAGATCCAATGGCGGTGGTTCCATAGTTGCTGGATGCACAGAGACTATAGCTCTAATTACAGGTCCTTTCCTGAATGCTAGAGGCTGATTTTTTCGAAATTGTTTCTTTGTCTGCATTGCCTTAGACATGTCATATTGAGACAAAACTTGGTCGGCGGCCTTTTGGAGTGCTTAAGAAGATTCTGACCCATTCTAGGGAAATTATGAAATTTTTGGGAATTTCACTGTATGTTAAGGCTTTATTGACTGGCTTCCTCTTTATTTCGCATCAGGGACCAAGGTGTTGAAAAATTTCTTCAAACATTACCCCCTACAGTAGGAGTCATACCCGCATCCACCACCTTCTTATTCCTAGCTCCTTTCTTTTCTGTCTTTTCTGTCTTTTCTGTCTTTTCTGCCTTCTTCTTCGAAATAATTTCCTTAAAAATTTCCCCAGCTGGAACATCAAAGTCCATTCCACAATCAGAGACGATGGAAGAAACCTTCTCTTCTATAATACTTTGGGACTTCATCAAACCCTCAGACTGAATTTCTGGATAAGAAGAGTTAAGGGTTTCATCAGCAGGAAGAGCAGTAGCCAGATGCAATAATAGAGGCCTCTCCTCTTGCCGTAAAACATTGAGGGGATTGGGTGCAACCACTTCCACCATCGCAAGATCAGGGTTTTGAGCCCAAGGCTCATCATCAATATCAACTTGGAGGTCTTGTTCCATCAGCTTAGGAACAAATTCCCCATCCTCTAAATCCCAATACGCATCTCCCTCATCAAGCACCACCATTGCCAAAGGGTTGACCACCAAAGGGTCAAAGGCAGACTTAGGTGAAGAACGTGGCTTCTTAGCAGCACGACAATGGAAGAGGGGAAACATCTTAGTCACCGAGAGCAGCACCAGATTGAGGGCTAAAGAAGAACATTGCCTATGACTAGCCACAATTAGAGCAGCGAACCAGAAAAACCAGCTGAACTTCTTGTTTTTGCGATCAGCGGAGACTGTCATCTGACCTTCCACCGGGACGATATACAGGGAATGAATGGACTCCGGTCCCAAAACAAAAGTCGTCATGAAAGCCGGGGAGGCCACCACATCTTCCAAAACCTTCCCTGGGGGTGGTGCCTCAATACAGGGCAAAGATATGCCTCCAATCCTTTCTCACAAAGAAAAGGTGATAGGTGAGGCCAAACGGACTACACTATCACGTACACCCTCATCCTTATCAGTAACGGTTGGCTTCACATACGCCGAAAGATCTATGAAACGACCCACAGGGATCTAGCGTTTTTTTATTTTCAAATTACAAGACCCCCTCATCTTCTCCTTGGAATTGTGGTGTTTCCTTCTTCTCGAAATAATTGTTAAGGCTCGTTGGAGAAGCTTGATCAAGACCTAGCTTAACAGATGGAGGGCAAGTAACCTCTTGCCATCCCCCATTATCACATTAGTGGCCCAGCAACCTTAGTCACAGACAGTTGAGGCCAAACCTTCTTTACGTCTATCAAAACTTTAATAGAGATATATTCTTGGCCCTAAAAGTCTAACCATTGTTGGAATTGAGGCCCCAATCCACTTCCAAATATGGACTCGAACAACACTAAAATCAACCCCATGAAAGGAAGCCTTATCAATGTCAATAAATTCACCACAACCATTGGCCAATTTTCGACAAGTATCCATCAATCAAGCATGGAGTGGAATACCTGACAATCTAATCCACAAACTCTCCTTCGTTAAGTACAATAAATGGGAAGAGGGCTTCCACAAATCTAAAGATAAGAGTTTTACCCGGATTCTAACAAATGATTTGCTAAAGCCTTCATAGCATATTCTTTAGAAAGCAAGAGAAAGACAATCTTATTTTCTCCCAAAACTTTGACCTATGGAGCATATGATAATCCCCAACCCCTTTTGTCCCAATCACTCAAACCAAAGATATCATTTAATGGTAGAGAACGATCCCACAATTGCAAAATGAGCATCCGAAAGCAGTCCACCAGGCAGATCATACCGGAGTGAGACCACTGGTGCCTCAAAACCGTCATCCTCTCCATCTCCAGAATCACCAGACATCTCTTTCTCCAAAAAAAAACCTATATATATGCTTCCACTTGCCCAATTTCCTCTAAGAAAAAACCAGAACCCTAGTTCTTCAATTATTAACGACTGAGCTAAAGAAATCGCTATTTTTCTTTATGATGAAAGTTTGCAAAACTTGGTTTTTTGAGTTATGGGAAATTGCACCTTCAAGCCTTCTCGCTACTCTCCCTCACGAAAAACCCCTCCAACAATCATTGATTTAGGGGGAAATATCAGCCAAGTGCTCGAACGCAAGAAAATCGCAGAAATCATTCTTGAAATTCCTGGCCATATAGTTTCTCCGGTGGATGGAATCTTAAGAACGCGCCAGATATCAGTCTTGAAAGCAGATGAAAAGCTTGTTTTCGGTGAGGTTTGCTTTATTTTCTCAGCAAATGGGCTCAATTCAGTGAGCCAACTCTCTCTCAACAATCTTTTGTAGCAGGAGCCCTTATAAGGATGCTACCTTATAATGTAGAACTACGAATGCCCCTTAAAAATCTATCGGAAAAGGTAGTTTTAATGTTGAAAAACAGTTATATAAACTTTTTATGTGTATTATATATGGGGATTGTCTACAAAGAGACCATTTATCCTTTATACATAGAAGTCACATTCATTTCTATCCTTTATACGTAGAAGTCACATTCATTTCTACTCATTAGATGTCAAATTGGATGGCCTGGGTAGTGAGCCATAAAGTCTGAGAATTTATTTTTTTTGAACTTTGTGTCTATTTACTGACACTCTTAGAACCACCCATTTTGAAATTTAAGGGACAAGAATAATTGTGACCTCCATGTACAAAAGATTAATGGTCTCTTTGTGAACAATCCCTTATATATGTTGAAAGAAGATGTTACAAGCTAGCTTAAATGTTAAACGGTTCAAATAAGCAGGAAATAAAGTAGATAGCCACTATTGGATTTATGCTTCTTTTTCATTCTCTTTTTTTTAAAAAAACTATTATTATAACCCATATAAGCTCTGACTTATGTTGTGATATCCCTCGACCTTTTATCCCTTACCAATAGTATTTTATAAATATACCATTCGAACACCTTCAAATGTTTCTATCATCATTTCTTTCTTCATATTTGTTTACTGTTTACGCTCCGATTGCGCTTATCTCTGGAAGAGATCAACTTAAATCGTCGTAAAATATATGAAAAATCAGAGAAATTAGGATTCCTCAAATTATTGGCTCAAAAATAGCATAGATCTATTCAGATCTGATTCTTTCCTCTGGTAGCACCAGCTTAACAATCTTTGTATATTGATTTTAAAACACTTCTAAATTTTACTAACTAATAAACAACATCAAATTATAGGAAAATATGCTAATTAATGAAGAAAAATAAACGAAATTAAATAGGGAAGGAGATACTTACCTTTAGGGACCCAAAATTTCGAAGTTTCAGACTTGAATCAGACTGCTCTTCTTACATCAACAACTCCTTTTGGATGCCTCTTGCTTGCTGAAATTGATAAATCTAAGGGTCTTTCATATAGATCTATAGTTCCTAAGGTTTTGGAGATGGCTAGGGCTTCTTAGGTAGCGTCTACTTGGGTGTTTTACTTTAAGGTTAGGAGGAGGTCTTCGTTAACTTTCAAACGTTTTTGGGATGTCCTAAGCTCAAATTCGAATTTCTGGATTTTTTGGGATTTATGAGAACTTTTTCCTATATTTCCTAATTTTCTAGAAATTTTCTAAGCGCTTTTCCTATTTTTGGGTATTTATTGGGTATTTTTCTAATTTCAAATTTCCTAAGGATTATTATGGATTTTCTATGTAATGAATTTTGGAGAGGATATTTAAAGATTTGAAATAGAGTTAGGGTTGAAATTAGATGATTTAATCTCCTAGTTCAATTAAGATTAAGATTAAGCTTTTTTTTGTATTTTTTCAAAAAAATTTCAGCCCTTTTCTTGATCAAATTCCTGATAAAAACTGCATCTTGGGTCAATGGGCCATGTTTGAGCTCATTGGATCGTGCAACGCATGGCCCAACACATTGGGCAATGCACGGAGCGTCGCACGACCTGACCTGAGACGCGGCACGTCGTGCGGGTCGCTCCGGCAAAGTTCCAAGGGAAATTTGATAATTTTGGTCCCTAAAATTTCCAAGGCTTATAACTTTTGATCCGTAGATCCGATTCGGGCGGTTCTTGAAACATTGGGAAGATCTCGAGGTCTACTACAGTCGGGATATGTATCGGTAGTTTTGGAATATTTCTATTGCATCTATGGTCTACTAATTTTATGTGGTCTTTTGGACTCATAATCAAGGTTTTAGAAATTCCCTGGGCTATAATTTTGAAGGAGTATCTACATTTACTCTTCATTAAGTGCCCTAAACTAATTATTTAATGCCACTTACGCCCTTTCTCTCTTTGCAATCTTTATCACTTCCTTCTAAGGACTAATAAACCCAACTTTGCATTTTGGTAGATCATAAAAGCACATGAATTATCACCAACATGCTTCAAGCTACCACTAGAGCTAGTGCAGAGAGAGAGAGAAGATTGGTGCAAAGGGTTAGATTTTTTAGGTGTAGACATGAGGGGGCATCCCTAGTATTAGGGTACACCCAAGTGGACCACACCCTCTTCATATTTGACTTACATTACTAAATGAAGCGAGGTGGGGAGAGGTTGCACCTCTTCATGAGGGGGTTTCCCCTCCAGGAATGACATACATCATGCACCACAAGGATACCCATTCATGAGGAGGTTACTCCTACATGAATGAGAGGGTCCTTTCTCTTATTATAAAAAGGGGAGGGGTGGAAGTCTCTATACAAACCACAACACATACAGCAAAGTGTGAGAGTTCCTCTTAAGAGAGAGTGAAAGTGAGAGAGAGAGAGTGTGTGTACAATCCCTCGCCATTTGAGTTCTAAGAAGAGACTCAACCCTAAGAAATAGAGTTGTGATTGAGATTTAAGCTCAGACTACTCCTCATACCGTATTTGTTAGAGTATTCGTGAACTTCTACCTCACTCAGAATTTGCAGTGTGGAACAGATTTCAATAGCTCTAGTAGTTGTTCGACGTGCTTACGTGAGTTGATCATTCCTCTCCACATTCATTCACCAAAACTATTTTTCAAGCACTCAAGTATGATACTCGGTCCCCGATTGATTATTTTGCTTCTGCTTTTACCGTTTATTCTAACATTGGTATCAGAGTCATTGTAGAATTGGGTTCCCGATTGTGCCCGCATTATCTTTTCCACCTTTTTTTTTTTAAGGCTCGGTTATGATTAGCTTATAATGTTGCAAAGTGCACATGATGGTTATATTAAAACTATGAGCATGTTCACTATGTAACTTTATATACCGACCACATAGTCATGCAGACCTTACAAACGGAGGAGTTGCCAACCTTATGTATGAGCTCAGCAAGTTGATGCCTCCTAGACCATGAGCACCATGGCTACTTGATTTTTATAGCCATCAAATATTAAGCCATTCATGGTTGCATATATTTTATTTTAGTGGGAGTGCATTTAGGAAGGTGCATCGCTTGCAAATTGTGAGGTATTTGAGATGCTAGGTCCAAGAAATAAACTTGATATTGATTACAAGTAAGAGCTTAATGTGGCCACGTAAAAATTTCATATCTAGACTTTTAAGGGTAAAGTTTCTCCAAATAACTAGACAATTAATAAGCGTAAAATTGATAATCTAAGTGCAATCATGGATCAAACAAACCATCAGACATCCATATTATTGAGTGAAATTTTGTTGTTTTGACTTAGAATGGCTTCTGAAAATGTGATCACGAATCTCATTAAAGGTGAAAATTTAAATGGGAGCAATTTTCCTATGGGGATAGGAAAATGCAATACCTTCTAAATGAGCAAGGTATTTTTTAACACCTTGTTATACATCATTTTTGACGTACATGTATCCTCGAAATGAATAAGTGTTTACGATGAAAATCGGACAGACCTTCCGACAAAGATCTCTCAGATTGTGACACCCTAAACTGATAAAAATAATGTGGTAGAGAAAGTAGGACAAATCATATTCAGATCTGAGGTCGGATTTGTCTAGAAACGAGCTGATCCGCTCTCAGATCATTGACAAAGCCAGCATGATCTAAATCATTAAATTAAGAGTTCAAAGCAGCAAATAGATCATAAATAAATAAAACAATAAGAAGAAGAAGAAGGAAAGGGTAAGAGAACAATACCAAACTGGGTTGGATGGCTCGAGACTCTCGAGCCTTCGAGGGCTTGCCCGTATTAGAATCGCCATCCTCTTTGCCTAGTGTCGCCCTAGTCTGCTGGGCGGCACCACTCCTGTCACTCAGTCTAAGCTAGGAGATTCGTCAGGTGTCGTCCAATCCAAAGTTGGTATAAACAAACATTTTCCACTTCAGGTATGTTTGAGAGCTTCTTGTGAGGCTCTCAGAGAAAATTTGGTTCAAAAAGGAGTTTTCCAAGATTTTTAATGATTTTTTTGGTAAAACAGGGTTTCTGTAGGATTCTAGATCAAAACAGGGTATCTACCAGGTTCTGGGTAGGCAGAATGGTTCTGGATCATTGGGTAGACTATACGGGCTATGGATTTGGGTTTACTAGGATAGTGTGATCCTAAGAGTTCAGGAAACCACAAAATTTTCCAGATTTAAAATGGGGTGTCTACTATTGCCCCTCTTTAGCACTCCATGTCCTTTGAGGGACAGGTGAGTGGCAAAGAAGTAGACACTTTGGTGTTCCCTATCCTTCGAGGGGCAGGTGAACATCAAATATAATGTTGACCTTTTAAATTTCTTCCTGATGTCACGTGGTCAGAGGGAAAACTAACTAAGCCCTCCAAGTCATTACACTCACCGAGCTCACCCGCCTAGGGCATTTCCTCCTAAGGTTTTTGGTGTGAGATATCGGTGAGTTACAAAAGCTTCAAACTCGAGTTGGATTTTCTAGCCATGCCACTTAACTTCAGGGGTTTTGCAGTTTGAAATTTTTTAACCCTGGCATCTTCTTTGATTTCCTTAGGGTCTCCTTAGGCTTTTTATAGGAAAAGGCTTTCTATAGGAAGATACTTCTTTGGTCAATTTCGAAGATAGAGATGAGGCAACAACACGATAATCATCATATACGGGTGTCCAAGCTCCTTCGTTTTAGAAGATGTTTTAGAGATTTGAAAAGAGGGATATTTGAAATAGAACCCAGAGCTAGGACAGGTCACGATTTTAACAATGAAATCAAAGTTTTTGAAAACACAAGACGAAAATTTTGAAAAGAGAAAGATATTTCGAAAAACAAGGTTGGTTAGCCGTTTTAACACCTGCAACCATAGAGCCCTCTAAGAAGTTTTGCGTCATGCAGCGATGGACCATACATCCGACCCTTTTACATCATACGAGGCTAGATGGAATATGCTCGGCATACGGGGCTAGACGGAATACACCCGAAAGTTTACGTCATATGGGGCTAGATGTTACCTGCCTCGGCTCTTTTACGTCACATGAGTTTGACATTGAACTGGATCACCCAACCTTTTACGTCATACGGGGATAGACGTTACCTGCCTCGGCTCTTTTACGTTGAACGAGTTTGACGTTTGAACTGGATACACCTGACCTTTTACATCATATGGGGATAGACGTTACTTGCCGTAGCTCTTTTGCATCGCACGAGTTTGATGTTTGAACTAGATACACCTGACCTTTTACGTCATAAGGGGCTAGACAGAATACACCCGACATTTTACATCATATGGGGCCAGACGGAATACACGCGATCTTTTACGTCATATGGGGCTAGGCGTTACCTACCTCAGCTCATTTACATCACACGAGTTTGACATTTTTCCTGTCTCAACTCTTTTACTTCGCATGAGTTTGACGTTTTTCCTGTCTCATCTCTTTTATGTCGCACGATGTTTTTCCTGTGTCGGCTCTTTTATGTCGCACGAGTTTGATGTTTTCCCTGTCTCGGCCTTTTACATTGCACGAGTTTGACATTTTCTGAATTGGACTTTGGTTGGTAGTTCATGCTCGTGCCACTGAGGAGCATTTCTTTTTGAATATTTGAAGTTGGTTGACAGTTTAGGCTCACGCCACCAAGGAGCATATGAAATTTTTTTAAATTAAACAGTTAGAAACTTTGAAAGAAAAAATGCATGAGAAAAACAAACTTGACCCTTAGAAGGCTCCAATAGTTGAGCAGGGACATTTTTTAGAACAGGTTTTTGGGCAACACTAGTGGCGCTGCTTGGGCAGCATTGGTGGTGTTTCCCACATAGTCTGGGGGACACCAGCAATGTCGCCCAAGTCATCTTGCCCCGAGTGGTTCCGGGGTTCTGAGTTGTTGTTTTATGACCTGTTGGGGTGCTTTTTCTTTTGCTTTCCTTCATATTTGGGCCTATGAACACATTGCCATTGCCCGTCCTCCTCGATCAACAATGGATGTATCTGCTGCTCTGGGACTGACGTATGTCAATGACTCCACCTGACCTAGAGAAGTCAATTATTATCGTCTGGTTTTGGAGGAGTTGTCGTCTTCTGATTGGGTGATCAAGGGTCTTGAGAATGTGCCCCTGTTTCTGCCTTCTATGGGGCATTCATGTCTTATTCTGGTGGGGTAGTACTTCACAGAGGGGTATTTCCCTCAAAGGGTACTTCGCCAGTTTCACCATATTCAGTATTATACTTCTCCTGGAGAGGCGATCGATCGCCGCCCTATTTTTCCTCTTCGACGACTCTCTTCCACCCTTCTGATCAAGGTGGGTTTGTCGTGGAAGGGGAAGAAGTCTTCTTCTAGTCAGGGGTTGGTTAAGTAAGACAAGCCCATGACCACCTCCAACTACGATTCTTGGTGGGATCGCGCTTCCCCACTTCCTCTGTGCCCAAAGTTCTCGAGACTCCGTGATGAACGTTCTGCCCCTGCTTGGGATCACGTGTCTTCTCAAGAAGATGATGCCTCTTATTCAAATAAGCGGGTTCAATAGAATGAGGATGTTTCTGACATCAGTTTGGAAGATGCTAAAGTTGAATTGGCCCTATGGGTGGCCTTCGTGGTGGAACTCAAGCAAAAGGATGTTGATCCGAAGCTGAAGTCTGAATATCTAATGAGTTTTACTCTTCTTCTTCTGTTTTATTTTTGGCATGAAAAAGTTGATCTTGTGATCATGGAATCCTGTTTTTTTTTTTTCTCCTTGTTGTTGCCCATGTTGGGAGGCCTTTTTCAACTTGCCCCTGTTATGGGGAGTCCGAAAACCTTTTTGCTTTATTGCCCCTATTGGGGTGTCCTTGTTCAACTTGCCCATGTTGGGGGGTTCTTGCTCATTAATAAGTGTGTGATTTAATTCACCGAAGCATAGTGGAACACTTTCTTTGAACGCACTTTTCAAACTGATTTCCTACACATTCAGTCCCCTAGTTGTAGGGTTTTTGTCTCGAATTCCTGGCTATTGAGTCATCGTATGCACACACAGGGATGAGCTTGCCTCAGGGGATCTTGTCGAGAGAAAAATGCTCCCAGACTAGCCAATATCATCATTGACGAGGTTCACTCATCTCCGATATGTGGTAGTTGGTAGTTATACTCATACAACCATGAAGTGCTTGACTAGTTTCAAGCCTTATAACAGGCGTAGGAAGTTGGCTTCGAGAACGAGGCCAGATGATTAACAACTTAACCTCTTGTAGTAATGGAGGAAGTCCTTTCTAAAAGGGTTTTGAAAATGGACAGTTTTAACAATCAAATTGAAAAATCATTTTCAAAAGGGACAGGCCTTACAGTTTTGCCACCTGTGGCCCCTTTGGTGGTCATTTTCTTTATTATGTTTTACTCAAAGATGATTAAAGGATTTCCTTGGGGGGTTGTGAGAACTCAAAAGTCTCAAAGTTGTCCTTGTACCTTTGGAGCTTTCATCCCGTGCTTCGCGGGTCCGTGAAGAGTTCTCTAGATTCTTGCCGGGCTTCCATCTTGGAGAAGTCTCGATGTTCTTCCAAGGTTCGTCGAAGGCACTTCGGTTTTTCTTTCATGTCACCCTCCCACATCTTTTTGAGTTGGCTTTGTTGAGAACCTGCAGGATTTAGAAGGGGTCTTCGTCCTCAGGGTCTGCTTGTGCATTATTGTTGGAACTTGCAAGTACTTGTTTGTACTTGAGTGTTTTGCTGGTGCAATACAGTTGTAACTCGCAGATCCTTGTTTGTACTTGAGGTTTTGAATTGGAAGCTCCTTCTTGGAGATTTTTTGTTCGTTTTTTTTTTTTTTACCCGTGATGCCATTTCAAGTTTTCACCAGGTCCTTTTTTTTTTTTTTTTTTGTTGTGATAACTTTTCAGGTTTTCATCATGCTTTTGAGACCGTTACGGGTAGTATTTTTTGAGACACATCACATTAATGGGATCATTGAGTTCGTACCCTCCTAATTTTTGATCTTATAAGAGTTTCTTGCGTGCACTCGGGTAACCATGAATGGGCCCTCCCAATTAGGTTTGAACTTGCCTAAGGGGATGGATTTGCAAGAGTGTGGAAGATTTTCTTGAGTACTATGTCCCCTTCTCTGAACTGTCGAGGAACAACTTTTCTTTGGTATGCCCTCTCGATTCTACACTAGTAAGAAATGATATTTTGTGTTGCTCGTAGCCGTCTTTCATGCAAAGTAACGAGGGCAGCGATTCGTGCTTCGCTCTTTTGTTCCTCATCTGAATTTTTGTGAATAAGCACTTGGAGAGACGCTATCTCAACTTCAATGGGTAGCACTGCTTCCATACCATACACTAATGAGTATGGGCTCATGCCAAATGTAGAAGTTTAGACACTATTTCTTATCTCATACAGTCAATCTCATCTAAAAAATTGACCCACTCAAGTACCTATTGGAAAGACCAGTCCTTAATGGGCATTTGGTAAAATGGAGAATATTATTGATCAAGTTCGAGATCGAATATGTCACTCAAAAACAGATCAAAGGACATGCCATTGCTGACCACTTAGCTGAACACGCACTGCCAGATAACACTTCTATTAACACGGATCTCCCTAATGAGGATCTCTTCATAATCGAGGACTCAATTTGGGAGGTATACTTCGACGGAGCAAGGAATGAATACGGGTCAGGTGTAAGTATCGTACTATGCTCACCTGAGAATATTTTAATGCCAATAGCCATCAGATTGAATTTCCCATGTACCAATAACATTGCTGAATATGAAGCCTTGATAGCCGGGCTCGAGAACTCTATGGGAATGACAATCCAGCAAATACAAGTGATTGGTGGCTCCTTACTTGTCATAAACCAAGCTCAAGGGATTTGGAAGGTGAAAAGAGAAAAGCTCAAACCCTATCAATAAAAGGTGAAAAAGATAATCCCATATTTTAAGAAAATCTCCTTTCAGTACATAACTAGGGAAAATAATCGGTTCGTCGATACCCTTGCTTCAATGGTTAATATTCCTTTAGAAATCACCACGCTCCCATTCTACATCAGGAACAAACATAACCCTTCCCCACCAAGGATCGAAAAAGAAATAGAGCAAGAAAATGAGAACGATGGGGAAGTGTCTCTCGTGGCTTCAAATGCACTAGTTTAGGCAAAACCATGGTTCTATGATGTTTTGTCCCTACTGAAAGATGGGCTATACCTCGAAGGAGCCACCAAAAAGGATAAAGAAGCCCTTCGAAGGTTTTCTATGGGATTCTTAGTAAGAGGTGATCTCCTGTTCAAGAAATCCTTTGATGGCATCATTCTACAATGTCTCGATCAGCAAGAAATTGACCAAGTACTAACAAAGTTACACAATGAAGGAAGTCATTTTGGGGTAGCCGCTTTAACTCAAAAAATCAGGTGTCAAGGCTATTACTGGACCACCATGGATGAAGATTGTTGGAAGTTCGTTAAGAGGTGTCCCAAATGTCAACTTTAAGGAGACCTCATCCATGCACCATCCATACCACTCAACTCAACACCAACCCTATGGCTCTTTGCCATGTGGGGTCTTGATATCATCAGAATGATCTCACCAAAAGCCTCAAATGGCTACCGTTTTATATTAATGGCTACAGAGTACTTCACAAAATGGGTAGAGATCGCATCTGTTGTAAAAATTGAGGGGCCTTCCATAAAGAACAACATTATATTCAGATTCGATGTTTCTGAGTCAATCATTACTGACAATGGATCCAATTTCAAAATGAAAAGGTCACTAAGGTATGTAAAAAGTTCGGGACAATGAAAAAATTTTCCACCCCATACTACCCTCAAGGAAATGGACAAGCAAAGACCACGAATAAAGGACTTCTCAAAGTTATAGACAGAATAATAGAAGGTGGCAGAGATTGGTACGAAAAGCTAAATGACATGCTATGGGCCTACCAGACAACTAAGAAGACTCTGTGGAATTTCAGAACAGTCCCTGCTGTTTCTCGAGAACTTACGTGATCTTTCATAACTGATCCGGGGTTGTTCTAATGCCCGTTTGATCGAAAGATGATTGTTTTCTTGTGGAGCTCGGCTTAGCGATCTGTTTGATACCAACTTCGAGCCATGGATCATGGTTTTAAGCCATGACCATAAGACTTGAATTTTGGATGAATCTTGAAAACGTTGGATCGCTAGTGTGCTCATTCTTTGATTTTTTTCTTTAGTTTCTTCGCTGAATCACACTGAGCATGCCTTCTTGATCTTGTTGCAACAAACGCACTCGATTTTGTGTACGAATGAAGACTTCGTTGTCTTGAGTTTTTAGCCGAAATCTTGAATTCTGACGGCTAGAATTTATAGAAGCTTTGACACCTCCGTGTGTCAAATGCAACAGTTCATCATATGCGGGGTTTGGGTCAGAGATAGTCACGGATCTTACGCACCTAATGCAATTGGTTTTATGCTGATCGGGTATTCGAGTGTCGTGATTTGGTTGCCGGAGTGGGATGCGCTGTTGCTGAATTTTCTACAACTTTCTTCATGGATCAATAACTTCCCCCTGCTTGGGCATTGTCACGAGGCGTACCACCTATCGAAACACTCATCTTGATGAGACGAACATGCTCACCTGAGCACGATCCGACTTGGAAAGAGTGAGATATAGGCCCCCAAATTCGCTGCCCGTGACTGTGCAAACAGCCACATTGAATGGTGTTTGGTGCAAGGTAGCCACACGGGAATAGTGTGCGGCCTAACCCTTTTCGGTATTTTACCCATAACATTATCCTGGAGTGCCCGATTAAGCTGAAACATGACCCAAAGGGACTTTCAACCGTGCTGAATCTAATGGTGGTGGTTCCACAACTGTTTGATGCACCAAAAAGATAGTTCTAGTTATAAGGTCTATTTCAGGGTGCTAGAGGCAAATTTTGTCGAAATTATTTATTTGTGTTCACTGCCTTAAATATGTCTGATTGTGATGAAACTTGTCAGGTGGCCTTTTGGAGTATTGATGAAGATCTTTGATCAATCCTGGGGTAATTATGAGACTGTCGAAATTTCCACTTATTTTGTAGGCTTTATTAACCTGCTTCCTCTTTATTCCACTCAGGGAACAATGTGCTAAAAAATGCGTTCAAACAGCTTGCCCCATAGAATGTTGCGTTTCAAGATAAGGGAGAAGGACAACATTCGAAAAATTTTCTTCAACTTTATTACTTTTTTCTTCCTTTCCATAGGACCACATGAATGCCGAGGAGATTCATGCCATGGTGCAACTAGGATGCTCAAACGTAGGGATGAATTGTTCACGGGTCTGTCCATGGAGACTTTAGGGGAAGAAGAGACTTTTTTTAAGGATCTTGTCGAAGTCCTCACCCTCGTGCGGACTATTTGTGATTCTGAAGGTGAGGATTTTGTACGGACCTCGCCAGTGAGAATCAAGCCCGTATGGCAATTTGAGTGCCATGTCGAAAGGAATTGTTCCCATTTGATCTGGGTTTGTGTATATTCACTTGTGTTGAGCCACATTTTGAGGATTACGTGAATGGTATGCTGAAAGTCCTTGCGTCGGCATCATCTGGTTCGTGAATCAGTCATTCCTTAGCGAGTAGGGTACCTCAGTTTGTGGAGGTGACCAGCTCTGGGTACAACTACCCTACCCACTACTTTGCAGCTACGAAAATCATCTGATTACAGCTCCAAATTCATGACTTACCAGTTATTCCTTGGTGAGTAGGGTAGCTCAATTTATCGAGGTGACCCGCTCTAGGTACAACCACCCCTACCCACTGCTTTGTAGCTACGACAATCATCTAACCGCTCCAAAGTCATGGTTTACTTAGCTTCCTTAAGGCATCTTCAACATCTTGGAAGTATGTTGGTGACCTTGTGAGAATGATGCTCTTTGTCATGAGACTTGTCTTGCCTTCTTGGTAAATCTTCTATCTTTTGAGTCCTTTTTTATAAATGGACTCAGGCTGTCAGAATCTTTCCCTTGAGGCTCGTATTTTTGGATCCTGGTATGTGTCACCAGGGATTTTTTCTTTTTGAGTGAGGGCTAAAGCCATCTGTTGAGGCGAGTGTTGCATCAACCTATTTATTGGTCCAAGCATCCTTTGTGGATTTTCACTTGAACTTGGGAAGCGTTGATATAGAGATGGTTTTCACCAACTTCCTTTTTATTTGGGGCTCTTTCACTCATGACCTTTCGACCATGTCCACCCCTTTTCATCCATTTTTACTCACGATGCCCTTTCGGGTTTTCACCATGCCCAGGACTCTTTTACTCATGGTTTCGCGACCATGCCCGTCCATCATTTTTACTCATGGCGTTCCCTTATTAAGGTATACACCATGCCCATTATTTTCTCATTTTTTTTTATGAAGGCATGTTTAAAGTCATGCCCTCAGGACCTATGTGAAGCCTTTTAATGTCATGCAGCCAGGACGTGCACTACAATTTAAGGTTATACAACCCGGACGTGCACTACAATTTAAGGTCATACAGCTAGACCATAATGGGGATGGATAGTAGTCTATAGGGGCCATGAAATGAGTATGGTAGTGATTTAGCTCACGGTTGGGGAGATGGCACGAGGCTACTCGTGAAAGATGGATGATGTATGAAGGAAGGTGGAAAGTGGTTACGCACTAGCTTATGACGAATATAGGTGGCGGAATGGTTCACCATTTTTTTGAGCACGGGTGAGACTCATTGAGGAGTGATGGAGGATAATGAAGTGAATGGACTCACTGGGTAGGTAGTGAAGGTGGTGTGCACACACGATCGGGTCGGTTAGAGAAGACGTGCGTGTGGATGCACGTAAAAGATGTGTACGGGTATGAGGGGGCGAGTTTTATGGTCATGACTCCAGGAACTGTGTAGAGTGCACTATGGTTTATGGTCATACAGCTGGACTGTGTTTATGCAGTTAAGAGTCATGTAACTAGGACCATGCAGTTTAAAATCGTGCAACTAGACCTTCGCTACTATTTAAGGTCGTATAGTTTGGACCATGGTTATGCAGTTCAAAGTCATGCAACAAGGACCGTGTAGTTTAAGGTCGTGTAATTAGACCTCCGCTACAATTTAAGGTCATATAGATTGGACCATGGTTATGTTGTTTAGAGTCATGTAACTAGAACCGTTTAGTTTAAGGTGGTGCAACTAGACCTCCGCTACAATGTAAGGAAATATAGTTTGGACCATGGTTATGCAGTTTAGAGTCATAAAACGAGGACCGTGCAGTTTGAGGTCGTGCAACTAGATCTCCACTACAATTTAAGGTCATATAGTTTGGACCATGTAGTTTAGGGTCATGCATCTAGACCAAGCTGTGCAGTTTAAGGTCATGCAGCATGGACTATGGTCTGGGTCACCATGTAGGTGAGACTCCATAGGGAATAGGTCTGTCAATGACAATTTGACTCCCTGGGGATAAAGTGGTTAATGTCATACACAAGCAGAGGGTTCAAATGGAGATAGTGGCCCTACGAGGGATGACAAATGGAAGCAGACTTCACTGGGGATTAGGGTGTGAGTACGACTCCCGGGAGGTGAAAGATGAGACTTCATGGAGAATAGTTAAGCCAACTCCCTGAGGATAATATAGCAAAGGAGTAGTGACTTTGTGTGAAACAAACCCACTGGGGATTGAAGAGATAAGAATGGCCCTAACTCCACTAGGGATAATGGGCTGCAGTACGGGTGTTGACCCGCACTTATGATGAGCGACAGTGGCCTGCTCCTGACTCTATTAGGGGTGATAGCTTACGCACAGCTTTGGCCTAGGTTGCGTAAAATACAACCAGCGTAAGGTGCAGCAACAATTACTTGTTGAGCACTTAGCCGGCACTAAGTCTTTGAAAATACACCCGAGCTGAAGTCGTCCAACACTGCCTCTTAACCAATCAGCTGACTCTAGGTTGTGATGAGGACGACATGAGCCACCATTGGCGCTGAGTTACCGAGCACACAACCGGTGCTAGGTTTGTTGAAACACAACGGGCACTAGGTCACTTTGACCGCATAGCATGTGTTAGGTTATTAAAAACACAACCGACACTGAGGGCGGCCCGTGCTATCATTTGAACACGACCGGCTAGGGCTGTTGAAACTCAACCAGCGCTAGGTCACTTTGATCGCATAGCCGGCGCTGCAGTAGCTCCAGCTCAACCCGGCCTTGATGAGCTGATAAATGAAACTTTTCCTGGGCCTCAGGCCAAACTTGACCCAGTCCAGCCTATTTTTTTTCATTTTACATGTTACGATGAGAGTTGCCTTGGGCCTTGGGTCAAAGCCCGACCCGGCTCATCGTCGTTTGGGTTTCCTTGAATGCAACTGAGATTCCCAGTTTGTGAGGGGCGTTTGAGGGTAGTGTTTGCTATATAAGGAGGTAAAACCCCATTTCCTTCACTTTTCACCGAAGATAAGAAACTTAAATAACATTTTTTTAACAATGTGTAGAGGATTTTCGGGTGAAATCTCCAGCAAGCAGAGGGATTTCGACAAGAGATCAAGCGTTCCAGCAAGCCTTACAGGGAAGGTTTCACCAAGATTGTCAAGGGATTATCAGAAACGGAAGAGTTGTAGGAGTTTCTCGATTAACACAGCAGGTTTTTCAGGAAGCAGGAGAACTCCGGCTGCGATCTTCAACGGTAAAAGAGGCAAAATGTACAATAGTTGGCATTTTCACAAGTTTTGGGAAGTTTTTCGGGAGCTAAGGGGGAGTTTACCGAGGGTTTCCCTATAACTTAGGAAAAGTTGCAGACGGTTTCCGATGGAGTTTTGGTGACTTCCCAACCAAGACGCAGGCATGGAAAAGTCTTTCAATGAGTTTCCAGCCATGTAGGAGAAGTTTTAGTGAGACACCGAAGGGCCAAGGGAAACAGAACGATCGCTGAAGGTGGACTGTCGCAAGGAAGGTGAACCGTTGCAGGACGTGGACGTGGACAGTCACAGGAAGTGAACCGTTGTAGGGAAGACAGGCAGTTTCTATTCGCACATGTGAGACGTGTGTCAGACGGCATAGAAGGATGTGGCGACGGCTGTCAGGAGACACAGCAGGGTTGGAGGCATCACCCATGGAGTCCATGGCACGTATGAGAGATCTGAACATAGCCAACGCTAGACGTTGTCAAACGAAACCGGCACTAGGCATTGGTAAATGCGGCCAGTGCTAGGTATGAGAAAACATAGCCGACACTAGGCGTTGGAAGACTCGATTGGCCCTAAGGGTTAGCATACACAACTAGTGCTAAGTGTTATAAAAAACAACCAACGTTAGGCATTGGTAAACGCAAACGGCGCTAAGTGTTGTCAGACACAACCGACGCTAGGCATTGGCAAACGCAGCCGGCGCTAGGCATTAGGAAACGCAGCCAGCGCTAAGGTTTGAGTGTCCAGCTGGCGCTGATATAGTGCCTTAGTAATTTTCGATTTGAATCGTTGAGCCATTTTACAATGGCTGACCTTTCTTACCGAATTTCTGACATAACGAAGCTTTCAAGAGAGGGAGAGGTCGGCACTCAGGATTTTACCGGCCTCTCAGTGTCACCTTCATTACCGACCCCGTTCATTTTGAAGTTCATGAGGGTAATGATGGAAGTGACAGTATTGAAGAAGGGATGACACTACTTCATTGCATGTAAAGGGACATAGCCTCTAGGGAGAACTTGCTCATCCAAGGGAAACAAATGGTACAGGCAAAGGGGCTACTAATGTGGTAAGCAAAAGGCCTCTGAATTCAGGGGGAGCACCAACACTTGAAGGGATACTCTTCCTGGACTGCCAAGGTGTTGGTGTCGCATAGAAGCACTCTTGAACGTGCTTCTTTATTAGCAATGGTCCAGTGTTCGGGCCGCTACTATGATCGGTGCTTCAATACTGTGACAGTATTACTAGAGACATGGAGGCATGTTAGCAATACCTGGCTTCTTGAGCAAGGGAAGCAGGAATATCTTTGCTAGATCTTCATTTTACTGGGGCCCTTCCGATAATCGGGGCCATGTATGATGAGTTCGTGCCCCAGAACTTGGTCATTTTTTGTGGTGCTAGCTTGGGGAGTGAAGAGCCGCCCACCAGTCTTCAAAATATTTTCGAGGCTTACCAATTGTTCACTGCCAAGTCTAGTAACGATTGGGTGACCTTTACCAAATGGGTGAAATTCTTCTGTGAGGATTATCCCGAAGGTAGTGGAGGTACTTCGAATGGGAAAGGGAAGGCAGTTGTGAAGGGGACGCCTCCCGTGTATCAATTCGAGACCAGCGATGACTACGCCTTTTTAGCTGCATAGTTGGCCGTATTTTTGTGCAAATTCATGCTCCCTGGATGGGTAGAGGACATTCATCCAAGCGTATTATATGTGGCTTGCGACAAGGCAAGAGGGCGTGAGCATGCCCTTGATCAGCCAGCTTTATGTAATATTTACCATGGCTTAGGGGCCATCTCCCGTGTAAAGGCTTACAAAGGAAAAGAGGGAGGGAATTGTAGGAGGAGAGGCATTTCCTGGGGATTTTAAAACTCCATTCCCCATCCATTACGTGTACGGGTGGCTAGGGGCCTATTTCCTTGACACCTATGTTAGGCACCAAGGCTCAGGAGGTAAACTGTGGCCTTCTTGATGAGGATTGCCAACCAAAAGGCTATCTTTCATACCCCAGGGCGAGCTCGGAGTTTATTTGGGAATGACTCCTTAAACATGCGGTGAGTCTCATTCGTGGTCGGGAGCTTCATCGATCATGCTTTCATTAAAGAATTAGGGAAGGAGCTAGATGGCACTCTAACAACCATTAGGGAGCTCATGTTCATCCTGAGCATCAGAGGAGGAGTTCTACCTTATCGGACTCCACGCAATGCCAGACTAGAGGGGTATTTCCTTCACCGCTTCGCCCGTCAACACGGGCTTGATCAGAGTTGCCCCTTCTCTGTGTTTTTTGAAAAGCGTCGGGGCAAAGTGTAAGTAGGGAAACCGGAAGAGCTTGGGACTCTCGGCAAGCGCTGATCGCTAGAACATATACAGACTATGTGATCCACATGTCTCGAAATGACAGAAATCATTGCCTCACTTTGGCAGGGGTTCGAATGACTGAGGTTTGTGCAAACTGGTGGAGGATTACCAGCAAAGGATATTGGAATGATTATCACCCCTAGAAAGGGAGAATAGTAACTAGTGCTAGGATGCCAGGTAGAGGAGACATGTGGATACCCCTACTCTTGGCGCGGTGTTTATCTTAGAATATCCCTCTAACTAGCAAGCCTTAGGTTTTCACGCGAGATGGCAGCTGATGAAGCCCCACCGGACTTCTTGCGATGAAGGCGAGGACTGGAGCATCTTTGATAATCTTAGTTCCATCTTTGAGTGGGATGAGGGACATAGAGTCCCAAGTTATGAGAAGCGTCCCATTCAGGATTTGAACGCACTGGTAGGGAGTGGTCCCCACAGTAAACTGGTTGAGGGTCCCTCTCAAGGAGGGAGTTTTGAAGTGACTGATCCTTCTTTGACAAAGGAAAAGAAAAGGAAACGCTCGACTGCCATCGACACTCATTCACCGTCTTCACTTAGTGGGCGTACTCGAAAACGTGGGGTGCGAAACTTCCTATGTTCTCAGAACCAAGAGGTAGCTCCTCCTCCTTTGATCTTTTAGCAACTCCCCTATAATCATCTTTTGCGCTTTTTTTGCCATTTTTTGTCTCTCCTGAATTATTTTCTTCTCCTTCAAAGATTGAAGTGACAACTCCGGCCCTTCTGAGCTCATTATTATTGCTTCTGATCGGGAAGTGACTACGGATCTTGGGGAAGCGGCTCGAAGTCCGAGGGTAGTTTCTGAGTCAGAGCCAGCTTGGATGTAGACTGACGAGGCAGAAGGCCCCAAAGCAACTGCTCCAAGAAGGGGCTCTGATGTTGATGTGGCCTCCGTACCTCAGAACTTTAGTGCCCTAACTGAGGCAAGGGTTATGACCCAAGAAGAAGGGCCCATAGTTAATGATGCCCCTGAGCACCAAGAGGTTGCGGCTCCTGAGGGCACATATCGTGGAGATGAGGGAGTTGAGCTTTTTGTGGTGAAGGTCTTAGCCATGGGGGCATAGGTCAAATGGAAGAAATGATGGCTGAAGCTGAATCATTTGGAGAAGGCCAGAGGGAAGAGGAAGTTCCTGAACTTGCCAACGCTGAAGTGGCAGTTCAAGAGGGCGAGGAGCAAGAGGAACAATTTTCTACGAAACCTATGCTTACAGAAGTAGAGGTCCCCGTAGGCGAGGGTCAAGGCGAAGAGGATGGTCCTGAACTTTCCAATGCTAAAGTGACAGTTCAGGAGGGTGAAGAGCAAGGGGATCAGGTTTCTTCAGATCCTGCTGAGACAGAAGTGGAGGCCTCCATAAATGAGGGTCAAGGCTACGAGACTGGTGTTGAAGAACCCAGGCAGGTTGAGACAGGGGTTGCCTCTGAGTCTGAGGTACAAGAAGCTCTGGACTTTGCCATTGTTTTAGAGGAGGCTTAGATGACTATTACTTCGACTAGCCCGGTCCTTGAAGCCGAAGTCTCTTCAGTTGTAGTAATCCCAACAACATCATCTAGGCCCATCTTTAGCGGGGTTTCTAGTATGATTGGAGGCATGCTTCGAGCACGCCTTCAGGGGTTAAGGGCACTGCCATTCAATGAGTTGGACGAGGCTATGGCTAAACTGAGGGAATTTGTTGCGATCGTTGTGATTGGGAGTGCACCCGAAGTCCTTTCTCATTTTGATTCAACGCTAAATAAGCTGGAGAGCTGGCAATCGAGAATACTGCATCATGAAGCGGAGACCAGTAGGTTAACCTCCTTAGAGGAGTCCATCTTGCATCATCACGAGGAGATAAATTCCTGCACTGAGAAGAAGACCACTATAACTGGCCATCTGCAGCATCTCAAGTGGGAGGCATGAGGCAGCTATAAGAGGATCGTCGTGATAAGGGAGGAGATGCTAAATATTAAGGTAGGAATTCGCTGGTCTTGAGATGGAGATGATCCAGAGGAGGTCATGGAGGCTTCTCTGGTTACAGAATTGTCTGAACTCAAGCGCATCCTTGAGTTCAAAACTGTGGCGATGGAGGAGGAGACCCAGATGGTGGTCGAACTGAAGGAGCGTATCCAGACCACCAAGACTTCTCCCACAGCATGCAGGGCAGAGATCAAAAGGATAATTAATCATTTTTTAATATGCCTTTTCTTTTGCCAACACTTTGTGAAACATTTGCACTCATTAATAAAATGCTTCTTTTTCTCTCCTGGATATCTTTGTTGTATGGTTTCATCGTCTCAAGAGGCTAATACCCTAAGCCTTGTTTAGCCCCATGAAGTGCTGCTGTGCTTTCAATGACTTCAAAATGGGGAGTCGTCCTCCTTTTAAAGTTTGATTGGCTAAGGGTTCATAATTCATTTTCCTCATTATTTGACGAGCCTGTTCGCTGTAAATAGTCCAATCTTGAGGGGCTTTGGCCTCCATTAGTGGTGCATTTACTTCAAACTCATCATACCTTTTGGTCTCAGGCACGAACTCCTTGAGATGTTTTGAAGCAACGTGCATGACCTCCAATTGGCTCTGAAGACTGCGCACTTTGCTCCTTAACTCAGCTAGGGGATCTTGCTCTTGAGGGGAAGAAGACTGTCTTCTCAACCTGCTCTCCTCCCATCATACCCGAAAAGTATAAAACTTGTGGCTGGTCGATGATCCAAGGAGCATCCTCTATGCTTATAGCAACCAGGGTTTGAAAAATATTTCACGACGGTTCGTGTGCCACTCCTACTTTCAAGAGTGTGATGGGGATGTGCAGAACGTTTTGATGGTATGGTGTATAGGTGATCTTTGGAGCTGGGAATTCTATCTCCATAACTTGCTCAATCTCAGAGATGACCTATGGTTCAACTTCTGGCCAAGGTGGTCCAAACTTGGGGGCAGAGGACAAGGACTCCTCTTGAAGTGAAGAAGGGGTTTCTTCAGGGATGATTGCGGGGATGCTAGAATGAATAGTTGTTAAAGGAAGAGTTTTTCCTTGCCTCACCTCTTCCTTGAACATGTTTACCAATGTTCTCCCCACATCCTCAACATTCTCATGAGGCGAAGATCCGGTCTTCAATGTAGACTTGTGATCCTCCTCATTCAGCTTCTGAGGTGACACCAGATCTGTGCAAAAATATTTAGCCTTAGCATAGTAAGTTTTGGCTACAGGAAATGGTCTTTTGTCAGCATAGACTGTATGATGTCTCCCATCTTTATTATACTTGAAGCACTGATGCAACGTTGATAGAACCACTCCTTGGTCATGGAGCCATGACCGACCTAGGAGAATGTTGTAGGAAGTGTTGGTGTCAATTACATGAAACTAGGCATAGTCGTTCAGCTCACCGATCTTAAAACAAAGGCGAACTATGCCAGCTGGCTTCTTTCGTGATTTCTTGAACCCTTGAACCGTGACATGGGTAGAAGTAAGATCCTCGAACCCTAATCCCAATGCAGTAAGGATCCTCCTTGGAATAAGGTTGACTTCCAACCCTCCATCTAACATAATTCGATTGATGGGGCATGCATGTAATTCGCTAGTGAAAACGAGAGGGAGATTATGTAACTTTTCCCCCAGCTGTATATCATCCTCTTAAAAAGTGATTGGCATATTGTCGGGTCCACCTCAATGGGTTCTACTTCAATCCCGTACACCTCCGGGTTAGAGAGAGCCTGAATCAAAGCCATCTAGTAATCCTTCGAGAGCATGAGGGTGTCATAGATTCTGAGGAGAGCTGGAAGCTTTCGTAGATGCCCTATCACACCATATTTCACCTTTTCTTGATCAAGGCCTCATGCTCCTAGTCCTGCCAATGGTTTCGGTAGTATGTTGAGTTGAGGAACAGGTTTGGGTGGAAGAGGTTTATTTCTGGCTGACTTGATTGCACAGCGGGCTTAGTTCGAGTGATGGTGGTTTGAGGTTTTGAAAGTGGTTGAGTATATGGCATCAGAGGCATCCTAGGGAATTGGAGAATAAGTGGATTGTTTGAAGTATTGGGATTGGGAAGGAGCCCAGGGAGCTGTAAGATAGGTTGATTAGTCTTTAGATTAGGGGGCAATGGCGGACTAGGATAATTTAAGGTGCCTGACTTCTGTGGTGGAGGTTGCAGCGTCCTCCCCAATTTGAGATTTATCTGCCCCATAATGCGTGATGCTCCTGAGATTTGCACCATGTGGGAAGCTTCCTGAGAGTAGAAGCTTTGCGCTGTTGATTCTCTCAATTTATGCTCAAGGATGGGCTCAGGGGGCCACTGGGGTTTCTTTGGCTTCAACTTTTTGTGCTTCTTTAAAGAAGGTGGCTCTGCCTTGGTTGTAGCTGCCAGGGCATCAACAACTGTTAAGAGTCCTTCTGCCTGAGCCTGCGTCTTTTTCAACCGCCTTGATTACGCTTTAGTTATGTTTGATCCCTCAAGTTCTCTGTCAAGAGCCTCGAAGTCTAAACATATCACGGTTGTACCTATAAGAGACATAGAAGAGGAAGAATGAGAAGCAAAAGAAGAATAAGGAGAAGGGTCAGAAAGTGGGGGAATTTTAAGGTCATTCCCCTCATTAGACCATTCTAGGCAGCTTTTTATGTCATTGCCAAGGTTGGACGATTGCAAGGGGTCTTTTTGGTCTTTCCCTTGCCTAAACCGTTGGGGAGTGCTTTTATATCACCCTCATTGGACGTGCTCTGAGTGGAAGATGGCGCAAGGACATCCTCTTGATGAGAAGGAAGGAGGATCGTACTAGGGATAAAATCCAGTAAGGTTGGCAATGGGGGAAGGGGCCTGAGAAATTCCTGCTCGACTAGTGGTTGAGTCATCTTGTTTCTTCAACGAGCAGCCCTTGGTGCCCATCTCCTTTTGGTTTTCTAAGGTGGTACTTGATTCGCATTGCTAGGCTTGTGAACAACCCTAGCTTGGAGAACTGCTTCTCACCTTAAAGGCTTGAGTCTGCTTCGCGCAGGGTGACCTATCCATGGATGGGAACTCGAGGGTTCAGCAGAGTCTGAATGATTATTAAGAAGGTCTTGTGTTGGGAGGTCCTCCTCTTACACTGATGGAGGAGTGGCTTGGGGATCACGTATTGGAACATTGTAAAACTCCTGACATTCTCACATTTTCTTTGTGAATATATCATGGAGACTGGTGCATTCCCATAGGGTAGTGGCCCCATACCTGATGATACGGGTACAAATGATCTTCAATCCCCTTGAACATGGCGTCGAGGTTGCCTTGTAGGCTTTGGTGTGATTATGCCTTCATGAAGCATTATAACGAAGAAGGTGTGAAGGATACCAGGGGCTTAGTCTTCTTTCTAGATGGTTATTGCATGGGAGGCTTCTGCTGCCCCGAAGGCCTTCTATAAGTCTTCGAACTTTATCTAACCCTCCTGAATCAGGGCCTCGATAATATCTTTTAGAGTGTAGCAGTCATCTGTAGGATGATTAATCCTTCTATAACAAGCGCAATAATTTGCCTTAAGTGTCAAGGCCAGCTTGCTCAGGGAACTTGGCTTTTGGAAGCTAAATCATATTTTGTTCCAATAATAACTGAAACAGTGTAGGGACCCATTCATTCTCGAAGGGGTAGACCTTGTTCCTATGCCGGGTGAAATAATCACCCTGTTCAAGGTTGACCAGCGGGGGTACGCAGTTGTACGACTGTTGTTGCTTACCTACCTAGGGAGATGTCTTTGCTGTGCTCACCCCTTTGGAGAGATCGAGGGAGCCTTCTTCGGATCATTAACAGTGACGGCTGCATTGATTACTCCTTTTTGTTGGTTGCCCCGTGTGTTGTTTCGAGAGCTAACATTGCCCCGGTTGTTCCCAAAGCTTGCAGGCTGTTGTTGTGACTCACTGTGGTGGCTTGATAGACTTTCTATGCAAACTAATTTAGAGATCAGCTTTGACATGGAAGTAAGATTTGAAGCCTCGACGTGTAGAGCAATTTCAGGTCGCATGTTCCGCACATAAGTTTGGACTGCTTCCTTCTTGGGCATAAGATTAGGATGGCGAGCAGCCAAATTTGTCCATCTCGATATGAACCGCTCCATGGGCTCATCGGGGTCTTGAGTCAACGTGAGAAGTTCAATGGTTTGGACCTCTCTCTCGACCTCATAAAAGTGTTAATAGAATAGTTTCTCCATTGCCTCCCATGTATGTACTGAGTTTGGAAGGAGTCGAGAATACCACTAAAAAGCTGGGTCGTCAAGGTTTTCAACAAATTGACAGAGAAGAAGTCTCTGGTCAGCCGTTGTTTCTCGACATGCTGCCTGAAAGTGGGAAATATGCTAGTTCGGGGATGTGGTTCTGTTAAATTGAGGAAACTTCCCTTTCTTGTAATCTGAGGGAAACGGGACCTGGTCAATGTATGAGGGGTACGACCTTTGATAAGGCGTTGCACCCTGTATCCTAGGGATTTGTCTGTTCTTTAGGCTATGGGTCACCATAGCATCAATGTCTGCCTGAGAGACGGGTTTAGGGACAGAATTGTCTTGTGAAGCAGAGGGAGAGGGCTACCTTGGAGGTGCACCATCTGAGTGATGGGAATTGACCTCATGGTCAGCTGATTGTCGTGAGGCGTCTATACGATTGATCTTTTCCATCATCATGCGCCCCATATCCTCAAACTTGTTCATGCGCGTCACCAGGCTCGCTTACGACCATTACGCCCACTGTTTCTCTATGGAGATCAAAGTTAGTTGCAACTGAGGGCTTCCGAACTTGATGGCTCGTGCATGGTAGATCGGTCAGTAGGGGGCCAGCATGCCCTGACGAAACTCGACTCTTTTATGCCGATCGCATTAGGACCGATTCTCGATGGTCTTGGGACTGTTGCTACTGAGTGGTTAGGTCATCTTCTATGACACTAACCACAGTGTAGGGCTCCATGGAGCTCTTCTTCAAGCTTCATCGTCTGAAGAGGGTAGAACGGCTTCAGGTGAAGAGGGTCATCAGAACTGATTGTTTTGATTGCCTTGGTCACTTCCTTAGTCAAAATTTGCAGACCTCTATCACGTTTAGCTTTGAGACTTTGATGGACCTCATGCAAAAACTATGATTGGGACTACGGCTGATCGGCTCTTCTTGCACAAGAGAGAGTCGTCTCCATCAGGTGCGGCAAGGAATGAGGGTCAGGGACTGGGGTCATCTTGGGCCGGCGTGGATGAAGGACTCGATCTTCCATCTGGTCTTTGCCCCGAGCTCTCTTGTGGGCTCCAATGACGAGATCGAAGTGATGGGGCTGGTTCGAGATGGTGCTTTTAAGAAAGATCTTTGAGTATCATGGCTGAAGGTGCTTGCCCGAAGAAGGAGGAGCAAGCACAAGCAGGGTTGACTCATGAGAACGCCTGGGTCAGGGGCGAGGGTTTGTCTGAAATGGCGACGCGTGTGCACCCCTTGAAGAAGGATCACTGGTGACTTGGGGGTTAGCCCAGGCTCGAGCAAGTGGTTTGGCCTTAAGAGGCCGAGAACTGCGAGCGGGTGTCTATAAGGGAACAAGTGGAGGCCTGCCCCTTACAGGGTGTGCTTGTGTGTGCTGAGTAGGAGGACGAGGAGGTCGTCTCCTGTGTACTCAATTTGTTGCAATGACACCATTGCCTCGAGCAGTGAGATGCATGTGAGCAGCGTGTGCCGGACCTAGTCTTGCGAGGTTTGATTATGGATGCTGACTCGAGGTAGCACAAGGGTTTCCCCAAGGTGTGGCTCGAGTGGGTAACCCTCGAGCCTTGTTGTGTGTGTAAAAGGTTAAGGCCACAAGGCCTCTGTCTCTCTGTGTCAAGCCCTTAAGGATAGAGACTCGTGGTGGTTCAAGAATGTGAGGTGTAGTCTTGCAGCGACCCACAGAAGCAATGACAACTTGCTTGCCTTTTAGAGAAAGGGGCTGAGCAGCCTCTCGGCGTACCTCGGCAGTACGGTCAGCAAGTGACTTGCCAGTGGTTGGGTGCATGTTGTGTGTGGCAACAGAAGTGCTTCGATGCAGGGTACCTTGGTGGAATTTCCACCCGAGGAGGAGATGGGGAGTGAGGGACTTTTAAGTCCCACCTCACACCGGTCCAGGTTAAGACCTGGGAGTTAGACAATGGGTCTTTGCTCAAAAGGATGGTTGGGAATGAAGTTGAAGGAACTTGTTCCTTAGGGACACTAACGAATGCAGGGATAAGAAAATCCCCGATCCGAATGTATGGGTTACAGAACCCGCAAGCCATAAGTGAACTGTTAAAAGATAAAAGCAGATAATAAAAGAAGAAACTAGCCAAACAAGAACGATCTGACTAAGAGTTAGTAAGTCCTCAGTGGAGTTGTCAAGCTGGTTAGGTGCCTCAATCTTGCCCCACCAGATCTGGATGATTGAGCGGCAAACGTTTCGGGTTTCAGGGGAGACCCGGGACATTTGAGATCACTCTCTCGAGAACCTCGTTCTAAAGCAAGGGCAGGTATTATCAACCGATAGAGAGAAATTTTAAGGTGGGTTCAGAACTTACTCGGGATGGCTCACGTGGGCACCCTCTTAGATCATGAAGCAAACCCCCCAGTAATAAAACTGGTTCAGAATCGCCTACCTTGGCTTGTATTCTCCTGTTTTCTGCAATCACACATGTATGGCAAAGGTTATGAGACAGGTGGGTTAGTGAACCTCACCTAGCCTTTTGGGTAAACATACACAGGCGTGTACATTCAAAAGAAGAAGGAAAGAATGAGAGAAGAAAGATGAGGGAAAGAAAAATTTGACTAGGTTGGGAAATCAACAAAGTGACTAAGCTGGTGAGTAATTGGCCTGATGTGGTAGTAAAACGGGCTCGGTAACTCAAACCAGCTCAACAGGATTACTACTAGATGTCAATACCTATACTGACTAGCTAGACACGATGGCTAGTCTATCGTGGCGATAAAGCAAGCGCAGTAATTTTGGCATAACAATATTACGGCTAGACGACAAGACTACCTTAAGAGGCTAATCTCAACCCTTCTTAATTAAATGAAAGGATAACAGAAAGAATGAAAATCATAAAGAGAGAATAAGAAGTAAGAAAATAAGAAAGAGAGAAAAAGAGATAGGAAAAGAAAGAAAGAAGGAGAAGAGTATAAGAGAAGAGAGAAAGAATGAGAAAAGAGGGTGAAAGACATAGTTGGCACTAGGCATCACCGGCTGTGTTGGAAGAGGAAGAGAAGGAAAGATACAGTCGGCACTAGGCATCGCCAGCTGGGTTGGAAAGAGAAGAGAGAGACAGATGTAGTAGGCCCTAGGTTTCATCGGTTGTCTTTAAGAAATGAGGAGAGAGAAGACATAGTCGGCGCTGGGCAGTGCTAGCTGGGTTGGAATGAGAAGAGAAAATATGACACAGTCGGTGTTAGATTTCGTCAGCTATGTTTAAGAAGAGAGAAGAGAGAAGATGCAGTCGGCATTAGGTTTCACCGACTGTATTAGACATAGAAGAGAGAAGATGTAGTCGGCTTTAGCTTCGTCGACTGTATTAGACAGAGAAGAGAGAGAAGATACAGTCGACGCTGGGCTTCACCGACTATATTAGACAGAGAAGAGAGAGAAGATGCAGTCGGTGCTATGCTTCACCGACTGTATTAGACAAAGAAGAGAGATAAGATGCAGCCAGCACTAAGCTTCACCAATTGTGTTTAGAGGAAGAGAAGAAAGAAGACACAGTCGGTGCTAGCATCGCCGACTGTGTTTAGAAGGAGAGTGGGGAGAGAGATAGACGAGAATAAGAGAGAGAAATAGAGAGATGAGAAAGAGGAGAGAAAAAGGGAGAGAGAGATCATAAGAAGAATAGAGAAATGAGAAAAGAGGGGAGGAGAGAGAAAGAGGGGAGGAGAGAGAAAATTGCCTTATCGAAAGGTACCAACTTTTCTTCTCTCACATCTCTCTCTCTCTTTATGACACACCCACGAGCTTAAGCAAAAATGAAGTCTTTATTGATTGATTAAAGAAATGAATAAAGTGTCTTTTACAATTTAGCTTTGTATGCTTCTATAGAATTGGGCCCAAACATGAGTGAATGCCAAAAAATTATCTAGAATTGAAGATAATTACACTTTAATTGAATTAAAAGAAATTTTAAAAATGGGTGTAAAAGGACTGTTTTGCCCCTGCCTAACAATGTGTGGAATTCCAAAACAGTCCTTACTACTGCCAGAGAACTTGTGTGATCTTCTATGACTGATCCGGGGTTCTTCTGATGCCTGTTTGATTGAGAGACGATTGTTTTCTTATGGGGCTTGGCATGGCGATCGATTAGATACCAACTTTGAGCCATGGATCATGTTTTTGAGCCACGACCATGAGACTTAAATTTTGAATAAATCTTGAAAACTTTGGATCGATAGTGTGCTCAGTCCTTGATGTTTTTCTTCAGTTTCTTCATTGAATCACAATGAGGATGCCGTTTTGATCACGTTTCAATAAACGCAGCTCGATTTCGTGTCCGGATGAAGATTTTGTCGTCTTGAGAATTTGGCTGAAATCTTGAAATTCGACGGTTGAAATTTACAGCAACTTCGACTCCTCCATGTGTGAAACCCAACCGTTCATCGTACGTAGGGTTCGGGCCAAAGATAGCCACCAACCTTATGCACATAATGCAATTGTTTTCCTGCTGATCAGGTATTCGAGCATCGTGATTTAGTCGTCGGAGTGGGACGCACTGCTGTTGAATGTTTTGCAACTTAATCACAGATCAGCAAATTCTATCTAGTTTTTCTCCCTGTTCGAGCATCGTCACAAGGCGTACCACATATCGAAATGCTCGTCTTGATGAGACGAATATGCTCACAAAATTTGAGCATGATCCGACCTGGAACAAGTGAGATATAAGCCTTCAAAGTCACTACCTGTGACTATGAAAACAACCACCTTTAATGGTGTTTTTGTGCAAGGTGGCCACATAGGAATAGTGTGCGGCCTACCTCTTTATGGTATTTTACCCATAACTTTGACTTGGAGTGCCTAATTAAGCTGAAACTTGACCCACAGGGGTTTTCAACCTTGTCAGATCCAATACCGATGGTCGCACAATTGTTTGATACACAAAAAAGATAGTTATAGTTACAGGGATCCATTCAGGATTCTAAAGGCCAATTTTTCCAAAATTATTTATTTGTTTTCACTGCCTTAAATATGTCTGATTATGATGAAACATGGCAAGTGGCCTTTTGGAGTATTGAGGAAGATCTTTGACCAATCCTGGGGCAATTCTGAGACTGTCGAAATTTGCACTTATTTTGTAGGCTTTATTGACCTGCTTCCTCTTTATTCCACATCAAGGAGCAAGGTGCTGAAAAATGCATTCAAACAAACACATTATGAGAACAATAAATTATGAGCCCATGTTTAATCAAACATTAAGGAGAGAAGAAGTAACTGCTCCTCAATTAGAGGTAATTGGAGCTACAATGGCTTGTCATAAAACATAACAAGGTGTAGGGTATTCCTCTACGTCCCATTCCATGAAGGGGCAGAAGCAATGAACAAGAGCAAGAGAGAGAATGCAGAGAAGCAAATGGAAAAAAAAAATAAGACACATCACACTGAAGAAAAAATAGAATTTTATTCATAAAGCAAGGGAATATTACAAGTGTCGAAAAAAAAAAAAAAAGGAGAAAAAGAAACAAAAAATAAGACAACACTTTCAAAATCGATCAATCACTTCATTGATCTTTCCCCTATATGTTGCAGCTGATATCTTAGCCTATTGAATGCGTCCCTTCAACTCTGCCACCATCTCAACCTCATGCTCCATCAAGGCAGTCCCTTCCTCCAAGGAGAACTAAAGGGTCAAAATATTATTGACGAGCACCTTTTCCTTTGCTTCCCAAACTGCGGTCTCCTCCTCCAACGTATCAAGCTCTCGCGTCAGCTGTACTATCACCACCTTCAGGCTCATTATCTTGTTGTGGTGAGTGATGGCCTCCTCAGCATGGTCGGATCTTTAGGAAACCATAGTGTCCTTTTCTTGTAATTGAGCTTCTATCAGTTTGTGATCGTTTATAAAGTGAGGACTCCAAAGAGGGAAATAGCAAACTCTCTAGTCACTGTGCAGTTACTTCTTCCTTCAAAGCCCTTACTCTCCACCCTTCCAGGATGTTCATGGCGCCTTTGAAATATGGGACGACCTCTGTGCACCCCCTAGAAGGGTGATCTGCCTTAGCTTCTGGATTGCATTATCAAGTTTAGTAAGAGGCAGATCCTTCAGTCTCTGCATGCCGAGACGAAGCATATCCATGATTATACCAGACATCCCAATGAATTAGGCCTGAACGATGCTGCTGGGGCCACCGCAATAGAAAGAGAGTTAGTCTCAATGGAGGGGCTTGAAGGGATGATATCCATGTGAGTCACAGGCTCTTCTCGAGAAATTGTGAAGCCCAAGGTCTCATCATTTGCAAATCCATGTGAGTCACTGCCTTCTTTGCGTGTAATCAGTGCCTATTGTCGTGTGCAGGATTCTTTCATGCATTCGGTGCCTATCGCTGTCCACATGCTTCTCTTGTGCCCCATGCCTATCGCCGTCTGCTTCACGAGAAGCTATTGTAGTGCGCTTCACGAGAAGCTATCGTTGTGCGCTTCACGAGAAGCTATCATTGTAGGCCTTACCAAAGCTATCGCCGCCCGCAAGGGACGTGCTGCCTTATCATGTTGCCGACGACGATTCCTAACGCCATCTAACGTTCACTGCCTGCCCCTTTCTCCATGAGCAACAGTGTCCAGTGCCATTCAGGGGTCGCGACACTCTTACTCCACAGCTGTGGGTGGCAATGCTCAACGCCATCGGGACCCCTCCCTCTTTGTCGTCTCGTGCCTTTTCTTCATTCTCTTTTCTTCTTTTTCTCTCCTCATTCTCGCTTGACTGAAGGGTAGATTCAGTTTAGCACTATCATAGTGGTCTGGCTATCGAGCAGTATTGCCATCATGCTGGTCCTGAGTACTATGCTCGTCATGCCTGCCATACCTTGGTTTCAAGTAATATTGTCGTCATGCCGTTCTAAGTTACCATGCTCGTGTTGCTACCACTCTGAGTCGGTCATTGTACTGGTCTAGCTATCATGCTAGTCTCGTCCCCTTGTCAAGTTCTCTTCTCTTTTCTTTCTTTATTTAAATCTTCTTCTTCATCACCCTAATTTTGCACCTTCTCTGCCATATGAATGTGCGTTGCCCTAAGACAAGGGTGGGTCCTCTGGCCCACTTGTCTTTCAAGTTAACCATGATAGTGTTGTGCAGAAAACAAGGAGATTGCAAGTCAAGGGAGGTGATTCCGAACTAGCTGAAGTAGTTGGGGGCCTTTCTATTGTGATTTAAGAGGGCCCCCACATAAGTCAACCCGAATAAGTCGCAAACCAAGGTGAGGTTGGTCCCCACCTCACATATCAAATTCCTCTCTCACTAATTGGGCACCTGCCCTTATTCTGTGAACAAGGTTCAGATCTCAGTCCTGGGTCTTTCGAACCCGAGACACATGTCACCAGAACACCTAAATCCTGGTAGGCAAGATCGAGGCATCCAACCAGTTTGGCGACTCCACTAAAGACTTATTACCCCTTCGTCGGTTCACTGTTACTTGATTAGCATCACCTTTTACTTTCTGCACTACATTTCGTGGCATCTGGGTTACTCAACCTGTTCATCCGAGTTGGGGATTTTCTCATCCCCTCACTCATGACCGTCCCAGGGATACGAGCTTCTCAAGCCTCGTTCCCTACACTCCTCTTGAGTCAGAACTCACAGTTCGGCTTCCAGGTTCTCTCCTGGGTTGGTGAGAGAAGGGACTTGAAGGCCCCTAACTCCCCACTTTCTAGCCTTGGTTGACCCTACACCAAGGCCCTTCGCATTGGTGGCACACATGCCACCACACACAACACGCACCCTGCTATTGGCAAGTCCCTTTCTTGTCATATTGCTGAGGCACGCCGAAAGGCTGCCCTGTTCACTTTCGAGAAAGGCAAGCAGGTTGTCATCGCTCTTAAGAGTCACCACAAGGCCACTTCCCATACTCTTCACCACCCTGAACCTCTATTCCTAGAGGCTCGACACAAGGACCTGTGGCCTCCACCTCTTGCACACACCAAAAGGCTAGTGGTCCGACAACTCGAGCCACACCTCGGGGAAACTTTCATGCTACCTTGAGCGCGAATCCAAGGCTAGGCCCTCTCAGGCCAAGCCCTACACTGTCATGCATCTGCATCCCATAGCTTGGGACAACGCAAGTGCTGCGTCAGCTCGAGCACACGAGGGTCGACCACATCGTCCTCCCTCTCAGCACACACAGCTCCACCCTATGAGAGATGAGCTCCCACTGAATCCCTCACAAACACATGCCTGTAGGTCTCAACCTCCGAAGGTCGAACCAATAGACCGAGCTCGGGCTGACCCCCAAGCCACCCGGACGGCTAACTCTATGATGCACACACACCAACTTTGTAGGTTCCTCCCCACTGCCAACTCAGGCAGAGTCACGAGCTAGATCCTTCTTTTGTCGCTCTTCCTTCGCCAGGCAAGCACCTCGAGACCTGGTACACAAAGGTTTTCCCTAAAAGTATGATCTTGAGTCAGCCACCCCAGTCAGTCATGCACTCGGACCTCACAAAGGAATTCGGGGCAAAGTCTTGACTACAGATAGAAGCTTTCAGTATCCAAGATAATAACCCGGATTGCCCTCTATCCTGGGGCCTCATTCTCTGCTCCAACTGATAGACACAGCCCTTGTGTGCTCAAGAAAGACAGGGCAGTCCAAGTCTCAAGCTCGATTCAGGATTGAAATCTATTGCAATCTCTGGATCAAATAGAAGAGAGGCCTACAGCTCCTGATCAGAGAGACTCCTAAGGCAGTTGAGGTTACCAATTTTGATGACCTCCTGCCTAATAATCCCTTCTTCCCTCTTCAGATTCTAGAACTTGAGCGAGAAGTTCAAGATTGCTCGGTGGTCACCGCCATAGCAAAAGACCGAGCTGCCAAGAAATCACGGTCCCAAGACCGTCAATAACCAGTCCTCAGAAGGTCGGCATACAAGGTTTGAGTCCAATCGGAGCACGTTGAGCCCCTACAAACTAACTTGCCACATACGACTCGCCAACCCCTGCAGTCCACTACTCCACCTGGCCCTGACCCTCCAAAAGAAACGGTTATCATCATGGTGATCAACGAGCCAGATGACTCTCAAGAAGAGTAGATGCACAGGTTCGAGCTGATGATGCAGTCCATCCTCAAAAAGATGGATCGCCTGGAGGCCTCCAGGCCCCCTGCTTCTTCTCCTCACCATGAGGCCAACTCCCAGCCTGGAGAGGACACAGCTCTCGAGAAAACCCCCCCACTGGTCTCCCAAGACAGCTCTGCTCCCCGCATGGTTTCGTAAATCGACTTAGATGCCATGCTGACCCACAGTCTCAAGAATAAGGTCCCAGGCATGCAAGAGACGCTGCTTTACTAAAAGTCGTATCCCTCGTACATCGACCAGGTATCGTTTCCCCCAAACTATAAAAAAGGGAAGCTCCCCTCGTTCAATGGTATAATGATCCCTCACCAGCATACTGCTCACTTCCAAGCTACTTGTCAGGAGATGGAAACTAATGGGTGACTCCTCCTTCGTCAATTCGTCAAAACTCTCAAAGGGCCAACCTTCCAGTGGTATGCTCGGCTACCTCCAAGCTTAGTGCAAACATGGTAAGAAATGGAGCAGTTGTTTTACCAGCGCTTCTATGTAAGTCCAAAGAAATGTAGAAAACATCGAGCTCCTCACTCTGACTCAACACCCTGGTGAGTCGGTCGATAAGTTCATCACCCGATGGAGAGAGTTGGCAACCTATCATGCCACTCCCATGACTGAAAGAGAAGTAGTTCAGACCTGCATATAAAATATGCTGCCCGAGATCATCCTGCATGTTGAGGCCTCCAATCCACCCTCCATGTCAGAGCTCTTCCCTAAAGCGGTTCGTATAGAAGGCCTGTGCAAGCACCATGGCAGATCTCACCAACAACCCTTTAGCTCGTGAAACAATCGAGGTAATGGCAATTCTCGCTTCAACAATCGGAGCAACCAGCAAAAAGCGGTGATTAATACGGCCGTCACTATGATTGACACTAAGAAAGCCGCCCCTCAAACTTTGGACCTCTCCAAGGCACAAATACCTCAAGCTGGAGGCAAGCAGCAACAGTCTTATATTAGGGTCCTGCCCCCTAAAAATATAAATCAAAGTGACTACTAGATCCAGCACCAAAACAAGGTGTACCCCTTCGAGAAGGAGTGGGTTCCAGCGCTGCTTGGACTACTACTAGAGCAAAACTTGATTCAATTGCCGGAGGTCAACACCCCAAAACAAGCTGGACAGGAGACACAGGAGAGGTATTGCGCCTATCACAGGAGAGTAGACCACCCACTCAAGAGTGTTATACTCGCAAAGAAATTATCGAAGCCCTTATTAACAAGGGCCACATAAAGCTCGAAGAGCTAAAGAAAGCATTCGGGGCAACCGAGGCTTCCTACATGGTGACAATCCAAGAGGATGACGAGGCACCCGCTATCCTCCGTGCACTATTCTCAGTAATGCTTGAAGAAGGTCTCATCACACCAAAGCCGACAAGGAAGCTAAAATTCCTACCCCCAAGAACTGAGAATCTCTGGTGTTCGTATCGTCTTATACAAGGCCATGACCTGAGCAAATGCACTGGCTTCCACGAGCTCTTGGCAAAGAAGATGCATCAGCACCAAGAAGTTCATGGTAACCTAGCTAGACACCCTCAAGTCCCTCCTCCACCAGTGCAATAAGACCTCCCGACACAAGCCCAGCAAAGTGCACTAGACCCTCTACAGGTCCTCTTCGAGGCAATGCTCCAATAGGGTCTCATCACTCCCAACCCCTCGAAACATTCTAGGCATCTTGCTCAAGGTACAGAAAATCTCTGATGCCCATATCACTAGGTATGGGGCCATGAGCCGAAAGAACGCTCTGGTTTCGAAGCTGTAGTCATGGAGACGGCACGGGAAGGCCACATTGTCTGTGTCTTTCTCCCTGAACTCTTCCAAGCCATCACTCCCATCCAAGAGGAAATCCCACTATGGGTTCCCATGAGCCGACACTAGACCCTTTCAGAACCCTCGACTTCTCAGCCCTGGGAAGTCTACCATGTACGAAGTAGGCTCAAGTCCCTGAAATGTGAGGCAGTCCACCAAGCTAGGGTTACTCATCAACTCAATAGGACAGACAAAACACCTCCCAAGGGATCCCAAAAGAGACGAGCACCTAGGTCAGCTCGTCGAAGGAATCATATTCCTCAGCCACCAGTCGAAGAAGAATTCCTAAGGCCCCTTCCTCCACTGTCGACCTTACGGGACTTCATCCCAGGCACAACTAGCCTTATCCCTTCGTCCGATCAAGTGGACATCCTTGAGTCATCAGCTGCTCGAGACTCGTCCATTATGGGTGACGACACTAAAAGCACCCCCCAACGGTCAAAGTTAGGGCAAGACTTGAAACACCCCCAGCACACGTCCAATTCTGACGACGACATAAAAAACAGCCTATGACATTCTTACTCCACTCTTTTTTCTTCCCTCTCTCATCTTCTATTTCTTTCATAGGTGCAATTTGGTAGTGCCCAAACTTCAACACTTCAAATAAAGAGCTCGAAGGCACCAACATCAGCAGGTCGCAGCGAAAGCGCCTAAGAAAGATGCTAGCCCAGGCGGCTGGATTCTTGTCAATCACTGACACCTTGACAGCCCAAGCCAAGTCCAAGTCATCTTCGAGCTCCTTTTCCCATGAGGTTTGTCACATGAGTCAAGTTCATGAAGCACCACCCAGCTTGGGGCAAGTACCGAGTGTCTCCAAGCACGATGCCATGGACTCCATGTTTGAAATTGACCCTTTGATTGCTTGGTCTTGTCAAGAACCACAAATCATCTCCCACGTTGGGACCCTCTTCAAAGTCTAAATGTTAGGATCATGGGTCTCTGCATTCGAGAATGATACGAAGCATCCTGAATCCCCTGACGAAGAGTTATAGGAAGCTCCGAAAGAGTGGGAAGACATGGTCAGGCCACGACTAATGAGCTTGAAGAGATAAACTTAGGGGATGAGACCGACTTAAGGCCAACTTTCATCTCGGCAAAACTATCCCCAGTAGAGAAAGAAAGTTATATTTCCATCCTTCAAGCAAACCGGGACGTCTTCGCCTGGCATTATCATGAGATGCCCGGTCTAAAACCTCAAATCATTGTCCATTATCTTGATATCGACCCGTCCATCAAACCTATGAAGTAGAAATCTGGAAGGTTTAGACCCGACCTCGAGATGAAGATCGATGCTGAGGTGAACAAGCTCAGGTAGGCTGGATTCATATGTGAAGTCAAATACCCTAGATGGCTGGCAAATGTTGTCCCAATTAAGGGTCTGTATTGACTTTTGCAACCTGAACACAGTGTGCCCAAAGGACTACTTCCCCCTACCATTCATTGAGATTCTTGTCGATTCCACTACTCATTGCTAAATATTCTCCTTCATGGATGGATATTCTGGTTATAATCAGACCAGGAAGGCATCAGATGATGAAGAGGCCACTGCATTCTTGACCCCAAAGGGTGTCTTGTCCTACATTGTGATGCCTTTTGGGTTAAGGAATTCGGGCGCCACGTACCAGCTAGCCATGACGACCATCTTCGGGGCCATAATGCACAAGGAGGTTGAGTGCTATGTGGATGACTTAGCGGTGAAGTCTGAAGAAAAAGGTGCTCACATGGAGGACCTTAAAAAGGTATTTGAGCGGCTATGGCGTCACCAACTCAAGATGAACCCCTTGAAATGTGCCTTCGGCATACTCTCAAGAAAGTTCTTAGGGTTCATCGTGAGGTATCGTGGGTTGGAGATCGAGCCAGTCAAAATCAAGGTGACTCAGGACATGCCACGCCTACAAACCTACGTGAGCTTTGGTCACTCTAGGGGCAGCTAGCCTACATTTGAAGATTCATCTCGAACCTCTCAGTATGATGCAGGCCCTTTTCACACCTGCTAAAGAAAAACACTCCCTTCATATGGGATGAGACGTGCCAAGCTGCACTCGATGGTATCAAGCAATACTTGTTGAATCCTCTGATATTATCCACGCCAGTGTTAGGAAGGCCTCTCATCCTATACGTGACCACTCTTGATGAGTCGTTAGGAGCACTCCTAACACAGAACAATGATGGGGGGAAAGAAACGACACTCTATTATCTCTGCCGTAGGGTAAATGGTGCCGAGAAAAATTACCCTCCCATCGAAAAGATGTGCCTAGCCTTGATCTTTGTGGTACAAAAGCTCCGTCATTACTTGCTTGGTCATGAGGTCAAGCTAATCACAAAGGTGGACTCGGTCAATTCCCTTATGACTCGGCCATGCCTGTCAGGACTCTTTGCCAAATGGGCATTATTGCTAATGGAGTTCGACATCACATATGTACCACAGAGGGCTGTCAAGGGTCAAGCCTTAGCAGACTTTCTCTTGGCTCACCCAGTCCCTTCAGGATCTCCCTTGTCAAGTAACCTCCTGGATGAAGAAGTCTTTTGTACGATGCTAACTTGGCCGTACAAAATGTACTTTGACGGAGCATTCAAGTCTGATAGACATGGTGCTGGAGTCATGTTCCTAACTCCCAATGGTGGAATGATTCCTCTATCCTTCTTACTCGCAGAGGCATTTTCTCATAACGAAGCTAAATATCAAGCCCTCATAATCGGATTAGAGATTTCTCAAGTGATAGACTTAGAGCAGCTGAACATCTTCGACGACTCTGAGCTCGTCATCCTGCAGCTTAAGGGAATTGACGACATAAGGAAGGATACTCTCAAGCCTTATCATGACACGGTCAAATCTTATATGGCCAAATTCGATGATTTCTCCCTAAGCCATGTCCCTAGAAGGCTAAACTCACAGGCCAATGCACTCTCAAAGCTTGGTGCTACCATTCAACTGTCTACATCAGAGTCCACGCCTGTTTGGGTAATGGAATGGAGACATGTCAACTTGCAAACCAAAGTTGATACAGATAATGAGAGACATGTCTTCCCTGAATGTCTGCCTTATCCATTCAGAGCAGACCTTACAGCCAAGGATGTCATTAAGGCAGAGCAAGAAATGTCTCAAGGTAAAGAACCCAAGGTTGAGGAACAGGAGCCGGGATTCTTCGAGCTGATATGCCCAGAGGTTGAACAAGTGAAAGACCGGAGGGAACCAATCATGAACTTCATAAAGCACGGAAGGCTGCTTGAAGAACGGGCAGAATGGAATGGTATACTACAGATGTCAACCAAGTACATCCTTCTCTATCGTCGATCATTTAATGGAATTCTCCTCAGATGTGTCAATATATAAGAAACAAATAAAGTATTGGAAGAAGTGCATTCAGGTATATGCGGGCTACACCAATCCAGCCCTAAGCTCTATGAACACTTACGCAAACTCATCTATTAATGGCCTTCAATGGTGGCTAATGCCCAAAACTATGCTAGAAGGTGCCAGGTGTACTAAATGCACTTAAGCCTCATTCATCAGCCCCTAGAGCCTCTCCATCCTACACTAACATCATGGCCCTTTTCCCAGTGGGGTATGGACATTGTAGGACCCATCAACCCTCGTTCTGCCTGGAGTCATGTCTTCATCCTAGCAGCGACGGATTACTTCTCCAAGTGGGCTGAAGCAGTCCCGCTCAAGAAGGTTCCCCAAGCCACTACAGTCAACTTCGTGCGTCACCACATCATATACCAATTCGGGGTTCCAGATTGAATAATCTCGGACAATGGCCCTCAGTTCAGAAGCCATCACGTTGATCGCTTAGTTAACCAGTTCGGTTTTGAGTGGAGGTACTCGATAATGTACCACCGTCGAGCCAATGGTTTAGCTGAGGCATTCAATAAAATTCCGTGTGGGGTGCTCCGGAAATCGGTCCCGAAGTCAAAGAAGAATTGGCATGAGAGGCTGTCTGAAGCTCTGTGGGCCTATCTCACCACCACTCGGAATGCTACAAACTCTACTCCTTATTCCCTGGTTTATGGAGGTGAGGCAGTTTTACCCCTTGAGGTTCAAATACCCTCACTCCATGTCGCTGTACATCAGAGACTGACTGAAGATGAGAGGGTCAAGCTCCGTTATCAGGAGTTGGATGCCCTTGACGAAAAGAGGCTAGAGGCCTAGCAAAACCTTGAGCTCAATCAGGGGAGAATGAAGAGAGACTTTGACAAATCTATCAAGGTTTTCTCATTAGCTCTTGGGGATCTAGTCTTAGAAGTCAAGAGACCGATTCTCATGCATGGATGCCACAAAGGAAAGTTCGAACCTAACTGGAAAGGTCCCTTCACAATCAAAAAGGTCACGCCAAACAGGGCTTATATACTGGCAAACTCTGATGGAGAAGAGGCAATGCCCTCTATCAATGGGCAATACCGAAAGAAATATTATCCCTGATGTGCTCTCAAAATGCAGTGCATGCAGTAAAAAGAAAGCAATAGAAAAGAAAAATAATAACCCAACACAAAATAATTCATTTCTTTTATTTCAAAAACCCATTATCGTTACAGATATAGTATCAACAGTTGCTCTTGCTTCAGAGAGAAAGAGGATGTTCATGATGAAGTGTTACTCTTACTTCCAAGGAAGACCAACCATTTCCGAGTCAGCTTCAATTCACCTGATGAAGTACTATTGGTTTCCAAGAGAGGGAAGAAGTACTCTAATAGAGTCTATCAGACATACAAAGCGGACTTCCTTGGCAAGGAGCTGGCTTATGATGGATTCCCTTCCTCCAAAACAACATGGACTTCACTGTTGTGATAGAGGACTTGTCTTCCAAGAGACCACATTGACCGGGCTTTCTCATTTTCCATCACTCTTGGCCCCCACGAGACATCGCCATCCATGGTCATCGTCTCGTGCTACTCAACACTACGCACAACCATCGTCACACGCAAGCCAACACCATGCACAACTCAATGACATGTTTCACCATCACTGAGGGCAGGCAAACCCCACGTGTGACCATCGGCATGCTACCAAGCATGGCATCACTGCGAGAAGCTTAACATCGTGCGAAGGCAGCACTGAATGAGACTTAATGTCACACATGCCCTTGTCATGTTTTGGTTGCCACCGTCCCCAATTCCTAAGGGGCATTAACCCTTACGCCTCTTCAGTTTCCCCAACTATTTCCCCTTGGTGACGGTCAACCTTCTCGTGACCTTTCATCTCCCTCGCAATCCTTCGAGTTTCATTCGAAAGCCACCTCCGTCCACCGAGAACGCTCGTCTAACCCTATTCTTTCCCCTACCGGTGTTTCCTCCCCTCGCCAAAAACACTTCTCCGACCACCAAGAGCCTACTTCTAACCCTGTTCTTTCCCTTATCGGCGTTTCTTCTCCTCACTAGGAATTCGCTCCTACTCACCGGGAAACCCTTCCCTGTCTATTCCCTCTCTTCAACCGGTGACCAAAGCTAACGAAAACCACTGGAATTCCTACCAAAGCTCCCCTGTGACCCTACAGGTTTCCCTTCTCCATTCTTCGTACTCCATAACTCACCGAAATTTCACTGTGTTTCCGATGAGTTCATTGCTACTCCTCCTTCTTCTCTCCTGATAACTAAAAGATCGTCAAGATCCCCTGGCCTCTCTGCAATCCCGACAACCACAGAACTATCGAAAGATCACTGGAATTCTGGCAGAGTACCGCTGTGACTCTTGCAGTTTCACCAGAGTCACGATGAAGCCTTGAGAAGCTCCCTGTTCTGTGCTCATAAGATATCAACACTCTCATAAAATGTCCACAAGCATGTGCAAAGGTTTGCCACCTACTCAAGTTCCCCAAATTCTCTTAAACACCTGCATACTGCGAGTTTTTCACCTGGAAACTCTTGTCGGAGGTTTCTTGATGAAAGCTTCATCTCTCTATCTAAAAACTTCACTATTTTACCTTTCAGTAAAATAGTAAAATGTTGTTCTTCCCCCTTTTATACTCAACAGTGCCACGAAGTGCCCCTTACAAGTTCGAAATGATGCTCCAGTCCTCGTCTCAGATGGCGATAAGTCCTGGCCAAGGCGGGTCAAGCCCGAGGCCTGAATGCAAGTCATTGCAGCTTGTGCCTCATGAATTTGCTTCTATCGCTATGCCTTATCGCCACATGCTTCACAAAGGGCTATTGTCATGCGCTTCACAAAGTGCTATTGTCATGCACTTCACAAAGTGCTATGGCCACGCATTTCAGAAGCTATCGTCCTGCGCTTCACCAAGGGGCTATCGTTGCGTGCTTCACAAAGGGCTATCGTCGCACGCTTCACAAAGGGCTATGACTTCGTGCTTAAGAAGCTATTGTCGTGCAATTCACCAAGAAGCTAACATCGTGTGCTTCAGAAAGTGTTATCGTTGCGCGCTTTACCAAGGCCTAACACCGTGCGAGCGTCATCTAGGCCTAACACCATGTGCATCATCTAAAACATAGCTTCGTGCGCATGCTATAGTGTTGCCGACTGTAGATTTTTCCCACTTTTCCCAGATCATGACCTGTCATCCCCACAAGCAGGCCACCACTTTGCATCCCCAGGGAGTCAAGTCTCCAGTTACGGCCCTGTGGAGGCACATTCCCTTGCCACTGCAGTGGTTTAGGTGAACGACCCTAAACTGCATGGTCCAAACTATATGACCTTAAACTGTAGTAGAGGTCTAGTCGGGCGACTTTAAACTGCATAGTCCTTGTTGCATGACTCTAAACTGCATAACCATGGTCCAGCTGTATGACCTAAAACTGTAGTGCACATCCTGGCCGCATAAAATTAAAGTCTTAACGTCATGGTCCAAACTATACGACCTTAAACTGTAGCAAAGGTCTAATTGCACGACCTTACTGCATGGTCCTAACTGCAGGACTTTAAACTGCATAGCCATGGTCCAGGTGACAAGATCTTAAAACTATAGTGCACGTCCCTATAGCAAGATGTTAAAATGGCATGACAAATAGTCAATGCACATGAATTTAATCCGGATGCACATCCCTCTTCCCCAATCGGAGTCACATCCGTATCGAAGCTCATTATCCTCAGTAGAATTAGGGTCATTCTTATCTCTTCAATCCCTAGTGGGCTTGCACCTGTGCTCCGGACTGTCATTCTTAGTAGAGTTACATGCATACTATTGCTCATTATCCCCGTGGAGTCATGCTTACCTCTTTAAATCCCCTTCGGTCTGTCGCACAGCAAGCCATCCTATCCCTAGGAGTTGAGTTACTTTTCCATTAGCCATGGAGTTCCATCTTTCACGTTAGGGAGTCATACTTGTCCCCTAATCCCTAGTGAAGTCTGCTTCTCCATCAAAACCTCTTGTTAGTTTTAACCATCATTATCCCCAAGGGAGTAGAATCGCTATCCACAGACCTATTCCCCATAAAGCTTCACCTGTATGGCAACCCACTTAAAGCCGTCTAGGTGCATGATCCTAAACTGCATGGTCCAAACTATATGACGTAAACTGTAGCAAAGGTCTAATTGCACGACCTTAAACTGTATGGTCCTAGTTGCATGACTTTAAACTGCATAACCACAATCCAAGCTATATGACCTTAATTCATAGTGCACATTCTGGTCGTATGACGTTCAACTGCTTTGCCTAGGTCCCAGAGGCATGACCTTAAACATGCCCCCACATATGCGCACAACCCTTTCACGTGCATTTTCAAGCACGCTTTCCCTAACCGACCCATTCGTGTGCATGCACCACCTTCATTGCTTCCTCAGTGAACCCATTCACTTTACTACCATCATCCATCATTCCTCAGTGAGTCTCACCCATGCTCACAAAATGGAGAACCATCCCGCCATCCATACTCGTCATAAGCTAGTGGGTCATCATTTTTCACCTTCCACACATACATCATCAATCTTTCATAGGTAGCCTCGTGTTATCTCCCCAAGGTGAGTCAAAACCACCACCATACTCACTGCATGGCCTCCACAGATTGTCATTCATCCCCACTATGGTTCAGCTGTATGACCCTAAACTGTAGTACACATCCTTGCCGCATGATGATAAAAGGCTTCGCACAGGTCCCGAAGGCATGATCCTAAACATGCCTTCACAAAAAAAATAAAAAACTAATGGGCATGGTGTATACCTTGATAAGGGAATGTCATTGGTTAAGTGCCTCGATCTCGCCCTCTGGATCAGAATGATCGGGCGGCACGCATCTCAGGTTTTAGGGGACACCCAGGCCTTTTGAGATCGCTCTCTCCGGAACCTCATTCGAGAACAAGGACAGGGATTACCAATCGATGAGAGAGGAATTTAAGGCAGGTTTGGGACTTACTAGTGTTGGCTCACATGGGTGCCCTCTCAGATCACGAAGAAATCCCCTTAGTCGTATAACTGGTTTGGAATCACCTCTCTTGTCCTGTTTTCTACAATCACACATATATGGCAAATGTTATAAGATAGGTGAGTCAACAGACCTCACCTTGTCTCTTTGGTGAACGCATGCAGGCGTGTACATTCATAATAAGAAGAGAAGAATGAGAGGAGGAAGATGAGCGAGAGAAGAATTTAACCAGGTGGGGACATCAACACAATGACTAAGCTAGTGGGTAATTGATCAGACGTGGTAGTAAAACGGGCTCGATAACTCAGACCGGCTCAACAGAATTACTACTAGACATCAATACTGATACTGACTAGCTAGACATAATGCTTAGTCTGTCGTGGCAATAAAGCGGGCACAGAAATTCCAACACAACAACATTACGACTAGACGACAGGACTACCATGAAAGGCTAATCTCAACCCCTCTTAATCAAACAAAAGAATAATATAAAGAATGGAAATCATAAAGAGAGAATAAGAAGTAAGAGAATAAGAAGAGAAGAGAAAGAAAGAGAGGAAGAGAAAGAAAGAAGGAGAAGAGTGTGAGAAAAGAGAGAAAGAAGGAGAGAGGAGGGAGAAGGACCCAGTTAGCGTTAAGCATCACCGACTGTGATGGAAGAAGAGAAAGAAAGACATAGTCAGCGTTAAGCATCACCGACTGTGTTGGAAGAAGAAGAGAAAGAAAGACACAGTCGATGCTAGACATCGCCGGCTGTGTTTAAGAAGAATAGAAAGAAAGACACAGTCGACGCTGGGTATCTTGATTGTGTTAAAAGAAGAGAGAGAAAGACACAATCGATGTTAGGCATCGCCTGCTGTGTTGGAAGAAGTAGGGAGAAAGGACACAATCAGTGCTGAGCTTCATCGACTGTGCTAGATAGAGAGGAGAGAGAAAATGCAATCAGTGTTGAGCTTCACCGACTGAGCTAGACAAAGGAGAGAGAGGGGACATAGTCAATGTTGAGCTTTGCTGGCTGGGCTAGACAGAGAAGAGAGAGAAGACGCAGCGGACGTTGAGCTTCATCGATTGGGCTAGACAAAGAAGAGAGGGACGCGGTCAACACTGAGCTTCATCGATTGTGCTAAATAGAGAGGGGAGAGAAGTTGCAGTTGATGTTGAGCTTCATCGACTAAGCTAAATAAAGAAGAGAGAGGGGATGCAGTCGGCGCTGAGCTTCATCGACTGGTTTAGACAGAAAGGAGACAAAAGACGTAGTCGGCACTGAGCTTCACCGACTTTGCTAGATAGAGAAGAGAGAGGGGACACAGTCGGTGCTGAGCTTCATCGACAGGGCTAGATAGAGGAGAGAGAGGGGACACAATCGGCACTGAGCTTTGCCGATTGTGTCAAAAGAAGGGGATAGAGGATGGGAAGAAGGGAGAGAGAAAAAAGATAAAGATGAGAAGAAGAGAGAGAAAAAAAGATAAAGATGAGAAGAAGAGAGAGGAAGAGAAGTAAATATGAGAAGAAGAGAGAGAGATAGAGATGAGAAGAAGAGAGAGATAGAGATGAGAAGAAGAGAGAGATAGAGATGAGAAGAAGAGAGAGATAGAGATGAGAAGAAGAGAGAGATAGAGATGAGAAGAAGAGATAGGAGAGATAAAGAGGGGAGGAGAGAGAAAGTTACCTTATCAAATGGTACCAACCCTTTTCTTCTCTCTCCTCTCTCTCTCCAAGACACCCACGAACGCAAGAAGAAATTGAAACTTTATTGATGTTTCTATGAAATGAACCGAACACCCTTTTACAATTTGGCTTTGCATGTTTATATAAACTTTGGCCCAAACATGGGTAGACGCCAAAACTTACCTAAAATTGAAGATAATTTCAATTGAATTGAATTAAAATAAATTTAAAAAATGGCTACAAAAGGACTGTTTTGCCCCTATTTAACAATATGTGGAATTCGAGAACAGTCCCCGCTACTGCCCGAGAACTTGCGTGATCATCCATGACTGATCCGGGGTTGCACTTATGCTCGTTTGATCGAAAGATAATTATTTTCTTGTAGGGCTCGGCAAGACGATCGTTTTGATACCAACTTCGAGCCATGAATCATGTTTTTGAGCCATGATTATGAGACTTGAATTTTGGATGAATCTTGAAAACTTTGGATCTAATCCAGCTTCGATGCCTTCATGTGTGACTTCCAACCATTCATCGTATGTGAGGTTTGGACCAAATATAGTAATGGACCTTACGCACATAATTCAATTGGTTTCATGTGGTCATGATTTGGCCGCTCGAGTGAGGTGTGCTGCTGCTGAATTTTTTGCAATTTTCTTCATTGGTTAGCAACTTCTTTCTATTTTTTCTCCCTGCTTGGGCATCATCATGGGGCGTACCACCTATTGAAATGCTCATCTCGATGATACGAACATACTCACAAAATTTGAGAGCGATCCGACTTGGAACAAGTAAGATATATGCTCCAAAAGTCACTGTCCAATACTGTGAAAACAACCACCTTTAATGGTGTTCTGGTGTATGGTGGCCACACGGGAATGGTGTGCAGCCTACCCCTTTTCAATGTTTTACCCATGACTTTTTCCTAGGGTGCCCGAGTAAGCCGAAACTTGAGCCATAGGGGTTTTCGACCATGCCGGATCTAATGGAGGTGGTCCCACAGATTTTTACACACCAAAAATATCGTTCTCGTTAAAGGGTCTATTTCAGGGTGCTAGAGGCCGATTTTGCTGAAATTGTTTCCTTGTGTTCACTACTTTAGACATGTCAGATTGCGATAAAACTTCGCAGGTGGCCTTTTGGAGTGTTAATGAAGATCTTGACCAGTTCTGGAAGAATTCTGAGATTGTTGAAATTTCCACTGTTTTTTTAGGCTTTATTGACCTGCTTCCTCTTTATTCCGCATCAGGGACCAAGGCGCTGAAAAATGTGTTCAAACAGCTTGCCCTGCCAAATGTTGTGCTTCGAGAGAAGTGAGAAGGATAACATTCAGAAAATTTCCTTGGCCTTTATCACTTTTTTCTTTCTAGTCATAGGACCACGTGAACATTGAGGAGATGAACGCAATGGTGCAACTAAGATGCTCAGATGTAGGGATGCATTGTTCACAGGTCCGTCCGTGGAGACATTAAGGGGAGAAGATACATTTTTTAGGGATCTTATTGAAGTCCTCACCTTTGTGCAGACTGTTTACGATTCTGGAGCTGAGGATTTTTTGGGTCCTGGTATTGTGACACCAGGGATTTTTCTGGTTGAGTGTGGGCTGAAGCCGCCTGTTGATGCGAGTGCTGCATCAACTTGTTCATGGGTCCAAGCGTCCTTCACGAATTTTCACTTGAACTTGGGAAGTGGCACCGTAGAGATGGTTTTCACCAACTTCCTTTTATTTGAGGGCTCTTTTGCCGATGACTTTTTTACCATGTCCACCCTTATTCTTCCATTTTTACTCAAGATGCCCTTTTGGGTTTTCACTGTGCCTCGGTTTTTATTTTCACGAAAATCTTTTACTCATGAAATTTGACCATGCCCGTCCATCATTTTTACTCATGGCTTTCCCTTGTTAAGGTATACTCTATGCCCATCATTTTTGTGAAGGCGTGTTTAAAGTCATGCCTTCGGGACCTGTGCAAAGCCTTTTAACGTCATGCGGTCAGGAACTGCACTCCAGTTTAGAGTCATACAGCTGGACCGTGGTGGAGATGAATGACAGTCTGTGGAGGCCATGAAGTGAATATGGTAGTAGTTTTTACTCGCTTTTGGGGAGATTGCACGAGGCTACCTATGAAAGATGGATGATGTATGAAAGGTAGGTGAAAAATGGTGACCCACTAGCTTACGACAGGTATAGGTGGCAAAGTGGTTTGCCGTTTTGTGAGAGCGGGTGAGACTCACAAAGGAATGATGAATGATGATGAAGTGAATGGACTCACTGGGGAGGTAGTGCACACGCATGGGTCGGTTAAGGAAGACGTGCATGAAGATGCATGTAAAAAGGTGTGCGCGTGTATGTGGGGGCGAGTTTATGATCATACCTCCGAGACCTATGCAAATAGTTTATCATCTTGCAGCCAAGATGTGCACGATGGTTTAGGGTCATATAACTTGGACCGTGGTTATGCAGTTTAAAGTCATGCAACTAGAACCATGCAGTTTAAGGTCGTGCAACTAGACCTCTGCTACAGTTTATGGTCATATAGTTTGGACCGTGGTACTGAGCCTTTTAAGGTCATGAGGCTAAGACGTGTACTATAGTTTAAAGTATTATAGCTTGGACCATGTAGTTTATGGTCGTGCAGCTAGAGCAGGCTGCGCAGTTTTAAGGTCATGCAGCATGGACCATGGCTATGCAGTTTTAAGGTCACGCAGTGCGGACCATGGCCGTGCAGTTTAAGGTCATGCAGCGTAGACTAAGGTTATGCAGTTTAGAGCCTCACGGCTTGGACTATATAGTTTAAGGTCGTGCAACTAGACCTCCACTACAGTTTAAGGTCATATAGTTTGGACCATGCAGTTTAAAGTCGTGCAGCACAGAACGTGGCCATGCAGGTTAAGGTCATGCAGCGTGGATCGTGGCCGTGCAGTTTTAGATCATCCAGCGCGGACCTCGTCCGTGCAGTTTAAGGTCATGCAGCGCGGACCGTGGCTTGGGTCGTCATGTAGGTGAGACTCCATGGGAATAGGTTTGTGGAAGACAATCTGACACGCTGGGGGAAAAATAGGTAAGACCAGCAAGGGGATTAGATAGGAATGCCAACCTCGTTGGGGATAAGGGGACAAATATGAGTCTTTTATATCCTTGACGCTAGAATAAATAAGTGTGAGGCACCACTGGGGGTTGCAGTAGCGAAAATGACCCTAACTCCACTGGGAATAACAAACTGTAATATGAGTATGATTACTGGGGATGAGAAGTCATGAACTGAGTTTGAATGACCTAGGAACCACTTTACTAAGGATAATAATAATAAGACACACATGGCTTTTGCATGGGGTGTGTGACAATAGACTATTTAGAATGCAGTTGGTGCAAGGCACAGTGACCATTACTTCTTTTGAGTGCTAAGCCAGTGATGAGCCTTCGAAAATGCAATCGATGCTGAAAACAACCAACACTAACCCAGCCGACACTGAATTTGTTAAAAACACACGGTGAAGGACGACCCGTGCTATCACATGAACACAGCCCGTACTAAGTTGCTGAGCACACAACCGTCGCTAAGGTTGTTGAAACGTAGCCGGTGCTAAGCATTGGGAAACATAGCCGGCAGTAGGTGTTGATAGACATAGTAGGCGCTAGACTTCCTGAAGACATGGTCGGTGCCCATCAAGAACACACAGTCGGTGCTAGTTGACTTCGACCGTGTAGCCGGCGCTAAGTATGAATTAATATTCGAGCCATGACCCAAGCCCGACTTGATCCTGGTCTATGTTGCGTGGCAATTTAATGAGGTGGGAATGAGACTTTGCTCGGACCTCGGGTCAAAACCCAACCTAGTCTGACCCATAAATGTTTCGCCTTCTTGGACATGGATGGAATTCCTCATTTGTGATGGACATTTTGAGGGAAACCTCGGCTATAGAAAGGGGGTAAAACCCATTTTTCCCATTTTTTCATCGGAGGTTAAAAAAAACTTGGGGTAAACCTTTTTGAAGGTGAGAAGCAGGCAAATAGGGATTCCATCCAAGGGTTTGCAGGAGTTGTGCAGTCAAACAAGGATGGTTTCGGCAAGTCTAACAGGGATTTTACTAGAATTTGTGAAGTTACATGGACTTACAGTGGGCACATCGAAGCTATCAGGGAGTTTCATCGTGGTTTTTGAAAGTAGAAGAGGCGAAGGAAAAGGGAGATGAGAGTTGCAGTAGCGGGTTGTGTGTGGCTTTCTGTCGGCTCTAGCAGTTTTCCAACAAGAGAACGTGGCGTTTTTGGCAACTTGGAGGAGTTATAGTTATTTTTCGGCTGTTTTGGTGACTTTCCAACCAAGACGCTGACAGGGAAAGTCTCATAGTGGGTTTCCGATGAAAGAACAAAGGGCACAGAGAAAACGGATTGTCGCTGAAGCCGAAAGGTTGCAGGGAAGGCGAAGGTTGTCATTCGCTAGTGTGCTGAAGGACATGGCGACGGTTGTGAGGTGGCATAGCAAGTCTCTAGGTCTCACACATAGAATCTATGGAACGTGTGAGAGATTTGAACACAGCCAACACTAGACGTTGGCAAAATCAGCTAGCACTAGGAATTGGCAAGCACAACCGGCGCTAAGCTTTGCCAGACACAGCCCACGCTAATGTTTGAGTTCTCAGTTAGTGCTAAAGTTTAGCGACATAGTAGGTGCTAAGGGTTAACGGACACAGCCGGCTGGTTAGGTGCCTCGATCTCGCCCACCGAATCTGGATGATCAGGCAGCACGTGTATAGCTATGTGACCTTAAACCATAGTGCACATCTTGGCCACATGACGTTAAAAGGCTTAGCGACATGGTTCAAACTACATGACCTTAAACTGTAGCATAGTTCTAGTCACACGACCTTAAACTATGTGGTCCTAACCACATGACTTAAAATCGAATAGCCATGATCCAAGCTACAAGACCCTAAAACTGTAACACACGGCACGACAAATAGTCCATACGCATAACTCCATCCGAGAGATGGGAGTTAGATGCATGCCCCTCTAATCCTCAATAGGTTTGTTTTGCACCAACATTCCACTGAGAGTCACATCTTACTGCGACCCACAATCCCCAAGGAGTCAGGGCCATTCTTATCCCTTCAACCCTCAGTAAGGTTCATCTGTGCTATGGCCTGTCATTCTCAGTAGAGTTACATCCATACCATTACTCATTTGCCCTGTAAAAGATTCTAGAAATAACAAAAGTTGGTGAAAACCGTCTTTAAAGCTCCACTTCCCATGTTCAAGTGAAAACCCGCGAAAGGGTGCTTGGACCGACAAAATAAGTTGACACACTACCGCCGCCTCAGCTGACACTCAATTTCCAAACAGTCACAAGCCTTGGTAATGAGGTCTACCTAAAATTCTCAAATTCCAGCATCCAGTCACAACACAAATTGGCTCATCATGGAGTAAGAGCCGCATAAGATCTCCCACATTTTAACATCAACAATAACAAGAGTCCTTGAGGGTGAGGACGATGAACAAAAGACCCCTCTGGAATGCTAAATAGCATCACGAAAGAAAGAAACTGACAAAGCCAGGGTCTAACCTGCCAGAGACTTCAGGGTATTCCTCGCCAAAATCCCCTAACCAACATGGGCTCAGCCTTTCGAGCAGGTCAAAAGCCCCGGACTGGACCCCGCTAGATGAGACCTACAGAGATACCCTAAACATCAAAAGTAAACCTGGTGCATCAGTGAATAATTTCAACCAAAGTTTCATAGTAGTTGGCCTTTAGATAGGCCTGATTCTGTCAGAGGAGGTCCCTACAAAGGCCTCACGCTTCAGAATCACAGATAGTTCCTCAAGGGTGAGGACTTCTATGGGATCCCTCAAACTTCTCAAATTATTGCACTTCTCGATTCTCTCAAAGCACAACATTTGGCGAGGCATGCTGTTTTAAGATATTTTTCATCATCATGGAGCCCTTGCCTAATAAAAGCCTAGCAAACAGTGGAAATCCTGACAGTCTCAGAATAGCCCCAAAACTGGCCAAGATCTCCATGAGGAATCTCAAAAGACTCTTGACAAGTTTTGTTGCATTCTGATATGTCTAAAGTAGTACAGATTGAGAAACAGTTCCGACAAAATCGGCCTCCAACACCCTGAAATGGACCCTATAACTAGAGATATATTTTAAATATCTCAATTTTCTATGGGATCACTGCCATTGGATCCGGCACGATTGAAAACCCCCAGAGGTCAAATTTCAGCCTGAACCAACACTCCAAGAACAAGTTATAGGCAAAAGAATGAAACAGGAGGAGCCGCACACTAATCCCGTGCGGCCACCTTGCAACTCCACACCATTGAACGGACAGTCACGATGTAATGACCCTAATTTTTAGGACAGATAAAATAGTAATAATAAAATGGTGATGGTCCATTTCGCTAGTATGGAGTTTTGGTCCACTACTCTTTGCTTGTAATATTTTCATGAGGGGATTAGTTTATTTTGCATACCTTACGTGGCAAAACTTATGTGAAGACATTTTTTTTTTATGAGGTATAAACTTTAAAACGTCCCTCTCCCATGCTATACTCTCTCTCATGACAAGTCAACACTCGTTTTGATTTTCTAATGACACTTCTTAGTGAGGTGTCACAAAAGTACTCTCTCTCTCTCTCTTTCGTACATGGAAGTCACCATATAACTCTCTACCCTTTTCTCTCTCTCTGTTTTAACATTCCCTCCTCTCTCTGTATAATTTCCACCTTTACGTCCTTAAAGCATCACTCTCTCTCTCTCCCCCTCTAAGGCAAGACAAGTGAAGGGCTTGAGGAGGTTCTCTTACCTCACAAGTGGTAGCAGCAAGGTATGGCAGTGGAAGAGCTTTTGTAGGAGAAGGAATTTAAGGTTGTGTGCATCTAAGGTAAGGGGATTTAGAATTGTGCATCATGAATGTTTTGTGCATAGGGTTTGGATGTATGCATGTGTAAGATTGAATTTGAAATCCTTGAAGTTGTATGTTAGAAATCATGGGTGTGTAATCTTTATGAACAGAGATGATGCTTGGCAATATTCTTATGATTTTTAGTATAAATAGAGTAGATGGTGATTCTTTAGCAACTGTGACTCGAAAGTCATGACTGTGAATGGTTTGTGCTTATGCCTATATGAAGAGTTTAATAAAGAAAAGGGGAAAAATGAAATTTCCAGGAGCTATAGTTGTTTTTGTAACAAACGGTTCAGTGACCAAACGAAGTCTAATTGAACTCAAATTGGTCTTGAATGAAATATATGTGTGTTTACTACAACTTTTATTCTTATGAAATTATGAGATTTTAAACATGTTGAGATTTATACTTTAAAACGTAAGGATATGTCACTGTTTCACAGACAGCAGATTTCAAGCCACTGTCATCCACCTTGAACCAAACTTTTGAATGACCAACCAGTGTTCAAATTCGTTCAAACTACTGCCATTTGAACGGTGTATGTATTCACTATAATGCTCATGTTAAAACAATGTCCAAATTTTTCATGAAAAATAAGCTATATTCTCAATTATGTAGTAGGTCACTGTGGACAGCTATAATAAATTGCAGAGTTGATGTTTCTGTGGTCATGCATTTTAAACGACCAAATGTTGCTTATTTTCTTCCAAACCACAATCATTTTAAAGATTTGTGGGGGAGCTTGAAATCACATGCATAGAACTTATTGAAATTCTTCCTAAATTGAAAGTTTCATGGCTAAATGTTAAAACACATCACTATGGGTAGAACTTTCCAGAAGTTGTGCATAGTAAAGTAATGAATGAGAATGTTATTTATTGAATGTTATGTGATATTAGAGTAATGAGTGGGAATGCTATTTATTGAATGCTATGTGATATTAAAGTGATGAGTGAGAATGCTCTTTATTGAATGTTATGTGATATACAAGTAATGTATGAGAATGTTATTCAATAAGTGCCACGAATTATTCATGTCATCTTCTTCCTTCTCTTTCTCTAACCTATACGGTGATGGCAGTTTTGTGTGTGTCTCATTCTCTCTTTTTCTTCTTCTTCGATTTCTTCATCTTTTCAATCTTTCTCTTTGTTTCTCTTTGACTGAATGTTCATGGCGATGGCAGCGCCATGCACGAACCCCTCACTCTTTTTTATTTTCTCTATCTCACACACAAGGCAATGGAACGTCGTGTGCATTTTCTTCTTTCTCTTCTTCTTCTTCCTCTTCTCCTTCTTTATTTATTCTCTCTCTACTCTATCTTTCTCTCTGTCTCTCTCTGTTTGAACATGCACAGTAACGGCAACGCCGTGCATGAATCTCCCTTTTTGTTTTTTTCTCTCTCTAACACCCATGGCGGTGGCAGCGTCGTGTGTACCTCTTTCCTCTTTTCTTTCTTTATTCTCTTTTCTCTTTCTTGATATCTTTCTCTTTCTTGATCTCTTTCTCTCTCTTTCCTTCTTTCTTCTCCGGCTCTTTCCCAATTTCTCCCCTCACTTTCCTTTTGCCCTCTCTTCTTTCCTTTCTTTCCTTTCTTCCCTTTCTACTTTCCTTTCCTCTTCCTCTTTCTTAAAATCCTCTTTTCTCCTCCCTATCTTTCTTGCCTTCACTCTGATTTCTTTTCTCTCTCCCCTCCAGTCGTGCACGGTGATGCTCATCACCGGATATGGCGTTCTCAGCCTTCCTTTATCTTTTAGAACTATGAACAGTGAGTCGGGCCTTAACCGAAGTGGCAGGGTGGGCCTCTATCCAAATTTCCCCTTTCTCCTGTGGTGCACAACCATGCTCATCGTTGTGCAAGACATTCATTTCTCATTCCTGTCTCTCTCTCTATCATGGACGGTGGAAGTCCATCGTTGTCCATGTTCTTTCTCTCTCCTGATTTCTCTATCATAGATGACAGAAGTCCATCACCGTCCATGTTATTTCTCTCTCATCTTCACTCTATCATGGATGGTGGAAGTCCATCACCATCTATGTGCTTTCTCTCTCCTCTTTCTCTATCATGGATGATGGAAGTCCACCACCGTCCATTCTTTTCTCTCTTCGTATCTCTCTTCTTTTCTCCCTGTTCTATTATTTCCCTCTCTTCTCTTCTCTTCTTTTCTCTCTTCTTTTTCTCTCTTCTTATCTCTTTTCTTTCTCTTTCTTCTTCTTCTTTCTCTCTCATTGACTAAGGGACAAGTCTAGCACTGTCACAGTAGTCTCATCATCGAGTAGTATTGCTGTCGTGCCGATCTAAGTTACTGTGCTCTTCTTGCTGCCACGTTTAACTAGCCATTATGCCAGGCTGGTCGGTGCTAGTGTTTTGTCATCGAGTAGTATTTCCACTATGCCGGTCCCCATTACCGTTCCCATCTTGCTACCATGTCAGGTCAATCATCATGTCAATCTAGCCACTATGTTAGGCTAGTCACCTGGTCAAATGTCTCTTTCTTTTCTTTTCTTCTCTCTTCTTCCTTCTCTCAACCCTCATCTCATCATTTCTTTTCTTTTCTCCTTTGAATGTGCACACCTTGTGTACATTCACCCAAAGAAAAGGTGGGGTCCCTCGGCCCACTTGTCTTGTAAAATTAACCTTGTGTGTGTGATTATAAAAATAGAAGAATATAGGCCAAGGGAGGAGATTCTAAACCAGTTGTAGAACTGGGGGCTTTCTTCGTGATCTAAGACGGCACCCATAGGAGCCAGCCCGAGTAAGTCCCGAACCCACCTTAAGTCCCTCTCTCATCGGTTCGTATACCTGCTCTTGCTCCTGAGTAAGGTTCCTGAGAGAGTAATCTCAAAGTCCTCGGTTCCCTCGAAACTTGAGACACGTGCCATCAGATCATCCATATCAGGAGGGCGAGATCGAGGAACCTAATCACTACCGTCCATGACAGAGGGGAGAGAAAAGGAGTGAGGTATGGATGGTGATGAAGTTCTGTCGCTCGTGACAGAGATTGAGAAGAGAAAAGAAAGCATGGACAGTGATGGGGTGTCATCGTCCCTGACAGAGAGTGAGAAGAGAAAAGAAAGCATGGACGATAATAGGTCTATTACAAAAGAGAGAGAAAAGATAAGAAACATGGATGACGATGGGGTTCCACCATCCATGATAGAGGAGAGAGAAAGGAGAAGAAAATATGGATAGCAATGAGGCTCCACCATCCATGACAGAGGAGAGAGAAAGGAAAAAAAAATACGGACGGTGATGAGGTTATGTCGTTCATGACAAAGGAGAGAGAAAGTAAAAGAAAACAAAAACGACAATGAAGTTCTACCATCCATGACAGAGGAGAGGGAAAGGAGAATAAAACATGGACGGCGATGGGGTTCCATCGTCCATGATAGAGGAGAGATAAAGGAAAAGAAAACATGGACGGTGATGAGATTATGTTACCCATGATAAAGGATAGATGAAAGAGAAAGAATAAAACATGAACGACGATGAGGTTCCACCATCCATGCCAGAGGAGAGGGAAAGGAGAAGGAAACATGGATGGTGATGAGGTTCTGCCATCCATGATAGAGGAGAAGGAAACATGGATGGCGATGAGGTTCTGTCATCCATGACAGACGAGAGAGAAAGAAAAAAACATGGACGGCGATGAGGTTCCGCCATCCATGACTGAGGAAAGGGAAAGGAGAAGAAAACATGGACGACGATGAGGTTCCGCCGTCCATGACAAGGAGAGAGAAAGGAGTAGAAAATACGGACCAGAATGAGGTTCTATCGTCCATAACAGAGGAAAGAGAAAGGAGAAAAAAACATGAACGGTGATGGGGTTCTACCATCCATGACAAAGGAGAGAGAAAGGAGAAGAAAACATGAACGACGATGGGGTTCTGTCGTCCATGACAAATGAGAGAGAAAGGAAAAGAAAAGATGGACGGTTACGAGGTTCCACCGTCCATGGCAGAGGGAAAGAAACAGGAAAGAGTAAAGAGAAGACACTCAGGGAGATAGGCATCGTCGTGCGTGTCAGAAGGGACTCAGACATGGCACGACCTAACCCACCACTTTGGGAAAGGGCCTAGTTGAATGTACCTGTCAGAGAACAGAGGGAGAAATGCCATCTGCAGTGATGAGCATCGCCATGCATGACATGGAGATAGGGGAACTTGGACAGAGGGCCTACCTGCTACTCGGGTTAAGGCCTAGCTCACTGTATATGTTCCAGGAGATTAAGAGAAGAAAGAGGATGTCATACTTGCCAATGGACACTGCCATGCATGACTGGAGAGAAGAGAGAAAGGAAAGATCAAAGAGAAAGACAAATAGAGAGAAGAAAAAGAGGAAATAGAAAGAAAGAAGAGGAAGAGAGAGAAGAGAGAAGGAGAGAGAAGAGAGAAAAGAGAGGAGAGAGAAAGAGAGAAAAAGGAGAAGAGAGAAAGAGAGGAAGAGAGAGAAGAGAGAAAGAGAAGGAGAGAGAAAGAGAGAAGAGAGGAGGAGAGAGAAGAGAGAGAAGAGAGGAGGAGAGAGAAGAGAGAGAGAGAG
>NW_006497091.1:1646808-1677489 GCF_000471905.2 Amborella trichopoda
GAGAGAGAGAGGAGAGAGAGAAGAGAGAGAGAGAGGAGGAGAGAGAAAGAGAGAGAAGAGAGGAGGAGAGAGAAAGAGAGAGAAAAGAGGAGATAAAAAGAGAGAGAAGAGAGGAGAAAGAAATAAAGAGAAGACAGAAGGAGAGAAAAAGTTACCTTCATTAAAGGCTACCAGAATTTTTCTTCTCTCTCCTCTCTCTTTCTCCAAGATGTGCCCACAATTTCAATGTGAAACTCTCAAATTTTATTCATGAGATTGAAAACTAAGGGAAGCCTTTTTACATTTAGGTTTAGCATGTATTTATAGAATTGGGCCCAAATATGAGTGGATGCCCAAAATCTAGCCCAATTTATGATAATCACAATTTATTTGAATTAAAAAATATTTAAAAAATAGGGGTAAAATGACGATTTTGCCCCTACCCAATAATTCATAAAATACCAAAATAGTCCCTATTGCTACCTTAGAACGTGCGTGATCTTTTGTGGATGATTCGGGATTGCTCCGGTGCTCATTTTACAAAGAGATGATTACTCTCTCATTGGGCTTGGCATGACGATCAATTTGGTACCAACTTCGAGCCACTGAGCGTGTTTTTAGGCCATGATCATGTGACTCAAAATTTGCATGAATCGTGGAAACTATAGATCGATAGTGCGCTCGTTTCTTGATGTATTTCTTTGATTTCTTTGTTGAATTATACTGAGCATGCCGTCACGATCACGTTGCAACAAAAGCAATTCAATTTCGTGCCCGGACGAAGATTTTGCCATCTTGGGTTTTTTGCCAGAATCTAGAATTCCAGCGACTGGAATCTTTAGCAACTTTATCGTCTTTGTGTGTAAAATCTGACCGTTCATCATGTACGAGGTCCGGACCAGATGTAGCTTCAAACCTTACGCATGCAATGTAACTGGTCTCCCATCGATCCGTTGTGCGAGCTTCGTGATACAGCTGCCCGAGTGAGACGCGTAGCTGCTGAAGTTTCCACAACTTTTGTCACGAATCGTCATCTTCTCTCTAGCTTTTCTCTTTGCTCAGGTATCGTCACGGGTCGTGTCACATATTAAAACGCTCGTCTCCCCGAGACGAACACGCTTGTAAAATTTGAGCAGGATCTTTCAAACGAGGGGGATACGAGTCTTCAAAGTTGCTGCTCATAACTGTGCGAACCAGTCTCCTTTAATGGAGGTTGATGACCGCAAGGGAATAGCATGCGGCCTACCCCTTTTAATGTTTTACCCATAACTTTGTCTTGTAACATCTGTTTAAGCCAAAACTTGACCCCCAAGGGTTTTCGACCATGCCAGATCCAATGGTGGTAGTCCCACAACTATTTCACACATTAAAAAAAGTGTTCTAGTTACAGGGTTCGTTTCAGGGAGCTAGAGGTCAATTTTTTTGAAACTGTTTCTTTATCAGCAGTGCCTTAGACATTGGATTGTGACGAAACTTGGCAGGTCGCCCTTTGGAGTATATATGAATATTCTCACCTGTTCTAGAGTAATGCCGAGACTGTCGGGAATTCCACTGTAAATCAGGGCTTTATTGACCAGCTTCCCTTTTATTCCGCATCGGTGACCAAGGTGTCGAAAAATGTCTTCAAACAACGAGGGTGAAGACTTTGATAGAATCCATCAAACAAACAAAATATTCCACGCAAGGGTGAGGACTTCATTAGGATCCCTCAAAACTTTCTATTTCTTTTTTTCTCTATCTCGCTTTTTACTCATCTAGCCGGTCAATAAAACCTTAAGCACTTCAAATGGCCCCCTGTGTAGTTTCATCGCAATCCGATATGTCTAAGGAAGTGTAAACAAAGAAACAATTTCAAAAAAATCAGCCTAGTACCCTGAAACGGACCCCATAACTGGAACCCCATTTTTGGAGCATCAAATGGTCATGGTACCATCACCATTGGATCTAGAATGATTGAAAACTTTATGGATCAAGTTTCGGCTTAATCGGACACTCCAAGACTGAGTTATGGAAAAAAAACTGAAAAAGGGGTAGGCCGCACGCTATTTCCGTGCCCCCTCCATGCACCAATCTCCATTAAAGGAGACAAGTTTTCACAGTCATGAACAGCAATTTTCAAGACTCATATCCTCCTCATTTCAAGTCGAATCATGCTGAAATTTTGTGAGCTTATTCATCTCGTCAAGACGAGTGTTTTGATATGTGGCACATCTCGTAACGATGCCCGAGCAGGGAGAAAAGCTAGAGAGAAGATGATGATTCGTGATCTAGGTTGTAGGAAAATCAACAGTAGCACGACCTACTCGAGCAGCCATATCATGATGCTCGCATACCCGATCAACGCGAAACTAGTTTCATTGTGTGCGTAAGGTTCAGGGATATGTCAGGTCTAAACCCCGCCAGTGATGAATGATTAGATTTGGCGTACAAAGGCCTTAAAGTTTCAACAGAATTCCAGCTGTCAAAATCCAAATTCCGGTAAAAAACCCAAGATGGTAATTTCTTGCAACACGATCGCGACAGCAAGCTCAGTGTTATTCAGCAAAGAAATCAAAGAAATACATTAATGAATGAGTACACTATCGATACGAAGTTTACAAGTTTCTAATAAATTTCGAGTCGCATGATCTTAACCTAAAAACGTGGTCCGTGGTTCAAAGTTGATACCAAATCGATCGTCATGATGAGCCCAACAAGAAAGTAATCATATTTTGGCCAAACTAGCGTCGAAGCAGCCTTGAATCGACTTAGGAAAATCGCTCGAGTTTTATGCCAGCAATAAGGACTGAAGTGGAATTTCATAAATTGTTGTGCAAGGGAAAAACTGTTATTTGCACCAATTTTTAGATTTTATTTTAATTCAAATAAATTGTAATTTTCATCAATTAGGGTAAATTGTGGGCATCCACCCATGTTTTGGACTCAACCCTATAAATACATGTTATGTCTCATTGCAAAAACTTCATGAATAAAAATTGAGAGTTTTTAGTCTTGAGATTGTGGCAAGTTCAGAAGAGAAAGGAGAGAAGAAATTTTGGTACCCTTAAGTGAAGGTAATTCTCTCTCCTCTTTTTTGTCTTCTCTTCTTTCTTTCTTTCTCCTCTTCTTTCTTTCTTCCTTCTTCATTCTTTCTCTCTTCTCTTCTCTCTTTCTCTCTCCTCTCTGCCTCAAATATGCACGACAATAACAATCACCATCTGTGTCTCTCTCTTTCTCTCTCTTCTTTTGTCTTTCTCTCTTACTCCCTCTGCCTCTCTCTTCACTCTTAACATACACGGCATTAGGCACTACCGTGCATGCCTCTCTTCCCCTTCTTTACTATTTTCCCTCTGTTCTCTTTCCTCTCTCATTGCCTCTCTTTCCTAATCTATTCTCCCTCTTTCCTATTATCCTCTGTCTTTCTCTCTCTACTTTCCCTTCTTCTTTCCCTGTTCCCTTTCCTGATCACTCTCTATGCTTTCCTCTCTTCCCTCTCTTTCTCTCTCTTCTCAGTCTCTTTCTCTTCTCTCTTCTCTATCTGTCGTTCTCTCTCCCTATTCTTTCCTTTCACTCTCCTCTCTAGTCATGCACGACGATGCTCATCGCCAAGCATGACATTTTCTTCTTTCCTATCTCTTGGAACATGCCGAGCCTCTGTTTGAGTTCCTCCTCCCTCCTGAGGTGCACGATAATGCTCATCACCGCGTGCGACATTTCTTCCCCTATTCCTTGACAAGGACATTGAACTGAGCCCTTTCCCAAGTTACAGGCCAAGTCATGTCTAAGTCCTTTCTGGCACGCAAAGTGATGCCTATTACCGCGTGTGTCTTTTCTTTTATCTCGCTTGACTCCCCCCTCTTGTCATGGACAGCGAAACCCATCACCATCCATACTTTCTCTTTCTCTCTCTCTCTTCATGGACGGTGGAGCCTATTATCGTCCATGTTTTCTCTCTCTCGTCATGGAGGGCAGAATCAATCACCATCCGTGTTTTCTCTTTCTCTCTCTCGTCATGGACGGCAGAACCTATCGTCGTCCATGTTTTCTCTTTATCTCTCTCTCGTCATGAACGACAGAGCCTATCGCATCCATGTTCTCTCTTTCTATCTCACTCTTATCATTGATGGTAGAACCTATCACCTTCCATGTTCTCTCTTACTTTCTCTTTTGGCATGGACGGCGGAGCCTATCGTTGTCCATGCTTCTTTTGCCTTTCTCTCTCCTCCGACATGGATGGTAGAACCCCATCGTCGTCCATGCTTATCTCCCCTTTCTCTCTCCTTTGTTATGGATGGTGGAATCTCATCACCGTCCATGCTTCTCTCCCCTTTCTCTCTCCTTTGTCATGGATGGCAGAGCCCATTACTGTTCATGTTTCTCTTTTTTCCTCTTTTTTTCTGTCTTCTCTTTTCTTTTCTCTCTCTTCTTTCATCTCTCTTTTCTGTCTTCTTTCCTCTTTTTTCTCTCATCTCTCTTCTCTTTCGTGTTTCTTCTCTCTTCTATCCTCTTTCTTCTCTCTTCCCTCTCTTCTTTCTTCTCTCTTTTCTCTCTTCTTTCTTCTCTCTTCTCTTCTCCTTCCTTCTCTTCTCTTCTTCCTTTTCTTCTCTCTTTTATTCTACTTTCCTCACTTCTTATTCTCTCTCTTTGTTCTTCTCTTTTATCTTCATTTTCATTTCTCTTCCTTTCTCTTGTCTCCTCTCTCCCCTCTCCTCTCTGCTCTTCTCTTCTATTCTCTTCTTATCTTCTTCTTCTCCTCTCATCTTTTATTCTCATCTTTTCTTCTTCTTCCCTCTTTCTTCCTCTCTGTTCTTCTTTTTCCTCACTTCTCTCTTCTCTCTTTTGTCTCTCTTTCTTTTCCCTCTTCTTTTTTCTTCCCCTCTCGTTTGACCAAGAGACAGGTTAAGTCTTGCACTGTCATGATAGTCTCGTCATCGAGCAGTATTACCGTTGTATCGGTTTGAGTTACCGTGCCTATCTTGTTGCCACGTCAGACTCACCATCGTGTCAAGCGGATTGGTGCTGGTTCTATCGTTGACTAGAATTGGCGCCATGTCGATCTGCGTTATTGTACCCATCTTACTACCATGTCAGGTCAATCACCATACTGATCTAACCACTTTGTCAGTCTAGGCACCCGATCAAATTTCTCCGTCTTCTCTTCTCTTCGCTCTATTCTATTATCCTTTCATCACCCCAACCTTTATCCTCATATTCTTCACTTTCTTCTTTTGAATGTGCGCATATGTTTACATTCACCTAAAGACAAGGTGGGGTCCCTTGGCCCACTTGTCTTGTAAAATTAACCGTGTGTGTGTGATTGCAAAAACAAGAGAGTACAGGTCAAGGGAGGTGATTTAGGACCAGTTGTAGGATTGGGGAACTTTCTGTCGCGATCTAAGAGTGCGCCTGCGTGAGTCAGCCCGAGTGAGTCACGAACCCAAGTGAGGTGTGTCCCGCCTCACATTAAATTCCTCTCACCTGTTGGTATACCTGCCCTTGTTTTAAACAAGGTTCCCAAAAGAGCGATCTCAAGTCTCGGGTTCTACTTGAAACCCGAGACCCGTACCACCAGGTCATCCCAACCCAGGGGTGAGATCGAGGCATCTAACCATACACGTTTTTGTGTCACAAAGTGCATTATAGAAAACATGTAATCCTTTTTACTCATGAAACGAAATTTCCCTTTGCAGTGAATTCTCCGTCCTTGCTTTGCACCGTTATGCGGTGCTCTCTTTTTTTTTGGGCCAGTGCAGTCCTTTTCCCTGCTAATGATGGGGGTAAAGAATGGCTGATGAAGTGTCAGTTGCTGCTTGTTGTGTGATGATTGGGATGCTCTTGCGAGTTTTCATCCCAACCCTTGAGGAATGCGTCATTGTTGATTTTCGCAGGTCCGAGATGTTTAATTTTTTTTTTGGTTAAGGTGGGGCGGCCACAGAGGTTCCCATATGTGGGTGAGACAAGGAACAAGGTTCACTTGCCCGTGAAGGAGAGTGGTGCAGGGGCATGCCCTAGGAGCTCTAAGTGGACCCATGTCGTAGGCAGGTCGAGTGGGGTTGGATTACATGCATGAGTGGCGCTTGGACAACGATGGGCGCACCATTTTCGATGGGCTGTTTTGTGCATGCAAAGCAGTTAATGTTGGGCAGGAGATGCGGTGTCGATGTCGTATGACGATTCGATTATGTGCCGTTAGTGTCTCTTTGGGATTGAGTGTAACCTTTCACACATGTGGCATGTCTCCTCGTGTGTTGTTCGTACGACCGTACCTTCGAGACGTGAGGTGCTCGCTCTTATGATGATTCGATTCATATGCTGACGGCGCTTTGGTGCCCGACCTCTGATGCTTCACTTCGCGTATCGTCGGCATTCTTCTGCAATTAGTGCGAGGGTCGCCCACTGATTGGCTCTTTTGCCGTCGAACATTATAAACGGAGGGGTGTTTTCTTTTGGCTCTTACCCATGGTCAGCATCCCTAGTAAGAGCAAACATCCTTTGTGCCTTTCGTTGAGGCCTCCTGTTCGACGCTCGCCTCTTTTCGAAGCAGCTCTTTCGAGCAAGGGCCATGGCCGGCAAGAGTTTTGCTCCTCCTTCAGGTAATGTTGCTTGCTTGGGTCTGGTCATGTGGTTAGTGCATCATTTTTTATCTGACCCTTTTGATCTTTTTTTTTTTTTTTGACAACAGATAAACATGTGAGGTTTGTGGTTGATGAGGCCTCAGCTTCGTCCCCTAAGGCATCCCTTGCCGGGAGTTAGCGGGGAGCTGGTGGGCCGTCGTGAGAACGTCCCACTGCTCCTTCCGAGTCTTTAGCCCTTGTGATCAAGGGACCAGTCCTTGGCGTGGCCCCAGTTGCTTTAGTGAGCTCCTCAGCTTTAGTTGCGTCGGAGTTGGGCTTTAGGGCACACACTGTGCGGCGCATGCTCCAGACAGGCCTTAAGAGCCTCAAGGAATGCCCCCTTCCGGACCTCCAAGAGAGGATCGAGGGTGTCTGGGCCTGTGCGACCAGCCTGAAGGCCATAGGCCTGGATGCAGACACTTTCAACTGGGTACAAGAGCTGCTGCAGAACCTCTTAGATTCGGGAGCTGAGGCTCACTTAGTGGAGACTTCGGCACGAACATCTTGCTCAATGTGTCTGACCTCGTTGAAGATGAAGCTAGTGACTCAACAAGCTCTCATGTTCATGAGGAGAGGAGAAAAAATTGCCTCTCGACATGCCTGTCCTGTGAGGGAGGAGGCGGAGATGAAAGAAGAGATCCAGAGCACTGTAGACGAGATCGCTCTATTACAGACCCGTGTGGCTGACTTGAGGGGCCGACTGCAGCGCTATCAGGAGGTGATGGCTACAAACTCCCCCCGCTTAGAGCAATTAGGTTCAGACATTACGGTGGTCACCATTATGTTTAAGTCGGTCGCCGCAGAGATCACTCGTACTGAGGAGGAGAGCACATGAACTTAAGGCGAGGATGTGGGAGACGCTCTACCGCTTTTGACATCTCTTGCCTTCCCTTTTTTTTTTTTCTTCCTCCCTTTTTCTTCGTGGGCTTCAACGGCCCACCAAGATTTTATAACCTCATTTGCATGTGAATAAGACAATGATTTTTCTTTCCTTATTCTCTTGTGTTTGGGGTTTCTTTTTTATTTATGCCTTTTGTTTTGAATCTCAGATTTCCCCCCTTTCTAGGAAAGGGGGAGTGATTGGCGAGAATTTAGATGCTTATCAGGAGGGTATTTGCTTGCCTTCCCGAGGTGCCGCAGACTCCTACCAGTGCGCGGCTGTGTTGTTTAGGAGGTAGTTTTAGAGTCGTACCCCCACGACTGCAATAGGGCTTACTTAAAGTCCGCCCTTGGGACTAACAATAGTGAGTGCCTTTAGGTCCTCACGCCCGCGTAGGAAGAACCCTGTGGTGATGCACCAACTCCCCTTGGCGAACAGGGTCTACCTTGGGATGAAGTCGTGCATTGTAGGTCAAGGAGATGAGGGTGAAGGCTAGCATAGAAAGTCAGTCCTGGGGAGTTCGTTGTCCGGCTCTTTGCGGAGCGTGGCCATAGGGCAGGATCTAGGTGTCTCGAAAGCTTTTCCAATGTCCTCAAAATCGATCTGCCCTTTTCGAACCAGCGCCTCGATGCAATTCCTCAACTGAAAGTAGTCTTTGATGAGGTATCCCAACATCAAGTGGAAAGAACAGTAAGAGGAATGATTAGCCCATTTTGCATGGTCGGGCCTGTTTGAAGACATTTTTCAATACCTTGGGTCCCTGATACAGAATAAAAGAGAAGCTGGTCAATAAACCCTTGACTTACAATGGAATTTTCGACAAGCTCATAGTTGACCCAGAATGGATGAAAATATTCTTAAGCACTTCAAAAGGCCACCTGCCAAGTTTCATCTCAAATTCTACATGTCTAAGGCAGTGCAGACGAAGAAACAGTTTTAGAAAAATTGGTCTCTAACACACTAAAATGTACCCCATAACTATAACTCTATTTTTAAGATGTCAAATGGATGTGGGACCACTATCATTGGATCCGGCACGGTCAAAAACCCCTAAAGGTTGAGTTTACGCTGAAACAAACATTCCATAAGTGAAACATTAAAAAGGGGTAGGCCACACGCTATTCCCGTGTGGCCTCCCTGCACCAATCTCCAATAAAGGAGATTGGTTTGCATAGTCATGAGTAGCAACTTCAGAGACTCATATCTCACTCATTTAAAGTCGGATCAACCCCAAACGTTTTGGACCATGTTCGTCTCGTCAAGGCGAGCGTTTTGATATGTGGCACATCTCATTAGAGGATAAGTGAGAGAAGAAGAAAGGGGTAGATCAGAGGAATTTTGGCTAGGTGGAGAGACTAACACAACAGCTAGATTAGCAAGTGATTGACCTGGCACGGTAGCAAGATGGGCACGGTAATTAGACCGGCACAACAGAAATACTACTAGATGTCAGAACTATCATCGATCAGCCTGGCACAATGGCTAGCTTATCGTGGTAGTAAGGCAGCCAAGGTAACTAAGATCGGCTCAGTGACAATACTTCTAGACGACAAGACTATCATGGCAATGTTTGTCTCAGCCTCTCTTGGTCAAACAAGAAAGAGAGAGAAGAAAGAAGAGAGAGAAAGAGAGACATGCACAGTATTACTAATGTCGTGCATGTGAGAAAAACACGAGATGAGCAATGACCGAGAAAAGGAAAAAGGGAGAGAGGAAAAAGAGAAGGAAAAGAATGAAGAAGAAAGAAAGAGAAGAGTGCAAGGGAACATGGGCGGTGATGAGAGAAAAGATAGGAAAGAACATGGATGGCGATGAGCTCCCGCCGTCCATGATAGAACGGTAAGAAGAGAGAGAAAACATGGGCGGCAATGAGCCTCCACCGCCCATGAGAGAGGAATAAGAAGAGAGAGAAGACATAGACAACGATGAGCTTTTACCGTCCATGACAGAGGAATGAGAAGAGAGAGAAGACATGGACAGCGATGAGCTTTCGCCATGCATAACAGACAATCAAGAAGAGAGACAAAACATAGACGACGATGAGCTTCCGCCATCCACGATAAAGGAATGAAAGAAGAGAGAGAATACATGGACGGCGATGAGCTTTCACCGTTCATGACAGATGATTAATGAGAAAGAGAGAACATGGACGGCGATGAGCATCCGCCATCCATGACAGGCGAGTGAGAGAAGAGAGAGAAGATATAGACAGCATTGAGCTTCCGCCGTCCATGACATAGGAATGAGAGGAGAGAGAAATAATTGACGGTGAAGTGCTTTCGCTGTCCATAACACAAGATTAATATGAGAAAGAAAATATGGGTGGCAATTTGTTTCCGCTATCCATGATAGAGAATAAAGAAGAGAGAGAACATGGATGGTGATGTGCTTCCATCGTCCATGACAGGGGAATGAGAAGGGAGAGAAAACATGGGCGGCGATGTGCTTCCGTCATCCATGATAGAAGATTAAGAAAAGAGAGAGAACATGGACGGTGATGTGCTTCCGTCGTCCATGATAGAAGGGAAGACAAGGAGAGTTTGACAGAGGTCGGCCCGCCACTCGAGTTAAGGATCGGCTCATTGTTCATGTCCCTAAAGCAAAAAGACATCATGCCAAGCGATGGACTCTGCCATGCATGAACATAGAGGAAGGAGAGAAAATAAAGAGAGTAGGAAAGAGAAGAAAGAGAAAGCAAAGATAAAGAAAAAGAAGGAAAGTGGATAAAGAAGATCAGTGAAGAAAGAGAAAAGAAAGATAAAAAGAAAGAAGGAAAGTGGATAAAGAAGATCAGAGAAGAAATAGGAAAGAAAGATATAGACGAGAGGAGAGAGAAAGTGAGAGATGAGAGGAGGAGACAAAAAAAGAGAGATGAGAGGAGGAGAGAGAAAGAGAGATGCAAGGAGGAGAGTGAAAGTTACCTTCACTAAAGGGTACCAGACCATTTCTTCTCTCTCCTCTCTCTCTATAAGACGTGCCCACAATTTGAATGTGAAAACTCTCAAATTTTATTGATGTGTATTGAAAAATCAAGCGTCCTTTGATAATTGTGTTTAACATGTACTTATAGAATTTGACCCAAACATGGGCGTACGCCAAAAAACTACCTAAATTGATGATAATTACAATTTAATTGAATTAAAATAAATTCTAAAATTGGGTGGAAAAGGATTGTTTTGACCCAGCCCAATAATACATAAAATTCCAATACAGTCCCTACTGCTGCCCTAGAACTTGTGTGATCTTCCATAGATAATTCAGGGTTGCTCCGACGTACATTTGGCTGAAAGATGATTACTTTCTTACCAGGTTCGGTATGACGATCGATTTGATACCAACTTCGAGCCATAAATCGTGTTTTTGGGCCACGATCATGCGGCTTGAAATTTGGATCAATCTTGAAAACTTTGGATCAATAGTGTGCTTTTGACTTGATGTTTTTCCATGATTTCTTTACTGGATCATACTAAGTAGGCCCTTACGATCACATTGCAACAAACGCAGCTCGATTTTGTATCCAGACGAAGATTTTATCGTTTTGAGTTTTTGGCCAGAATCTAAAAATCTGACGGCCAGAATTTACAGTAGCTTCGACGGCTCCATGTGTGAAATCCAACCATTCATCGTACGTGGGGTTCGGACCAGAGATAGCCATGAACTTATGCACATAATTCAATTAATTTCATGTCGATCAAGTATGTGAGCGCCTTGATTTGGCCACTCGAGTGAGGTGTGCTACTGCTAAATTTTATGCAACTATCTTCACGAATCATCAACTTCTTTCTAGTTTTTCTCCCTACTCGGGTATCGCCACGGGCCGTGCCACATATCAAAACGCTCGTCTTGATAAGAAGAACACGCTCACAAAAATTGAGAGCAATCCAACTCAAAACGAGTGAGTTATGGACTCCAAAAGTCACTACCCGAGGTTGTAAAAATAGTCACCTTTAATGGGGATTTGGTGCACGGAGGGCGCACGGGAATAGTGTGCGGCCTACCCCTTTTTGGTCTTTTACACATAACTTTGTCCTAGAGTGCCCGATTAAGCTGAATCTTGACCCATAGGGGATTTTGACCATGTCGGATCCAATAGCAATGGTCCCGCAACTGTTTGACACACCAAAAATATAATTCTAATTACGGGGTCCATTTCAGAGTGCTAGAGGCTGATTTTTCTGAAATTGTTTCTTTGTTTGCACCGCCTTAGACATGTTGGATTGCGACGAAACTTGGCAAGTGGCCCTTTGGAGTGCTTAGGAAGATTCTGACCCATTTTGGAGCAATTTTGAGACAGTTGGGAATTTCAATGTACATTGAGGCTTTATTAACCGGCTTCCTCTTTTATTTCGCATCAGGGACCAAGTTGCTGAAAAATGTCTTCAAACAAGTATAACAGTATCCCACTACCAATGGGTGACCCATTGCATAGTGGTTAGTATCATAGTATATCACAATAACAATATAACAGTATCCCACTACCAATGGGTGACCCATTTCGTAGTGGTCAGTATCACAGTATATCACAGTCACAGTATAACAGTATCCCACAACCAATGGGTGACCCATTACATAGTGATCAGTATCACAGTGCATCACATTTAGTTGCATTTCATACATGCATGCTCAAGCATTCATTTGCCCATGCTTTGTCATTTCAAGAATTTAAGAACATTCATACTACCATAAGCATGCATTTTTAAGTATCTCACGACAAATAATTTCAATCTCCTTAAGAAGGGATTAAGCTATATTCAAAAACATCAGTGTATAACGTTTGATTCATATAACAGTTTGGGAATTTCTACCATTTCTATCTGTAATATGCATATACGAAATGAATCATGGCATCCAATTCATGAGGAGTTTCAACATAATTTCAATCATCACTTAAAATAGAGATTTATATCTTTCAATCAAAGAAAATTCGAAGCTATTTGAGCATCATTTGATCGGTCAAGTGCTCAATACAAAATATATCACAGTTCTGAAATTTCTATCATTCCTAAAGGTGGCATGTCCCATAAATAGAGGCGTAACATCCAATCTATACGGAAGTTTGATATGGTTTCAAAACACATTTCAAAGTGGACACACATATCTTTCAAATGGAATTGATTAGAAAGCAATTGGATCTCATTTGGCCAGTTAAAAGTTCAACACAACTAGAGCAATAGATTCAAAAAATTGTATGTATTTATGATAGTGACATGCTACACCAACTGGAGTATAACCCCTAAATTATTGAAAATTTTAGGATAGTTTCAAAATCACATTTCTAGTAGAAACACGTATCGTTCCAACGAAAGTGGTTTGAAAGCATTTGAACTCCATTTGGTCAGTCAAAAGCACATGGCAACGGTGGCAATAGTTCTGAATTTCAGTGAAATCTGCTAACAGTGACATGCTTTCACAAATTGAAGCATAGCTTCCCATTTATAAAGCCCTTAAACTGAGTTTAACAACAAAAATGGGCACATGTATCTTTCAAATGAGGGTGATTTGGAGTCATTTGGATGTCATTTGCTTAGTCAAACGTATGTTGCAAAAACATAAAACCTCTTTGGAATATCACTGTGTGGTCACAACATGACCCAAAGATCAGTCAATAATCCCCCAAATCATGCTAGATTTCAGTATAAAACCTTTTTACATTATACATTAGATGCATAAGAACATCCTTCCAAAAATTCTCATGGCAATCAAGAAGGATTTCAATGCTCATTTTGACATGCAATAATAGCCTAAATTTCTAGAAAACATGGCATAACAGGGTACACATGCAGCCATTGTTTATGTATATGCTCATGCTCAACTCCATGCTTGATTCATGCCTAATTCATGCTTAATTCATGCTTTCATGACTAAGGACCTACAAGGTAGTGACCCACTTACCTTAAGTGCAATGGTGTTCTCAATTTCCTTCCACAACTCACTCTTCAAGCTTCTCATTTTAGGCTCCAACAAAGGCTAGAAATGGGGCTAAAAATGCGTTGTGTTTTGGTTTGTAAGAGTGAGAACATGGTGTGAGGGAAAGAGAGAGAGGCTTATGTAATCCAAAAGTGTGAGGTAGCAACTAGGGTTGGCCAAGTGGCACTCATGCTTTCATGCAAATGGGACAAGTAGCTGGTGTGGCAACATGTGGCAGGCAGGTGGCATGCACAGGCTCAGTGGTGTTGCGCACAGCTGCACTCTTTATGCTTCTTCTTACCGTCGTGGGCGCCTCTCTCTTCTTACTGTCGTGGGCGCCTCTCTCTTCTTACCGCCATGCGCACTCCACCGCTCGCAACTCTCTCTTCTTACCTTCATGTGTGCACTCCACCGCACGCGTCTCTCTCTTCGTACCGTCGCACGTGCACTCCACCGTGCACATCTCTCTCTTCTTACCATCACACACGCACTCCACCACGTACATCTCTCTCTTCTTACCACTGCATGCGTCTCTCTCTTTTCTTATCGCCACGCGTGTCTCTCTCTTCTTACTGTCGCACGCACTCCGCAACACGCGCACTCCATCAAGCCAGGAAAAATCTTGATTCTTACATTATCCCCCCCCCCCCTTTAAAGGAATGTCCCAAAATCGTGCCTCAGCTAATCGAATAAATGGGGGTATGTATCTTGGATTTCGTCTACTTGTTCCCACATCGACTCTTCCTACGAATGATTTGTCACAGAACACAAACCCGAGGAATTTCTTTATTATGCAACACTTGCACCCTTCTATCCAGTATTTCAATTGGTTGCTCAATATAGGTCAAATCTTCTCTGATGGGAATTGGTTCATACTTCAAAACATGGGACGGGTCAAGCTGGTACTACCTTAACAGTGACACATGAAAAACATCATGATTGTTGGCCAACTCGGGTGGTAAGGCGAGTCTATTTGCCATGCATTCAACTTTTTCCAGAATCTCAAAGGGACCAATAAAGTGTGGGCCCAATTTCCCCTTCTTGTCGAATCTCACAATGCCTTTATTTGGTGATACCTTCAAGAAAACCCGGTCACCAACCTCAAACTTGAGGTCTCTCCTTCGATTATCGGTGAAACTCTTTTGCTAACTCTGGGTTGTCTTGAGCCTCTCTCGAATCAAGGAAGTCTTTTCTGAGGTCGCTTGAATAATTTCTGACCTCAAGAGTCTCCTTTCGCCAACCTCATCCCAACAGATAGGTGATCTGCACTTCCTCCCATACAAGGCTTCAAAAGGTGTCATCTGAATACTGGCTTGAAAGCTGTTATTATAGGCAAATTCTATCAGAGGCAGATGGTCATCCCAGTTTCCCTTAAAATTAGTAACACATGCCCTTAACACATCTTCCAAGGTCTGAATGGTCCTTTCTGACTACCCATCTGTCTGGGGGTGAAAAGCAGTGCTAAAGGTAAGTTTTGTCCCTAAAGCAGACTGCAGACTATTCCAAAATCTTCAGGTAAATCTAGTGTCCCTGTCAAACACGATGCTGACTGGTATTCCATGCAACCTCACTAACTCTTTAATGTATAACTGGGCCAATTTGTCCAAAGAATAAGTTGTGTGGATCGGCAAGAAATGAGCAGCTTTGGTCAGTCAATCCACAATGATCTAAATATTATCATATCCAGCACCCATTCTTGATAGGCCAGAGACAAAATCCATAGTGATGTGTTCTCACTTCCATTCTGGCATTAGCAATGGTTGTAACAGTCTGACGGGTTTTTGATATTCCGCTTTCACTTGCTACATATCAAGCACTTAGAGATAATTTATACCACTTTCTTTTTCATGTCATTCCACCAGAAAGTCTTTTTCAAGTTCTGATACATTTTAGTACTCCTTGGGTGTACAGTATAACGGGAGTGGTGTGCCTCTTCTAAAATAGCCCTCTTTATAGTCTCATCATTTGGAACACATACTCGATCTTTAAACCTTAAGAGATCATCACTACTAGTGGAGAAATTTTCTTTTCTCCCAACTTTATTTCTTCAAGAATTTTCATGAGTTGAGGATCTTCCTTTTGTGCCATTCGGGATTGTTGGAAGAGCTGGGGCTCCACCCTTATACAAGCAGTCATTCCTACCCCATCACTAAGGGGCAGAGTTAGGTACCACTCTACTGCATCCTCCAACAGTTTCATCTCTTGAAACAATATGAGTGCCATTGATACCATAGGCTTCCTGCTTAAAGCATCAGCTATCACATTAGTCTTGCTCGGGTGATAATTGATGGTACATTCATAATAATTCAATAGATACATCCATCTTCTTTGCCTCATGTTCAACTTCTTCTGAGAAAATAGATACTTGAGGCTCTTATGATCTGTAAACACCTTAAATTGGCCCCTATAGAGGTAATGTCTCCATATTTTCAAGGCAAATACTACCGCCGCGAGTTCTAAGTCATGAGTTGCGTAATTTTGTTCGTACGGATTTAACTGTCTGGAGGCATAAGCTATGACTTTCCCTCGATGCATCAGCATGCACTCAAGCCCTTTGTGAGAGGCATCAGTGTAAATAACAAAATCCTCATTTCCCTTAAGTAAGGTCAGTATCGGGGCCGTAGTCAGTCTCTCTTTCAGTTCTTGAAAACTTTTCTCACACTCATCTGACCACACAAATTTCACTTCCTTCTGGGTTAAGCTAGTGAAGGGGAGCGCTATCTTTGAATATCCTTCTATAAAGCGTCTATAATAACCTGTCAGTCTCAGAAAACTACGGACGTCTGTCACATTTGTCGGTCTTCCCCACTTAAGTACGGCTTCAATTTTACAAGGGCCAACTGCTACCCCATCCTTAGATACAACGTGCCCATGGAAGGCCACATTAGGAAGCCAAAACTCACTCTTACCCAAATTAGCATACAACGTTTCTGACTTTAAAGTCTGGAGGACCATTCTTAGGTGATGCTCATGCTCTTCCAGGTTCCTTGAATATACCAAAATATCATCTATAAAGACCACCACAAAACCATCCAAAAAAGGTCTAAAAACTCAATTCATCAGGTCCATAAAGACAGCTAGGGCATTGGTCAATCCAAACGGCATCCCCAAGAACTCATAATGGTCATATCAGGTCCTGAATGCGGTCTTAGGGACATTTTCTTCCACCCATAGTTGATGATAGCCTGTCTAAATATCAATCTTAGAAAATACTTGGGCCCCTTGAAGCTGGTCAAAAAGGTCATCAATTCTAGGCAAGTGGTATATGTTCTTTACAGTGACCTGATTCAATTGTCTATAGTCTATACAAAGCCTTAAAGATCTATCTTTCTTTTTTACAAATAGGACCGGTGCACCCCATGGTGACACACTAGGTCGAATGAACCCCTTCTCCAACAATTTTTGCAGTTGCTCTTTCAACTCCTTTAATTCGGCCGTCGCCATCCTATTAGGGGCTTTAGAGATGGGAGTAATACCTGAGACCACCTCTATCTCAAACTCTATCTCCTTGACTAGAGGCAAAGAGGTCAACTCCTCAGGAAAAACTTTTGAGCATTCTTTTACCACTGGTATCTCCTTTAGCTTGGATTGGACGTCCCGATTCTCTACTACATAGGCCAAGTACCCTACACACTTTTTGGCTAAAAAGTAAGAAGCCCGCAGGGCAGAGATAACGTGTAGACGGGAAATATCCTTAATGCCAACAAAGTTCAACTCAGACTGATTTGGGCGTCTAAAGGTTACAGTTTTATCATAGTAATTTATTGTAGCATGATGTGCGGACAACCAGTCCATGCCCAAAATAACATCAAAATCTTGAATGTCTAACAATATCAAGTCTATAGATAGAACACACCCTTCAAGCAAAATTCCACAATGTTTATAAACAATATCAGCTTATATAGATTCCCCCATAGGTGTGCATACTATCAATGTCCAGTCAAGGAATGAAGGTCTAACATTTATATGGCATGCAAAGTGAGGTGCAACAAAAGAGTGAGAAGACCCAAGGTCAATCAGATTTTTTGCATCCATGCCACGAACAGAGAGCGTAACTTGAATAACGGAGGCAGAAGCCTTGGCTTCTTGTTCTGTAAAAGCAAATACCCGACCTTGAGTCTTCTGTCGGTTCTCAGGTCCCTTAACCGGGCAGTCTTTGACTAGGTGGCCAGGCTTGCCACATCTGAAACATGACTGTGCTTTCCTGTAGCACTCAGCCACCAAATGGTTATTCAACCCATATCCCTTAAGTCGCCCAGGAAGGTCTTATAAAGCTTCATATTTCCTTGATTATTCCTTCCCCCGAAATGTTTCCTTGGAGGTGGTCAAATCTTCCTTCCAAGGCTCCCAAATTGGGCTAGCCCCATTCTTCCCTCCTTTCTTAACAGGGACTCTTCGCAGTCCCCCTCAATTTTCATGGCAAGGTCCACTAAAGGGGAGAAGGTCTTGAGGTGCCGATATCACCCTTCCCCCTTATTTCTGGCTTGAGGCCTCTCTCAAACTTATTCACCTTTTGCGCCTCCGCGTTAATGATGTGCGGCGCATACCTTGATAGCTCGGCGAATTTGGTCGTATATTGCTCCACTGACTTGTTGCAACTCAATAAACTCTACTTCCTTCCTCTCCTGCACTGAGTCAGGGAAATACTTCTCATTAAATGCTTCCAAAAAGTTCTCTCAAGCTACTTCTATCCCTGTCCTTTCCTAAGATTGCTTCATTGAGCCCCACCACTGCTCAGCATCTCCTTCTAACATGAAGGTTCCCAGCTTGACCTTCTACTTATTAGTACAGTGCAACACATCAAAAATGTTTTCAACTTTCTCTACTCCCCCATGCCCCAAGAACGTCAGAAGTGCTAGCCTCCTAAATCTTTATATTAACCCACTGTCAGTCAGTTCTAGGGCAAGGGTAGTTGGGGCCGGCATACCGAGGGCGGGGAATTCTCATTGCTGGAGGTCGCATTATTTGCACGAGTCCTCAGCATCTTTGACCTAAAAACAGGAGAGCCCAATTACCAACCTACTCAACACTATTCTAGATACACTCCTAAGACTCTCTAGGTCATGAATCCAATCCTGGCTGCTCTGATACCATAACTGTAACGCCTTCGCCCCTGACCCTAACCATACTTTTTGGAGGGCGATAGAGTGCGGGATTGCGACCAGAGGTCGTGAACGTCACTCAAGTGGGAGTGGCTCAACGTATTTAGAAATGAGGAATCAAAGCAAACCATAAAAGAAAATAAAAACTCAAACATCATGCTCCAAAAACTGGACAAAATAAACCATTTCATACATATGCATTCTCCAAAAATTTCTTTACAATTCTGTTCAAGGCGCTACAGGCTGACAACAAAATTTCAATATTACATTGAAACAACTATATGGCACTTCCACCAGACACCTACTATCAAAAGGTTTCCCCTACCAAGTCCCAAGCTTTAACTGCTTGCCACCACTATCCAGTTGTCCACTCTCGGATGGTCGGTTATCACTCTCTATAGATGGAAAAGTATATGGAATGAGCTAAAACCCTAGTAAGTAGAACAATACCATTGCATTCCGACCTGTACATATGTAATGATATAATGATATGGCCCACAATTTATACAAGAATCACAAAGTGGAGTCATGCATCACAATTCATTAGCAGTGTAAAACGAAATATGATTCAAATATAAAGGCAGTACATATTGTATGAACTAACAATTATTTTACCTCTTATCACAGTAATAGGTCAGTACCCATAAAGAACACACAAAGCACACAGGCAAAGTCTAGAGTTGTCAACTCTCAAAGTAGAAGTCACATCGATCAGGCTAAGTCAATCCCGTAACTTGGAACTTCTACCCTCATTCAGGAGGGAGGACAATGACAAATGGGTGTCCCATTTCATAATGTCCTTACTCACGCACACAATCTCTAGCACGCTTGGGGTTTTTGTTAGGTAGTGCCCTTGCAAGACACGATCCTCTCCTAATGCCTTTAAGCGAAAGGGCATTACACTACCATTGGATGACCCAACGCATAGTGCCTATTTAAATTCAGGGGGGCGCGATCCTCCCTATTATTCAATTTCACCTCCCAACCCCATTCCTATCATTGAAGTGGGAGCATAGTTAATGATTGTCGGCATCACAATATCCCACTGCCAATGGGTGACCCATTGCGTAGTGGTCAATATCACAGTATATCACAATAATAGTATAATATTATCCCACTAGCAATGAGTGACCCTTTGAGTATTGGTTAGTATCACAGTATATCACAATCACAGGATAACAGTATCCCACTACTAATGGATGACCCATTGCGTAGTGGTCAGTATCACAGTGCATCACATTTAGTTGCATTGCGTACATACATGCGCAAGCATTCATTTGCTCATGCTTTGCCATTTCAAGAATTTAAGAACATTCATAGTATCATAAGCTTGCATTTTTCAGTATCTCATGACAGATAATTTCAATCTCATTATGAAGGGATTAAACTATATTTAAAAACATCAGTGAATAGTGTTTGTGTGATTCATATAATAGTTTGGGAATTTCTACCATTTCCATCAGTAATATGCCTATACGAAATGAGGCATAGCATCCAATTCATGAGGAATTTCATCACAATTTTAGTCATCACTTAAAAAAGAGATGTATATCTTTCAATCAAAGAAAATGTGAAGCTATTTGAACATCATTTGATTGGTCAAGAGCTCAGTATAAAATAGATCATAGTTCTGAAATTTCTGTCATTCCTTACAGTGGCATGTTCCATAAACAGAGGCGTAACTTCCAATCTATATGAAATTTTGATATGGTTTCAAAATACATTTCAAATTGGACACACATATCTTTTAAATGGAAGTGGTTTGAAAGCAATTAGATCTCATTTGGCCTGTTAAAGCTCAACAAAACTAGAGCACCAGTTTTTGACAATTTATGACAATGACATGCCACACCAACCGGAGTATAACCCCCAAGTTATTGGAAATTTTAAGATGGTTTCAAAATCAAAGTTCAAGTAGAAACACATATCTTTCCAATAAAAGCAGTTTGAAAGCGTTTGGACTCCATTTGGTCAGTCAAAAGCTCATGGCAACAGAGGCAACAGTTCTAAATTTCAGTGAAATCTGCTAACAGTGACATGCTTCACAAATTGACGTATAGCTCCCCATTTATAAAGAATTTAAATACAAAAATCATAGTAGACACATGTATCTTTCAAATGGGGGTGATTTGGAGTCATTTGGATGTCATTTGCTTAGTCGAAAGTATGTTGTAAAAACATGAAATCTCCTTGGAATTTCACAATGTGGTCAAAACATGACCCAAAGATCAGTCAATAATTCCCCAAATCATGCTAGATTTCAGCATAAACCATTTTTGCATTAGACATTCGATGCATAAGAACATCCTTCCACAAATTCTCATGGCAATCAAGAAGGATTTCAATGCTCATTTTGACATGCAATAACAGCCTAAATTTTTGAAAAACATGGCATAACAGGGTACACATGCAGCCATTGTTTATGCATATGCTCATGCTCAACTCCATGCTTGATTCATGCCTGATTCATTCTTAATTCATGCTTTCATGACTAAGGACCTACAAGGTAGTGACCCACTTACCTTAAGTGCATTGGTGTTCTCAATTTCCTCCCACAACTCACTCTTCCAGCTTCTCAATTTAGGCTCTAACAAAGGCTAGAAAGGAGGCTAAAAATGCTTGAGTGTTTTGGTTTGTAAGAGTGAGAACATGGCGTGAGGGAAAGAAAAAGAGGCTTATGTACTCCAAAAGTGTGAGGTGGCAGCTAGGGTTAACCAGGTAGCACTCATGCTTTCATGCAAATGGGACAAGTGGTGGGTGTGGTAACATGCAGCAGGCAAGTGGCATGCACAGGCTCGACGGTGTTGCCCACGGTGATGTTGTGCAAGGCGGCACTCTTTTTGCTTCTTCTTACCACCGCATGTGTACTCCACCACGTGTGTCTCTCTCTTCTTACCACCGCACGCATCTCTCTCTTCTTACCACCTCACGCGCACTCTGCCGCACATGTCTCTCTCTTCTTACCGCCGTCCACGTCTCTCTCTTCTTACCGCCATGCATGCACTCTGTCGTGAGTGTCTCTCTCTTCTTACCATTGCGCACGCACTCCACCGTGAACGCACTCTACCACACGTGTCTCTCTCTTCTTACCATCGTGCGTGTCTCTCTCTTCTTACCGCTGCGCGTCTCTCTTTTTTCTTACCACCACCCGTGCCTCTCTCTTCTTACCATCGCTCGCACTCCACCGCGCGCACACTCCATCAAGCCGGGAAAAATCTCGGTCCTTACATGAACTGGTTCAGTGTGAAAAAACCCAAAAAAATGACATGATGAGGTCTTTTGAGCTAATGAGTCTAATGATATGATAACATGCATAACATGCTTTGGACATATTGATGTTTCATGTGGACATGTTTCTGTGAGCATGTTAACCTGTTGCTAATGAGAACTATGTGCGCTATAATGAATGCAAGCTCTGTTATGAAGTGAATGCAGGCTCTGTTATGATATGAATGCATGATAATGAGTTATGCTCAGTTTGTTATGAAGTGAATGCATGATAATGAGATATGCTCAATTTGTTATGAATTGAATGCACGCTCTGTTATGATCTGAATGCATGATAATGAGTTATGCTCAGTTTGTATGATATGAATGCATGATAATGAGATATGTTTAGTTTATTATGATATGAATGCATGATAATGAGACATGTTTTGTTATGATATGCATACATGATAATGAGACATGTTTTGTTATGATATGAATGCATGATAATGAGACATGTGTCAATGCATGATAATGAGTTATGCTCAATTTGTTATGATATGAATGCATGATAATGAGACATGCTCTGTTATGATATGAATGGATGATAATGAGTTATGCTCAGTTTGTATGATATCAATGCATGATAATGAGATATGCTCAGTTTGTTATGATATGAATGAATGATAATGAGACATGTTATGTTATGATATGAATGCATCATAGTGAGACATGTTCTGTTATGATATGAATGCATGATAATGATTTATGCTCAGTTTGTATTATATGAATGCATGATAATGAGATTTGTTCTATTGTGATATGAATGCATGTAAAAAGACATGCTCAGTTATGATATGAATGCATGTAGTATGACATGCTCTGTTATACATGTAGTAAGACATGCTCTATTATGATATGTGTACACAATTATGATACATGTTCTGTTGTGATATGTGTGTATGATTTTGAGACATGCTATGTGATAAAGTCTCATATGGTTAGTGATATGTGTGCATGATTTTGAGATATACTATGTGATAAAGGCCCATGTGGTCCTCGAACTAGTCAAGATCTTCATAAGGACTCTCAAAAGTCTCCTGTCAAGTTTCATCGCATTCCAACATGTCTAAGGCAGTGCAGACAAAGAAACGAATTCGCAAAATTAGCCTCTAGCACCCTGATAGGGACCCTATAACTAGAACTATATTTTCGGTGCATCAAATTGCTGTGGGATAGTAGCCATTAGATCCGACATGGTTGAAAATCCTTAAGAGTCAAATTTCAGCTTAAACAGACACTCCATGAAAAAGTTATAGGCAAAAGATCGAAATAAGAGGAGCCGCACACTATTCTCGTGCTGCCACTCAGCGACTAAACTCCATTAAAGGGGCAGTCACGAACAATAACTTTCAACACCCATATCTCACCTATTTTGAGTCGGATCGCACTCGAATTTTTTGAGCATGTTCATCTCATCGAGACGAGCGTTTTGATATGTGGCACGCCCCGCGACGACGGCCAAGCGCAAAGAAAAGCTAGAGAGAAGTTGTTGATCCGTGAAGAAAATTGCAGAAAAATCAGCAGCGTCACACCTCGCTCGAGCAGCCAAATCACGCTACTTGCGAGCTCGCTCAATGTGAAACTAGTTCCATCGCATGCGTAAGACCTAGGGCAATCTCTAGTCGGAACCTCGTACATGAACGGTTTGATTCTGCACATGAAGCCGGTGAAGTGATTGCAAATTCCGGCGTCGAAATTCCAGATTCTGACCAAAACTCCAAAGTTGCAAACTCTTCGTCCGGACACGGAATCGAGCTGCGTTTAGTGCCCACGCGATCGTGACGACATGATTAGTGTAATCCAGCGAAGAAATCATAGAAAAACATCAAGGAACGACCATACTATCGATCCGAAGTTTCAATATTTATCCAAATTTCAATACGCAAGATCAGGCCAAATCCATGGCTCAAAGTTGATATCAAATCGATCGCCATGTGGACACCTACAAGAAAACAATCATCTTTTGATCAAATGGGCATTAGGACAACCTCGGATCATCCACGAAAATCACGTACGTTCTAAGGCAGCACAGGGACTGTTTTGAAATTCCACAAATTGTTAGGAACGGGTAAATCTTTCATTTTTCACCCTATTTTCTAATTTCTTTTAATTCAGTTAAATCTTAATTTTCAGTAATTAGGTTTAATTTTGATCAATCCACCCATGTTTGGGACAAATTAAATATATACCACGTACTACCATTGTATGCAGAATCCACCCATGTTTGGGACAAATTCAATATATACCACGTACTACCATTGTATGCAGGCCCTTCACTTACTTAATAAAAATTTTATCTTGCCTACTGTTGGGTCACATCTTGGGGGAGAGAGGAAGGAGAGAAAAACTTTTGGGTTGGTACCCTTGGGCTTAACATTTTTCTCTTTCTCTCTCCTCTCTTTCTCTATCCTCTTTCACAGACGGCTGAAACCTATCACCATCTATGCTTCACTCTTTCTTCCTATCTTTTTCTCTCATTCCCTCTCATGGTCCCACATGACCACTAACTTACTTTCCTTTTCCTTTTACCCCTGCATGACTACTTTCATCATGTGCACCCTCGGGTTCACTTGCCTCTCCTTTTCTTGGTAGTCCCTCGTACGCCTTTCTCTCTTCTCTTTTTCTACGCACCCTCACCTCACCTCTTTTTGGTGTACACTCATGTTCCCTTATTCACTCTCACAATCTGTGGTCCCGTGTGACCACCATCTCCCAAATCTCCCTTCTTATCGCCGTCTCGTGCGACCCTCCAACCTATCACCGTGCACCCCAACGAAACACCCAGCTTTCTTTCTTCGTTCGTTGTTTTTTTGTTTCTGTTCTTTTCGTTTCACCTGCCCCTTTTCATTCCGTTTTTATGCCTCGTCCAAACCCACCTTAAATAAAATCCAATAGCAAAATTCACTCACTCTCTCACCTAAATAACATAATAAACGAGTTCTCTCCCTCTCTTACCAACTTTCCATTTTTTTATTATTTTATTTTACATAATCTTACTTATTTTATTTTATTTTACTTTAATTTATTTCATGCCATTTTTCGTTTTTGCCATTTATTTTGTCTTATACTCCCTTATCTTATTTTATTTACTTCATTCTTTTTTTTATTATTTAGTTATTTATTTTAGTTTATCTTATTTTTCTTTATTTTATTTACCTCATTTATTTTATTTTATTTTATTTTATTTCATTTCATTTTATTTACCTCTTTTGTCGTATATTCCTTTACCTTATTCTATTTACTCCACTTATTTTATTTTAATTTATCTTTATCTTATTTATTTTATTTACTTTACTTTATTTATTTTATTTTATTTTTCTCATCTCACTTATTTTATTTTATTTCTCTTTATTCTATCTTATTCTATTTATTTTTCTTCACCTATTTTATCGCCACCATACCTTACTTTATTTCATTCATTATTTATTTTCTTTCGTCCCTGGTAATTTATTTTACTTTATTTCATTTTATTTTAGTTTACTCCCTTTTTCATTTTCTAATTCTATTTTATTTTCGTTTTTAATTCATCTCTCTCATTTCATCTCATTTTCCAACCATTTTATCTTGCCGTCACTTTTATTTTCACTCTCGTCTCTTTTAGAAGACTTAGCGAGGGTCGAGCTAGTCTTCACTTTCACTCTTTCTCTGCATAGCTTGTTTGACTAGAGGGAAGGCTGAGTATCGTGCTATCATGTTGGTTTTGTCGTCCACCCATTATGTCGTTGTGCCGATCTGAGTTACCGTGCCCGTCTTACTGCCACGACAGACTAGCCATCATGATAGGTTGGTCGGTGTTGGTTCCATCGTCTAGTAGTAATGTCGTTGTGCTGGTCAGAGTTACCGTGCCCGCCTTGCTACCACTTCGGATCAATCATCTAGTGGTCTAGCCACTGTATTAGTCTAGCCGCCTGGTCAAACTTCTTCTCTCACTTTCACTTCACCCTATAACAAGGTGGGGACCTATGCCCCATTCGTTTGTACTTCGAATGTGTGTCTATGTGTGTGTGTTTGCAAGAAAGGAGAAACAGGACAAGGGAGGTGAATCCAAACCGGCCATAGACCAAGAGGGCTTTCCAACGTGATCTAAGAGGGCACCCACGTGAGCCAGGCCAAGTGTGTCATGGACCCACGTGAGGTAAGTCCCGCCTCACGACCCTAATTCCTCTCTCATCAGTTGATACTCTTGCCCACGTCATCTTTACGTGGTCCCGAGAGAGCAATCTCAAGTCCTGGGTTCATCTCAAACCCAGAACTAAGCTATCAGGTCAACCTGACTCGGAAGACGAGATCGAGACACCTAACCAGCTTGGCGACTCCACTGAGGATACGCTACCCTATCGTTAGATCGTTCTTGTTTGACCTTCCTTTCTTTTTTATTAATGCTCACTATACACACATCTGTCTTCAGGGTTGCTTAACCCCTTCATCCGAATCGGGGGTTTCATAATCCCCACACTCATGAGTCTTCATCAGGAACAGGTTCCGCGAACCTTGTTCCCGCCCTTCTCTTGAGCAGCAGCCTTGTGTCTCGCTCTCAGGTTATCACCTGGATAAAGGCGAGGATGGACCAACAAGTTCCTCATTCTCTACCTCCTTGCAATGGTGGACATGCTGCCAACGCACCTTGCATTGGTGGCACATATGCCACCACACACAGCATGCACCCTGCTACTGGCTACTCACGTGCTGGTCCCACTTCTCAGGGCAGTCCAAAAGCCGCCCCTCCCTCTCCTGCGACTGACAGTTCTGTCATTGCTCCTGCGGGTCACCAGGACGTGACCCCCCATTCTCCATCACTTTAGGCCTCTGTAACAGGATGCTCCACACCAGGAGGAGGCGTCTCTGAAGCCACCACCTCACACACACCCACGAGAGCTAGTGGATCATCCATTATAGCTACACCTACCTCGGGACACTATCAGGGTTCAGGTCTTCTTGGACTTAGCCCTGCACCTCTTTTCATGCACATTGCACCACTCAGGGCAATCCTTAGGTTACCTCTGGATACTGTCATGGTTCGGGTCTTCTTGAACTTGGCCTGCACACCCTCGGGGCAACCTTCAGGTTACCTCTGGACACCATCAGGGTTCCACCCTTTTTCGGACTGGCCTTGCACACCCCTTGCATATGCACTACACCACTTGGGGCAGCCTGGTTGCTGCGTCTACCCGAGCATACGAAGGGAAACCTCCTAGTACCCCTTCCCAGCACATGCTTGCTCACTATGTGAGGGATGGCCACACGGCCATTCTATCACATGCACATGCTCACGACACCGGGTCTCTTAAGGTTGTACACGCTACTCAAGCCCGGGCTTACCATTAGGTCACCCGAAGTCCTTCTGAAGAGGGCGTACACATGTCACTCCCCCCGCCCACCCAGAGCACATCTTCACACTGTGCACGCACGCATGGATCTAGCATTCCTGCTGGTTCCAAGGGTAATCATGTCAATGGGTTGGAAGAACAGTTCGCCTTTGCTCAAAGGCATTACTACCTGGTCATGAAGAAGGGAAATCATGGTCAAGCCCATAAATGGGGCCGGGAGACCAAGACATTAAAAGCCCAGCTCAGGGGCAAAGAAGAAAAAGTGATTGAATAATTCCCTCTCAAAGATGCGAGCCCTTTTCCCCCTCTCATTCCCCTTGATGCGGATGATGTTGGAAAAGCCTGACATGAGATGAACACTAAAATAATTTATCGGGGAATGATGAAGCCGGTTATCTATGAAGATCCAAGCTTGACTCTGGGCAAAGGCGAGTAGAGCTAGTGACCCTAAGCCAGTTGAGCCATCACCTGATCAAACTCCCAAGCCTCTCTCAAGTAGGGGCACAGAGAGCAAAGCCTTCTTCGAGCAGACTGAACTCGGGGCAGCTCATAGACCCGAATCAGTTTCCCCTAGACTCTTGACGAGCCGGATGGCACTGCCCTGGGGCAATCTCGGTGACTCGAGTGAGACGGAAGCCGAACACTCATCGAGGGTGTTGCCCATGGCCCCTTGGTGGTGGAAAGTTCGAATTATGAAGGGACCGGTCTTCCTCCCATGATGCAAGAAAGTTGTCCACCAGCTCCACCCAAAGTTTGCCTCAACATCCCAACTCCCCGAGAGGGAACTGAAAAGAGAACCAATACTGTTGAGCTTCTTCAAAGGGCTGAAAAGCTCATTGTTGAGATTGATCTCATAAACAAGAATGGGACTTTGCTGTCGTTCACCCTCTCCCGGCCTTCATCGGGATTCGCCCTAGAATCTCAAAGAAGGGATGGACTCCAGTCCCCTCTGGATGGTTCTAATGATGTGGCCTCCCTCACCCTCTCTCATCCAGATATTTTTACCTTTGATGAGTGTTTGCCACTCTCATTCGAAGCCACTCCCCAGTACTGGATGGGATGAGTTGCACTTCCCCAGCTGGCAGCCCCACTTAAATGGCTCCTCCATACTTTGAAGGCACCATGATTCCCCACAAAGCCAGCTGCATGCTTCTCCCATCTCATGTGTGCTACATGTGCACTCTTGATGATGACAATAAAGCCTTGTTCTATCAGGCTTTCACATTCCTGTTAGCTGATGAAGAGCTCAATTCTAATAGGGCGACATCCCTCATTCTCATCCACTCAATGAATCCTACCTCTGACGAGAGCTCATCACTCTCATTGAGGAAAATCATTCCCTAATGGAGGATGAGATGGTCAACATTCCCTTCTAGCACCTCCAGATCCCGAAGATGTCATGATTCTTTATGAGGCTGACCACATATGGGTTGTATGTCTTGAAAGTGTCGTGGCTTCTTATGAGGACGATCGCATGTTCTTCCGATATCTTGAAAAATCCTCCCTCAATGATGATGATGTGATCTCATCGTCTTATGAGAGTTTCACATTCTTATTAGATGAAGAGGATACCCAAGTCTTGCAAAATGAAGTAGGCCTGAGGGAAGGCCCAATGACCCTCGCCAATGATGTTGTTGAAGCAACAACAGTTGAATCCAATATTGTAAGCTTTGAGGCATGTAACGGGCAAATAGAAGAAGAGTCCTCAACTATGGCAGCTATTGAAGCTATAGTGATCAACGAAGTATTAAAATCCTACGGAGACGATATTGCACAATTCAATGCCACATTAAGGCGATTACATGCAGAGATGAGGTCAAAAGATGAAACAATGGAAACTTTGTGCCAAGAGGTATTGGTGTCCCATACCCCCTTGGGGCATGAAAAAAGTATAGTATCCCAGTGATGGAAGTGCTGAATCGCTATCAAAAGCCTTACTTAGCGTATGTTGACCAACTCCATTTCCACCAGGCTATCAAAGACTCGACTTCCCCAAGTTTGACGACACTGGCTCATCGCGGCAACACATAGCCCATTTCATTGCAACATGTGGCAATACAACGAATAATGAGCACCTACTACTTCAGCAATTTGTGGGAACCTTACACGAGCAGCATCCAAATGGTACTCTCTGTTATTACCAGGGTCAATCTCATCATGGGCACAAATGGAGGAAGAGTTCCTCAAGCGCTTCTGGGACATATAAAAGAAAGTGCAACTCTTTGAACTCTTTGAGGTGAAACAAAAGCCACATGAGCCAGTGATCGAGTACATCGAAAGGTGGCTCAATCTAGCCACGCCACACTGATAGGTGAGCCACAAGAGATAAAGTACTGCATCGACGGGATGCACCTAGAATTGGCTCGTTAAGTCACTTCATCATGGCCCAATACATTTGCCAAAGTGGTCGACAAGGCAGTTCAAATTGAAGGTTTGCTCAAACATCATGGTCTAGATGCACGACCCTAAACCGCATGGTCCAAACTATACAACCTTAAACTATAATGGAGCTCTATTTACACGACCCTAAACTGCACGGTCCAAGCTATACGACCCTAAACTATAGCACACGTCCTAATGGCATGATGTTAAACTGCACAACATATGTTCTCGAAGGCAAGACCTTAAACATGGCCTCAAGTCTCGGCGGATGACCTTAAAACACACCAAATTGATGATCATGGTGGCAAGACCTTAAACACACTTCCGCACAAAAAAAAAAAGAAGAAGAAGAAGATGGACATGACGAAAACCCGCAAGCGCGTCATGGGTAGAAATATCAAAAAAAACAAAAATGAATGACGGACATGGTGTGCACCCCAAAAGGCCGCCATGGGCAAAATAAGTCAAAAAGAAAAAAAGACGGGCATAGTGAAAACCCGCAAGGGCACTATGGGCAAGATTGTCAAAATAAAAGGGATGTGGTGAAAACCTTCAGGGTATTCACTCTCAAATGACAGGCTTGTTGATCCTCCCCTATTGGTCATCACGAGTAAAAATGTCAAACGTCCTTGTAGCAAGACATTAAACTGTACGACAGTAAACTCCAAGAAAATGTTATAGGAGAAAGATCGAAATAGGAAGAGACACATTATTCCCGTACGACCACCCCCAGCTAAACTCTATTATAGGGGCAGTCACGAACAATGACTTTTGACGCCCATATCTCACCCTTCTCAAGTCAGATCGTGCTCAAATTTTGTGAGCACGTTTGTTCCATAGAGACGAGCGTTTTGATATGTGGTACTCCCCGTGATGATGCCCGAGCACGAAAAAAAGCTAGAGAGAATTTGCTGATCTGTGAAGAAAGTTGCAAGAAAATCAGTAGCGTCGCACCTCGCTCGAGCGGCCAAATCACGCAGCTCGTGAGCCCGATCGATGTGAAACTAGTTCTATCACCTGCGTAAGGCCTAGGGCTATCTCTAGTCTGAACCCCGTACATGATGAACAGTCGGATTCTGCACAAGAAGTCGATGAAGTGACTGTAAATTCCGACACCGAAATTTTAGATTCTAGCCAAAACTCCAAAGTTGCAAAATCTTCGTCTGGACACGGAATCGGGTTGCATTTGTTGCCACACGATCGTGATGACAGGACCAGTGTGATCCAGTAAAGAAATCATA
>NW_006497091.1:1677953-1718561 GCF_000471905.2 Amborella trichopoda
CCCCCCCCCTCCAAGAAAATGTTATAGGAGAAAGATCGAAATAGGAAGAGACACATTATTCCCTTACGACCACCCCCAACTAAACTCTATTATAGGGGCAGGTCACGAACAATGACTTTTGACGCCCATATCTCACCCTTCTCAAGTCAGATCGTGCTCAAATTTTGTGAGCATGTTTGTTCCATAGAGACGAGCATTTTGATATGTGGTACTCCCCGTGATGATGCCCGAGCACGAAAAAAAGCTAGAGAGAATTTGCTGATCTGTGAAGAAAGTTGCAAGAAAATCAGTAGCGTCGCACCTCGCTCGAGCGGCCAAATCACGCAGCTCGTGAGCCCGATCGATGTGAAACTAGTTCTATCACCTGCGTAAGGCCTAGGGCTATCTCTAGTCTGAACCCCGTACATGATGAACAGTCGGATTCTGCACACGAAGTCGATGAAGTGACTGTAAATTCCGACACCGAAATTCTAAATTCTAGCCAAAACTCCAAAGTTGCAAAATCTTCGTCTGGACACGGAATCGGGTTGCATTTGTTGCCACACGATCGTGATGACAAGACCAGTGTGATCCAGTAAAGAAATCTAGAAAAACATCAAGGACCGACCATACTATTGATCTGAAGTTTCAAGATTCATCCAAATTTCAAGATGCATGATCGTGCCCTAAAAACACGATCCAAACATTCGCTTCTTTCTGCCAATGTGATGTTCTCTCTCTCTAAAAAAAATGACACCTACTCTCTCTCCGCCTGCTCCCTGCCACCATGTTCTCTGTTGTCCACTTGTCACCACCTGTTCTTAGTCATCTCCCTCTGTGGTAGTTTGCTCCGTGCCCCCCCCCCCCCCCCTCCGCGCCCACGCCCTCCCACGCTCCACACCAACGTCCCCCGCCCACGCCCACGCCCACGCCTGCCGCCCAGGCCCACGCCCCACACCAACGAAATACCCGGCTTTCTTTCTTTCGTTCGTTGCTTTTCGTTTCTAGTCTTTTCGTTTCACCTGCCCCTTTTTGTTCCTTTTGTATGCCTCGTCTAAACCCACCTTAACAAAAACCCAATAGCCAACTTCACTCACTTTCTCACCTAAATAACATAATAAACGAGTTCTCTCCCTCTCTTACCAACTTTTTATTTTTTTATTATTTTATTTTACATAATCCCACTTATTTTATTTTATTTTACTTTAATTTATTCAATGCTATTTTTATTTTATGCCATTTATTTTGTCTTATACTCCCTTATCTTATTTTATTTACTTCATTCATTTTTTTTATTATTTAGTTATTTATTTTAGTTTATCTTATTTTTCTTTATTTTATTTACCCCATTTATTTTATTTTATTTTATTTCATTTCATCTTCACCTATTTTATCACCACCATACCTTACTTTATTTCATTCATTAATTATTTCATTTTATTTTCTTCTGTCCCTCTTAATTTATTTTACTTTATTTCATTTTATTTTAGTTTAGTTCCTTTTTCATTTGCTAATTCTATTTTATTTTCATTTTTAATTCATCTCTCTCATTTCATCTCATTTTCCAACCTTTTTATCTCACCGTCACTTTTATTTTCACTTTCGTCTCTTTTAGAAGACCTAGCGAGAGTCAAGCTAGTCTTCACTTTCACTATTTCTCTCCATCGCTTGTTTGACTATAGGGCAGGCTGAGCCTCGTGTTGTCATGCTAGTTCTATCGTCTAGCCTTAATGCGGTTGTGCCGGATTGAGTTACCATACCCGTCTTACTGCTATGACAGACTAGCCATCGTGCCAGATTGGTCGGTGTTGGTTCCATCATCTAGTAGTAATGTTGTTGTGCCAGTAAGGGTTACCGTTCCCGCCTTGCTACCATGCAGTGTCAATCACCTACTGGTCTAGCCACTGCGTTAGTCTAGCCGCCTAGTCAAACTTTTTCTCTCACTTTCACTTCACCCTGTAACAAGGTACCTATGCCCCATTCGTTTATACTTCTAATGTGTGTGTGTGTGTGTTTGCAAGAAAGGAGAAATAGGTCAAGGGAGGTGATTCCAAACAGGCCATAGGCCAGGGGGCTTTCCAACGTGATCTAAGAGGGCACCCACGCGAGCCAGCCCGAGTGTGTCACGGACCCACGTGATGTAAGTCTCACCTTACGATCCTAATTCCTCTCTCATCGGTTGGTACCCATGCCTGCGTCTTCTTTACGTGGTTCCCGAGATAGCGATCTCAGGTCCTGAGTCATCTCGAACCTGAAAACCAAGCCATCAGATCAACCCGACCTGGAATGCGAGATCGAGGCACCTAACCAATGTACTTCGTGCTTTGTTTTCTTTCGTGGTTGGCTCTGATTCCTTCTTTTCAAAGCGTTAAGCGCACTACACCTGAATGGCTTTCCCTACATGTGGCCGTGGTCCCACACCCTACTGTCCTTCGGCGAACGTGATTTTAGCTTGCGAGTATGATATGGGGCGGGATCGTGACAAAAAGTATTTTAAAATGTTAGACAGTGAAATTATATCAAATTTTATAGAGAGAAACTATATCAAAATTTCAAGTATTAGATAGAGAAAATATCTTAACATTTTAGAAAGATAAACTATGTCCAATTTTAGAGAGAAAAACTGTCTAAAAAAAATTAAAGAGATAAATTATTGCAATTTTTTTAGAGAGAGAAACTATCTTAAATTTCAAGATTTAGTGAGAGAGCATTTTAAATTTTTAGAGAGACAAACTATATCAAATTTTAGAGAGAGAAATTATCTAATTTTTGTTTAGAGAGAAATAATCTCAATTTTTTTAGTGGGAGAAATTATATCAAATTTTAAGTTTCAGAAAGAGAAACTATATCAACATTTATAGAGAAAAAATATCTGAAACTTTTTAGTGAGAGAACTATCTCAAAATTTTTAGAGAGATAAACTATACTAAATTTCTAGTTTTAGAGAGAGAAAGTACCTTAAAATTAAACTATATCAAATTTTAACAAGAGAAATGACCTATACTTTTTTAGAGAGAGAAAGAGATTTTAGAGAAACTATATCAAATTTTAAGTTTTAGAGATGGAAAGTAGCTTGAAATTTTAGTTAGAGAAACTAAATCAATTTTAGAGAGACTACATGAAAATTTTAGCGATAGATACTATCTCAAAATTGTTGGAAAGAGAAATTTTCAAGATATGAAATTTCAAATTTTAGAGAGAGAATCTGTCTCAAAATTTTTGGAGAGAGAAACTACCACAAAATTTCAAGTTTGATGTGTTATCTATCTGTATGCAATAACAAACCAGGTTATACAACAAAGATGATCCAAACATAAGATTTGCATAACCTCGGTACCATTCAGAGCCATCCAAACAAGTCCTACTTGAGTAACCATACTCTAACATATCCAATGTTTGACATAATAAGATTTTGATTCAAGACATAGGTTTGTTAATACATGGAGGCAAATGAGCTCTTACACACTTATACTTTAGCATATTAATTTACCTTAGGGATTGTTTGGATACCTGGAAATATATTGTCTTTGAAATATATTACTAGCTTAATACATTATATGCAAGTGAATTGTTATTGTTTGGGATGTATTTAGATGCAACTTGAGAAATACATTGTTACTGTTTGGCTATGTCTGGAAAAAATATGGGAAATTTGCTCTTACATTGCTCTTACTGACATAGAGCTTTAATATGGAATTGTCTACAAAGACACCATTTATATTTTGTGCGCACAATCATTATTGTGCTTTAAATTTCAAAATGGGTGGTTGTATTAGTGTAATTAAATAAATACAATTTTTTTTTTAAAAAAAATCACTTCATGACTCACCTCAAGCTATCCAATTTGACATCTAATATTTGAGAATGATTGTGATCTCCATTCACAAAAGATAATAGTCTCTTTGTAGACATTCCTATTTAATATTCAATGCATATGTATAGATAGCATGACTATACCAGGCTTGTCATGCCTCAAAGAATAATAACTTAGTGTGAATTAATATTGGTCATAAACATTGAGTGAACTATTTCAGTCACAACCTTTAAATATCGTTAATTTGTCGTTTAAATAGTAAATAGTGATGTATTTTAAAAAAAATTATTGTGAAATGGTAAAGTATTTTAAAAATTAGATTGAGATATTGAAGGAGGCCAATGTGAAAAAAAGAATAAGCTAATATATTGTAAATAATTTATCATTTCTTTTATCTGTATCTAAATCCTAATCTCAAAAAATCATTTTTTTTCTTCAAAAGACTAATCATTATAATTTAAATGAAATATAATTTATCAATTTTTTTGTTTTGATATAAACCCTAATCCTAAAAAAATCCTTTCTGTTCTTTATAAGATTTAGTAATAATTTATCTGGGATAGAGGGATGTAGAAATGGATGTTCACATGAGAGTGTAAAAATGGATGTGTTCATAGGAGAGTGTAGAAGTGGATGTGTGAAGCATGTGCAAACACTTATAAGTGGAGTTTAGAGAGAGAAAGTAAAAATAGAGTTTAGAGAGAAAAAGTAAAAATAGATATATGCAACACAAAGAAGGAATGACGGGCGAATGGATTTGCATAAGAGAGGGGAGAATGGCGGGAGATAGATGATTTTTTTGAATGGCGAGAGAAAGAGGATTTTTTTCGGCAAGATACGCCTATACTTAGATTAAGCGCATAATGGATTTCCCAGCCATCCTACACGTAATAGATTTCACCTATTGTGAAGAAATCTTATGTAATTTATTTTCATTTTCTTATTGTTGAAGTGTACCAAAACATGGTAAATCTTATATTTTATATATTTCCCTGTAATAGATTTTTAGGTACCCAAACGACCCCTTAATGTGCTAAAGCAAATTAATACGTATTCTAATTACTCAAGAAACCGACACTAACATCTCACTTGGATAGCATCATTATAGAGCAACCCAATTTAAGCTAATTAAGAAAGTCACGCTCTTTAATAGAGTTAAAAATTTTCCGAATTTTAGCACACCAATTCAATTTTAGTAAATGAGTGTTTCAATAGCGATCCGTATTAGAAATCATCCATGTAAATCGAAAACGATGGGTAGCGATCCTGGTCCCCAATCCGAATTCCCTATTGAGTCCCCAAGCCGATCCCCCACCAATTTGGACCAAAATCAATGGGTGCCAATTTTATTATTTCTTTATTATTATTATTTTTTCTGATCTAGATAAGTGGGGGATCCACTCCATCCATCTAAACCACTAATTTCGAGCCGTCATTAGTTCACCGAGTCACTCAAAGAGACATATACTAATGCATCTCCATCTCTCGGAACATATATTACACAAAATAGGGCTGGCAATGGGCTAGGCAGCCCTGCCCGGGCCAACCCTAAGTGCCTGCCTGAGCCCTTTGTCTTTTTTTTTTCTTCATTTGCCGAGCTGGGCCAGGGGTGGAGCCGTGGGACAAGGCCCGGGAACAAGGCTAGACCAGGGCTAAGGCTGGCCCGTCCCGCTGCCACCCCTACTCCCTAATCCGTTTTAGTCACTTAAACCTCAGTGCTCTATATTGTCCAATTTCAACGCCCGAGGAGAAACCCCACTCTCTCTCTCCTGCAATGGATAGAGACGGCTTAAAAACCAGGCATCGATTGGCCCTCATTGGCGGAGGCGACACGCGTCAAAATCGTGGATCTCTTCTCACTGTGCTGAAATTAGTAAGAAGGCATGCACATGCGACCGCGGGATCTTCGGATGGGCGCCACGTATACGGGCGCATGGGTGCAAGGCCATTGGCATGGCATTTCCATTTTAGGACGTTGAGGAAGAAGGTCCAAAAGGGCGGAGAGAGAAGAAACGGACGATCCAATGGCCCTCCACTCTTCACCCGTCTTCTTCCTCTTTTGCAGAGCTTTCCCTTTCTCGCTCTAAAACTCTTTTCTCTCTCTCTCTAAAGCTCTGTGTACTATGTGTGCACTTTAGGGTTTTTCTCTTGTTTCTCTCGGCCATTTTTAGGGTTTGACGGTTAGAGAGAGAAAGACGGGGCCATGTCTGTCTGATACTTGAGGTATGCTCCATTGGAGAAGAGTGTGTGGTTGGTTTCTTGGCTGAGTTGTTTTTGGGTCGAAATAGGATCATCGATAAAGAGAAAATATCAAAGAAAAAAAATCATTCTTAGTGATTGATCATGGCGGTGGTGGATAGTTCCAGTGCGGATTTAGGGTTGAATGTTGGTTCATCAAGTAGAAATTTCGGTAAAGAGGAGTTGCAAGGAACCAGATATGAATCAACGACTACTTCTGATTCTCATGGTTTGGATGATCCTGATCAACAAAATCACCAGCATTTTTCTCAGAACCAGCAAACTTTTTCGAGCAACCAGTTTAATTTACAACAACACATGCACAGTGGTAATCACAAGGTTCCGGTTTCTCAAAAATTGGATCACACAGGACTGCAAAGTTTGCAGGGGATGATGAAACCAAGGAGGATCAATGGCGTCGGTATGCATGGTGGTCAAAATGGTGATGTATCAGGGGGATTACAGGAAGGGTTTAAGAGAGATATGAGGGAGCTCGAAGATCTTCTGTCTAAGCTTAACCCAATGGCTGAGGAGTTTGTTCCTCCTTCGCTAGTGAACCATACATATCCTTTTGCCAACAATTATATGATGCAGGCTCATAATGTAAATGGAAATGGAAGAAGGGTACTATAAAACCTTTCATCCTCCTCGTTGATTTTTGACACTGTAATTTTTCTTTGTTGCTATTTCCATGTATTCATAAATGGGTATTTTCAGAAGAAGAACAGCAGTTATAATCAAGGGAAAAGGAGGATAAATAGTCGGACAAGTATGGCTCAGCGAGAGGACTCGATTAGAAGAACTGTATATGTTTCTGACATTGATCATCAGGTTAGCTGTCATCAAGCTGAAGAAAATATGTAGTTTGTCTGGTGGCTTAAATTTTATCATTTTGTAGAATAAATCTATTGGACTGACGCTTCCTGTAAATATATTCTATTATGTTCCTGTTGAGTTTTTCTAGTGTTTATGTTACACTGCCCACTAATTTCACTAATTTTTCTTGAGGCACCCTCTTATTTTGTATCTATATTTATATGGTAATGCTTACTTAGCTATTTTCTTATCATGCAGTTGTTACATTCCATTGTTTATGTTAAATTATCTACTGCCTTTCTTGATCGAAATCTATATAGGCATGGTAATGCTTATATTGTTTGATTAGTTTGGCTTTCAGTTGTTATATGCCATTATTTTACCTAGCTTACTTTTATTCTTTTTGGAAATCCATATTGATCCAGTAATACTTATTTTTGCTGTTTTTATTGGCTCTCAATTGCTATTTTCTGTTATTCATGTTAAATGATGTTTATGTTTCTTAAGGCATCTTCATCTTCTGGGAAGCTGATTTATATTCTTGTTATAAGTATATATCAATATGGTAATGCTTGCTTAGCCTATTTCCTTCGCTTTCAGTTGTTATTTTCCATCAGTTACGGTAAATTAGCTGGTAATGTTTCGTAAGGCTTCTTCATCTTCTGTAAAGCTGAATTTGAATCTAGCTATGCTTCATATAGTGTCCTCTTCTACTATGTGTCTATCATGTCCAAGGTTTCATTTTGTTTCCCTGTTATGTAGGTCACAGAAGAGAGGTTGGCTGCTCTTTTCGTTAATTGTGGACAGGTAATATCTATCTTGGGATTAAGTGTCTAACCACCATGACTTATTATTATCCCTCCTAAATCTGGTTGGTCCATATTTTCTTTCATTATTTCCTTGTTAATTGATTTGTAGTCCCTTGAAATATGCATTTGAATGATGGGCTAGAAATTGTTCTTTTTGACTTTAGGTTGTTGACTGCCGTGTATGTGGTGATCCAAATTCTGTGCTTCGGTTTGCATTTGTAGAATTTACGGATGAGGGTAAGATTTTCTTCTCTATAATGTCAGATAAGGATGCTATATATGACTCAATAGAAACTTAGGCTTTTTCTTTTAACCATAGTCATTGAAATCTCACTACAAAATTACTTTAATGGGACATATGGCACACACATATCTGTATCTTCCTAACCAGATATGTGTCAGCATTGATCTGCTTCGCAATGAGCACATATATGAACTCCTTGACATACATAGTAATGTACCGTTGTTACTGAAACTCCAGAAGGAGCAAGGGCTGCATTAAGTCTTGCTGGCACCATGCTTGGTTATTACCCAGTTCGAGTGCTGCCTTCAAAAACCGCAATTGCACCGGTTAACCCAATGTTTTTGCCGAAGGTGAGATGGACTTGCAACATACTAACTTATCAAAATAGGCACCCGGGTTTAATGTACATAAAATAAAGATCTTAATGCTCTTGTTTATCTCTAATATTCAGCCTTAGGCCTCCATAGGTCCTTAGATTCTTTTTTTTGTCATTTGCTTCTCACTGGTCCATGTTTTGCAGTCTGAGGATGAAAGGGAGATGTGTGCAAGAACCATTTACTGTACAAATATTGATAAGAAGGTAACCCACCTTGGGACATGTTGGAATGCTGTAATAAGAGCTGATATTGTGTCAATTTTCATGAAACATAATCTTGATGAGTCAATCCAAAAAAAAATTATCTTGTTGAATTCCTTTGTTCCCCTTGTGTATAGGTTTCTCAGGCAGAAGTTAAACTTTTTTTTGAGACATTTTGTGGAGAGGTCAGTAGTATTTAATTTTGACTTTCTTCTAATGAGGTCGAAGTTATGGTTCCTTTGCAAGATGCTGAAGTGAGCAAAATAAAAACTGATCTCTGCCACACTGCTTCCAGGTTTTTCGCTTAAGACTGTTAGGAGATTATCATCATTCTACCCGGATTGCCTTCGTGGAATTTGTACAGGTATTCTCTCCCTTTTTTTCCCTTTTTTAGGTAGCATTCACATGTTAAAATTATGGTTCAAATCAACCTAGGGTTTGTGTGGCATCTCTTGGGGAAGTACTGGTCAGAGTGTTTTCTTGGGTGATTTTGGTTTACTTTAATCTTTGCTTCTTCTGTTTTTGTTTCTCATCTTCCTGAATTGTTCTATAATAGCATAATTTGTGCATTGCACTTGAGTTGCATGTCATAACCTAAAATTTTCTTTTCTGATTGATGCAGTGGGAACTTATTGTTTCTCTCCTATTAAGGGTATGTGCCACATGCATGATGTGAACCACACATACAGGGCGATGTAGCTCTAGATTGTGGTTCATTGGTTGTCTCTTAGGTATATTGAAAGTATGGGTCAGTTTGGCTAGTTGGGCTTTGCCCAACTTGGGCTAAATCTAGATCGCAGACATGGAATTATGGATAGGGGTATCATATTTGAGACGTTTGTGCGAGCATTCGCTTGCGTGTGTGTGAGCTAGTTTATATGATACATGGATTATTATGTTCACCGTATGCAGTGTGATTACATTGCATATGTTAATTACAATGATATTATATAAGTTTCCATACTGATACTATTTTTTTGTATCATATTGGCACCAATATATAATAATGGAAAAGTATTCAGTTATCTTAGGATTTCTCTACCCTTTGGTAATGTCACTATTCACTAGCCAAGGGGCCAAAAGAAGGTATCTCTTCAATTTTTGATTGCGACATCCTCCTAATGTCATTATTCACTAGCCATGTGGCCAAAGGAAGGTATCTAGCCAATTTTTGATTGCCATAACCTCCTCTTAAACTTTCACCTTCTGTCATCACCCACAATGAATTTGATTCCTCTATGGAGTTTCTTCACTTCACTATGCTTGCCTAGAATTACTTGGTAGTATACTAGTATTGTTTATAGTTGTTGGGAATGTGATTGGGGGCAGGATCGACGGATCGAGGCTACGTAGAAGATCCCTATGTTGGGGATCAATGTATGGACAACCTCAAACTTAAGGAACACAACCCATGCGTATTAGGGATGAAGTTCCTTAATTAGATAAGATCGGATCGAGTGTTATTATATAGGGGGGCAAGATCCTTTGATTAAGATCCAAAGTTCCCCAACACATGTTTTTGACATCCTCAACTGGTGGAGCGTAATACAAAAAATGATCCAACATATTATGGACCAAGCAATAAATTTTATAGGAGCCGTTTAGTTGAAAAATGAGGTCCTCATGTAAGTTTAAATAGGGCTCCTTGGCTCTACAACATAGTTGCCAACGTTCTTGAATTAATAATATGTAATGTTGCATTTTTATTAAATAGAGAGAAATTTATCAAAATTCTCTTAAGATACAAATTATTTAACATTTTACCCATATTGTTTGATTTTATTTCAAAATACTAATGAAAGTAAAGATGATGATAGTTGCCATTGTGTAAAATGCCAAATAATGCATCTCTTATAGGTATTTTGATAAATTTCCCTTAAAATAAGAAACTTTAAATTTCTCCTTAGTTAATTATATAAGTATGTTAAATAAATCAATTCATTTAGTAAATTATGTCTTCTATAGTTTGTGTAGTTTAAATGTTGATTCTTGTAATGTACGAAACCTTGTGTCGCCATCTTTTAGCCCAAAACTATATATATATGAAATAACTTGCTTTTTGTTATTGCTTATGAAATAATGGGTTGGATTATTTGTTATGGAGGATCATGGGGTGGATTATTCATGAGGTGTGTAAAACTCTAAATTATCACAAGTTATTTACTTAAGAAATATTGCCCTTAAGAAAGCAATAATGCATAAGTTATTGTAGTGACTAACAAGGTGAGCTAGGAACTTTGGATTCTAAACATTTATACTTTCTAACTTGTAATGGAATTTGGTCCACGACTCTTGGTCCTGAGGAAATAGATCCGATAGAAGCCGGGAACAGAATGACATGATTAAAGGAACTCATTCCCTTGAAAAAGGGATCGAGATCCCAAATTCCAAGAAAAAATGTAATCCTTGGAAGATCGGTTCCCGAGGCCTTAGACTTGAGATCCCAGAAAGGATCGCCGACCAAAACCTTCTTTTACCATTATGTTTTTTATGTCATGAAGATTATCAAATCCCCTGCATTGCATTGTACTGTTAATCAATAGGAAGCCCTTAAATTTTCTCCAAAATCTCCATTGAACTTCTTGATAAGAGACATATGGTACTCTAGTAAGGGGGATGAAGTGCCTTTGGTATTCTTTGTCTAAAACGAGAGGACTTCACTTTTTCTGAACCTCTTCGCTATTTCTTCAATGCTCTAGAAGTTAATTACAGAATAAGAAATAGTCTTCCGCCTTTCCGAGATAGGTGGCTTCTATTGCAACACTACCCCACGCCCCCCCCCCAACAACAACAACAAAAAAAAAAAAAAAGTTCCCCTGTATTCACTTTCTTCAATGCTAACCAACCCACCCCCCAAAGAAAGTTCCCTATATTCACTTTCTTCAATGCTCATTCACTATATTCACATTATTCTAGTTTCCATCATTTTGTTCATAAAACGAGTTTCTTGAAGCTTCCCTTAGTGATTAGCTGCAATGGTTAGAGGAGAAAATGGTGCTATATTTGGAGCGCTTCACTCCAGTAAAACCTTTTAGGAGTACTTTAATCATCAATGAAAATGAAGCATCTCAATGGAAGCATTCATCTATTGCCACCATTAGGTTAAGAAGATAGTTGGGAACAATGTTTGAAAACTTGGAACCGGGTCAAGACTCGAGTAGGTCCAAGTTTGAGTCGGCTCTATATGTCTTCTTGATTCCCCATAAAAATAAGGAAAAATAGGAAAATTTCAAAAATGTGAAAATTGATAAAATGGAAAAAAAGAAGAAGAGAATAACTTGAAGCTATTGTGGCCTTTAAATAGTTTTTAGGTTGTTACTATTGAGCATAAATTCAAAGGTTTGAGTTGGACTATACAGCAACAATCACATTCATAGGAGCGCACCAAATCACAAATATATATCCAAAGCGACTCAAAAAACAACGATTATGAATGGCTTGAACTACAACCAATACAATATGAATGATGGGGAGGATCATAGTCATCCCAACTCTCTCCTAAATGGTCCAAAATGACTATGATGGTTCGGTAACTTGTGTAGCCTCTCCTAAGCCAAAGTCTCCAAGGCTAGTTTTATCCTTAAACTTTGTTCCTTGTTCCTGCTGCATTGGTGTCATGATCTCCTTGCTTCCCAACTTGTACAGCTCTTTTCCCACCTTCCTCTTCTTCCTCCATGATTGGCCTGAACTCTGTTTCCCACACCCTCTTATTGAAAACTAGCTTCTCCACTTCTACCAACCACTCCTCTTTTGCATCCTCTGCAATGATGTGATAGATTCATAGTCAACTTCCCTCAACTATCGCTTTTAGAGGTTTCAGTTGTGATTGCTATAAACCAGGTTTTGAAGCTTGGCTGCAGTCAAACTATTTCTCTTTAGCATATGGCTAGTGGTTACATCCTGTTGCAGGACAGGTTTGACTTAACACCTTGATCACAATTCTTTGCTGGTGGGGAGCTCCACAGTCCCATGTAGTCCAACCAATCTTTGAAAAAAGGAGGAGAAAGTCATAAATGACTATAAAAGACTTCGCAACATTATAGGATTTTGACTCTTCTAAAGAGACCTCCCCTCTCACGGAACTTGAGGATCTTGACTCTTTTGGAGAGACCAGAAATCTCTCCGCTGTCGAGACTCAAAGGAGAAAGGATGCCAATTCTGAGTTCCTCCAAACTGTCAAAAAGGAACAGACTTACTGGTGTCAAAGATCTGGGGTTAAGTGACTAGTGGTGGGCCACAAAAATACTGCTTTCTTCCATGAGATGACTAGCTCTAGGCAATGAGTCACTGCGTTACCCAAATATCTATTTACTTAAAGCTTGTTTGCTGAACCTAATGTGATGGATGCTACCAATGTTTTGTTTTCCTAAAGTTTGTTCTCGGCCAAATCAGTGCCTTGTTCTCACTTTGCTGACCTCCCTTTCCCTACATTAAACTCCATCTCTGCTTTGTGGCTTTGAAGGCAATTTACAAGTGGAGGAAATCTCACAAGCCATCTCCAACATTGGTGAAGACAAGGCACTGACCGCTGATGGCCTCTTGGTTGCCATTTTCTCTTGATTGTGGAATCCATTTTCTCTTGATATGTTGGTCTTTTCTGATGAATTTAACCCTAGAGGCATCATCAACAAAGAAATGACTGCCATTTTCATTGCCCTCATCCCCAAAATTGAGGGAGCTATTGACCTTAAAGATTTCAGACCCACAAGTCTCCTCAACTCCAACTGTAAAATCATCTGAAAGGTCCTTGCCGCGAGGCTTAGAACTATCCTGGGTCAAGTTATTTTCCCAAAACCATTGTTTTGTTAATAATAGACAGATCCTTGATGGTGCCCTTGTTGCTCATGAAGCCGTACATTCGAGGCATCAGATTGAAAGCCTGAACTTATGTTGAAACCAGACTGGGAAAAGGCTGATGACCATTTCGACTTGTCAATTCTTGACCAAGTCCTCCTGAAAAAATGTTTTGGCCAAACATGGAGAAAATATCTCCATGGATGCATTTCTTCCACCTCTCTCTATACTTGTTAATGGTTCTTCTGGAGAGCATTTTTTCTCCTCTACAGGTTTACGATAAGGGGACACTTTTTCTGCTTTCCTCATTGCCTTGGATGAAATCTTCCGTAGATCTATTTCCAGACTGCACCACATGGGCACTCTCTCTGTTTTCAAACTTTCTAGGGCTAATCTGGCATCTCCAATATATAGATGACGTCGTGGTCTTTTGTGATGCCAACTCCGACTAATTTGATTCTTCTGGCATTTTTCCAGATGCTATGGATTGGCATTGGTTTGAAAATCAGCATATCTAAAGGTTAATGAGGAATTTCCTTTAGATACTATGGACTGGCTTTTTTCCAGATATGAAAATCAGCATATCTAGATGCTATGGACTGGCTCTTTTCCAGATGCTATGGACTGGCATTGGTATGAAAATCAACCTGTGTTTCAGGCCAGTAGATGGGGCTGCGGTAATGACCAATTCCCGGCCAAGTATGTAGTCCTTCCTGTGTTTGGGCAATCCTAGAACGGCCTTATGGGACCCCATTGCAGAAATATTCCAGAAAATACTTGCCTTTCTATTGGAGGGAGGATGACCCTCATCAAAGCTACCTTGTCCAATATGCCAATCTATGCTATGTCGCTCTTCAAGATGCTTGCCACCATCAACAACTATCTCGAAAGGCTAATGAGGAATTTCCTTTGGTCTGGCATTACCTCCACTAACAAAATCCACCTAATTGCTTGGGATAAGGTTTGCATGCCCAAAAAGGAGTCCCAAGCTAATGAATTCAGCCCCTATTGGCAAATGGTAGTGGCGCTTCACCACAAATCATAACCTTTTATGGTGCCAAGTACTCCTTCAGAAATAAGGCACTGATTTGCTGGGCTGGTTTCCTGAGAGGAACCCAAGGCCTGCAGCCTCCTTTGAATTTTTCTAAAAACTTTCACAGTTTTTGCGAGCTTTTCAGGCCTTTTTTTTTGAATAAGAGCTTTTCAGGCCTTTTGTATGGTTTAAAGTAAATTCTAGAGAAAGAGTTCTCTTTTGGAACCACATTTGGATAGGCAATCCACCACCCAAAGAAACTTGGCCAAATCTCTTTGCTATTGCTATAAACCCCGATACCACTTTTGTCCATTATTTCCATTACAACGACAGTAGCCAGACCTGGACCCCCACCTTTAGAAGAGCACTCCAAGACCATGAATGAGATGACCTAATACCTCTCCATAGCCATCTTGCCTCGCTTTTCATCAAGGGTTTTGGGTGTGAAAGTGTAATATGGGCTAAGGCTGGGGTTCTCTCAGTGCCCTCCTATAAAGCACTTGACCCGGCCTCCACCCTTTGTCCGCTCACTATAAAGCCTGGCTCACTCAAAGTCCCTCAAAAATCTAACCCTTTGCCTAGCTTGTTATCTCTAACTGGAACTTTAGACGAGCTACAGAGGAGAGCATTCAACTTTTCAAAAAGATGCCGAATTTACAGAGAGGAAAAGGAACCCCACTATGGGCCAAACATTTCAAAGTCTTCCATTGGCAATGGGTCACCCCAGGGTCCATCAAATACCTTTTCTCCTCCTATTCCCGCACAGCCCCCGCCTCCCCCCTCTCTCTGTCTCTCTCTCTCTTCTTCTCCTCTTCCAAAACTCAGCAGGTTTATATCTTTGGAGAGCCTCTATCTAATCAATCCCTTAGTCCATTTGGGAGGAAATAAACCTGTCTTTCCGAGAAGCCAAAAGTAGTTAGAGAGGTAGGGCTAGAGATCTCATGATCCTTTGGCCAACATTGCAAGCTTCTCAAGGGCTTCTCCAAAACAAATTTCAAATCCAACTAGAGAGACATGCTTCAATCCAAATCAACCAACCAGTCATGGTCCATGGTATGGAACTATGGACTTCCCCTTCCCCCCCCCCACCCCCTCTTGGCTTAAAGAAAAAAAACGACCTTCAAGAGGTCATAAAGGTCAACATGGATGGATGAGCCATGGGGAACCTGGGTCTATGTGATGTTGGTGGAATTTTTGGAGACTCATAAGGGACCGTCTTACACTCTTTTTCCACCCAAATTGGTTTCGGCGATTCTCGTTGGGATGAAGCAAATGCCATTCTTAAAACTTTCTAGAGATTCAATCCATGTTGGGGCAGCCACTTGCTTGTGGAAGCAGACATCAAAAAGGTTACTTTTTGGGCATCTTGCACTTTACAATCTCCTTGGCAACTAACCCATATTTTTTATCACATTGCTCATTTATGCAGGCCACCGTGAGTTGATTTCTGTCGTACTTGGTGGGCGGCAAACTCAATAGCTTATTTGCTCGTGAAAAACGAAGTCGCCCTTGAAACCTCATCTTTCTAGCTATGACTTCTGGATATTTTTTGTCTTTTATTTCTTGGTGTTTTTAGTAAAGACCCTAATATGTGGAATGCCTAATTTAATGATCTCTCTCTCTCTCTCTCTCTTGGTGTCTCTCTCTTTATAGGCTTCTCTTTGCTCCTCCACGATAATCGCAGGTCGTACATCTTCCTCCCTGTCTCTCCTCTCCCACTTCTTCTTTTTCCCTCTTCTTCTACCTCACCACTTCTATGTCTTTCCTCTTTCTGCCTTTCTCTCTTCCTCCCCGTCTCCTGTATATCTCTTTCTTCCCTAACCAATTTCTCTATGCTTTTGTAGATCTACTTCTATACGCTCTCGCTCTCCTACTCTCACCTCTTTCTATTTCCAAACCACCTTCTATGCCCATGATTTCTGAGACTCAAGGTGTGTTACATGACTTTTGGATTGACATTTTGTTTTGCACCTGGCATGTGGGTGCCTATGCCCAAACCTTGTGGGTTTTTGTAAAAAGACATATTATGTACTAATATTTGGTCACCAGTTCTTCTTCTTAAAAAAAAAGAAGGAATTATAATATAGGTCCATAGGAGCTTGAAAGATGATCGGGATCTAGCTGAGTGCGAGATCTTCTAGGAGGTTTGTTGCAAACTTTAAAGTTGAGGAATAAAACCGAGGTTTGGTTGTTTACATGTGGCTTGCATAACTCATAGCTGAAAGAAGTGACAATGTGGAATTCTAGGGAATAAAATAAAAAATTTCTCTCTACTTTTATTAATATAACTGAATTCCACTTACAAGTACCACAAAGCAATGCTGTAAATAAGAAAATCAACACTACATACGACTTAGGATCTTTCATTTTACTGCCAGATAAATATAACTCGACACTGTACAACTTAGGATCTTTCAGTTTAATGCAAGATAAATATAACTCAATCCAAGGGCTGAATACAAACTTTAACTATGGATTCTAACGCATATAGTGTTCCTGGAAATGGCGATAAATTAAGCAATAATAACTGAAAATAAACCATGAACAACCAGGAAGACTTACTCGACTTTTGCCTAGGGTAACTCCCTTAAGACTTGCTATACCCTATACCCAATTACTTGACCGAAGACACTCTGATCGTTTTGGCCATGCTGAATTCTTTGAAGCTCCTTTGGGAAGACCTTTTCAGATCTGAGGTTTAGTGAGCATAGTCTAGATCTGGATTTTTTAATAACCTGCATTCCACCTTAGTGGTACCAGCCTTTTGCAAAGTGGGTAAGGGGTGCCCCTCTCTCTTAGTTTTAGGTGGGTGTGCTACTTCAAGTTTGCTAGGGTGGTGCGCGCCACCCCTGTGTGTGTGTGTGTGTGAGAGAGAGAGAGAGAGAGAGAGAGAGAGAGAGAGAGAGATGTGGAGGGGAGAGAAGGAGATGCAGAGGCTAAGAAATCAGGTGGTTAGAATGAGGAGGGCTACTCTTTATTTATAGCTTTCAAATGGTCTAGGTATGCCGATTTCAATTAGTACTCATGGCCATAGGACTCCTAGGTAATATGTGAGGTGAGAAACAAATTTGAGCCATCCATCCCAAAAGTCAACCATCATGATTGAGGGAGGAATCTAGGAACCTTATCCCATGAATCTTTTGACTCACATCCACTTTTAGTCAACCTAGGATAAGACTATTAAAATCTCATATTCGATTTTAATTAGATTTTCCTCTCTCTCACAAAACGTTTGTAGGAATTCAAGTCAAAAAGATTTGGTTAAATTCAAAGATTGAAAGAATATTTTCCAAACACAAAACATTCTTTACTCTTGCTCCCACAAAATACGCTCACAATTCTTTTTCAAAGCTGTCCTCATAATCTCTCTCCTTTTTTTGTGTTTTTTTTTTTTGTTCTTTGTTTTTTATTAAAAGAGAAAATAACACAATCTTGAAGTAAAGGAGGAATGTGATCACCATCTGGGGCGTGTGGCCCTAGTGTGCCTCACATCCCCCCCATGTGGGTCTCACAGAGCCCCAACAGAAATAGAAATTGTGAAAATGCCTTTTTAGGGTTTTTTTTTATTGCTGAAAATCATTTTAAAAATTCCAAAAAATGTCTAGAAAGCAGAAAACCATTTCTTAAGTTGAAAACAAAATTTCAAGAAGTAGATTGGTATCAATAGGTCAAGAAAATTAACTGTCAGGGCATCCTCCCAACTCGTTAACCATGATCCTTGACTATTTTCTTAAAACATCCCAATAAGACCCATGACCCACAATCTCACATAGGGGCTCATGATTGATTTGTCACAATAATCAATAAATAATAAAACCATAGTCCTAGAATATGGATTATAGATTCTTTCCTTAAGAGCAAGTCACATACACATATCACTATAGTGCTAGGGGAATTCTTTGTGCATATGCGCATGTATCCAGTTTTTAGCGGTATTACGAGCGCAAGAAGCATGTTCTTGTGGAAGCGACTGAGCCTTCAAATCCGCTCGAGTCGTTTCCTGAGGAAGAAGTGCTTACACATATCACTATAGTGCAAGGGGGATTCTTTATGCACATGTACATGTATCCGTTTGCAGGGTTGCTTCTTAGAATGCGACTGTCATGTGTACACACTGTGCGGAAGTTTGTTGAGGATTTAGCCCTTACTCTTTGTATGCCTCTTATTGCACACAGGAGACCACAAAACTCTCTTGACCAAAAAACATAAACATCCCTGGGCATCTCTCCGACCTCAACAGGGGATGACATTTGGAAAACCCGCAATGGTGGTGCCATATGCCTAGGGGTAAGTGTCGGGGTAAGGGTCGTTGGACATGACTGGGGCCACTGTCCGCCTAACAATATGTCAGTCAACCAACACACACACTCCCACTGAAGTGTATTAACATTAATTTTTTTATTTACATGCTTTCATAGGCTTTAGAGGACACAAACCCCAACAATAACTGCCCTAAGTTGGGAAAAATTTTCAAAAAAGAAAAGTCGTTCGTATATCATTCAGAGCTCCATGCTACAACTTTTCCATCTCGCTCCAATCCTTGGATGCAATATTTCTCCACCTCCATGATCACATGATGATTTGATTTTCTAGGGCTTAAAATATGCTGTGTTGAAGAAGACTCTTAGATAACACACACATTTAAGACAAGAACCCATGATTAATTTCATGAACCTTAAACCATAATCCAAAATCCAAATTCCAAATTCCAAAACCCAAATGGATATAACAATTAAATTTTTTAAATGTTAAACCATCTATCTGCTACATGTATCTTGCAATGCAACTTCTTCTTACATTACTCACTTGTTATCTCCTAGATTTTCTGATGCAATGTGCTTGTGGCTTCACTAGCTTTGCTTTGCACAATCAATTGTTTCATACAAGAACCCATAACAGGCTTCTCGTCGAGTTGACCATTTTGAAACTAGCACTAAAGGTTTTGTAGCTACTACAATTTGCTCACCCTATCCTAAAGCCTCTTGCTATTTATGACCCCTTCAACTTCTCTTTTAGCTTGAGTCCTTGAGATAGGGGCATTTATCCATTCCTTTGAGGCAACCATTTTGTTTCAAGCTCAACTTGTGACCTCATTATCAAATCAATGGAGAAGACATGGTACCGAATTGTGTGATGGCTAACCTAATTGGCTTCCTTCCCTCCAATGTTCCAAAAAGCAAAGACGCTCCTTAGGCAGCCAGGGGTCCTAATCACGTATAGTGTGTGCGTGTGCGTGTGCGTGTGCGTGTGCGTGTGCGTGTGCGTGAGGCCTTGCATCCAGTACTTCAAGTTCATCTTCTTTTTTCTTGTCTCTTTACTCATCTTATATATAGAGTGTGAGAGAACATATCGGCCCGTGTGTGTGAGAGAGAGGTCTCACATTGAACACTTGGAGGACGTGGTCATCTTTTTCTTCTTATATGTAGAGAGAGAGAGAATATGAGTTTGTGAGAGGGGAGGCCTCATATCGAACACTTGGAGGTCATCTTCTTCTTTTATTTCCTATTATATGTGGAGAGAAAGCATATGGGCTTATGTGTGTGAGACAGAGAGGGGCCTCGCATCGAACACTTGGAGACCATCTTTCTTTTTCTTGTTCTTCTTATATGGAGAGAAAGAGGGAGCACATGGGCCTGTAAGCGAGAGAGAATAGGGCCTTAACCATTTGTATTGGCCTTAACGTTTTTTGTTTTTTTAAAGGAGATTTATGTTTTTCTTTATTTCTTTTCCTTTTTCCTTTTAAGGGATTGCACTAGGTGCATATGTGGTTCCCCCCCTGCACTCCCAGGGGGTGGGGGGGGGGAAACAGTTTTCTCCCTTTCTAGCAGGGAAAAAGTTCTTTCTTGAGCTTGGCTCAGGATTTTTTTCTTCCCCTGGCCGAGTTGCTTCTAGGCATCCCCTAGGCGCCCAACTTAAAGCAAGCGTGTGGGTGTTGTCTACGAACTGGCCCGCCTAGACGGCCGAGCGGCTGGATTTTTCAACATTGCTGTCCTCACTGTATTGCCTCCTCAAATTTAGAATCCATGAATGATTCTATATGAATTTGGTAATGGTCTTCCTCTTCTCAACATAGTCCTAACATTCCTAAGTTTCCTACTATCTTCAAGCATCAGGTCAATGCAGTGACTAGACAGATTCAAAATGAAATTCTTGTCTTGCATTGGTTAGTTCTTGGCATTGTCAGTTCTAAATTTGGACTATGTACTCCTACTGAACAGCTTTATCTACATCATCTTGACTGCTAAGGATATTTGTCCTTAGTGGACAATATACACAGAAATTAATCAATGTCCTCAAGTTTATGTCATTCCAGACATCTGACATGATGGTCACTGGTGTTTTTCCTCAGATTTGCTTATAATCATCAATGGAGAGGTCAATGTTAACGACCTCCTCACTTAAGCAGGGCCAATTAGGTTCATATGCAGTGGGGGTACTTGATCCCAGGCCCTGCATTAGCTCTCATGGATATTATGGGCTCGTAGTTTTTACTGTTTGCATTTTAAAAAAAGTGGCAGCATCATAGAAGAACGTTGCAAAAACCTTCTTCGTGTGCATCCTTAGATTCTGAGTGAAACTGGACATGCTAAGTCCTTATTTATGATGATGTCTTCAAAAGGATTGGGTCAAAGTTGACTTGCGTGCAGGCCATGTGCTTCAGGTGGGTTGAGCGGGCTGAGGAGGTTGTCCAATCTATGCTTCTCGCCCCACCCTTCTACGTCATGCTCGTAGACCTGAACAAACCTCATGTGTTATATCATTATTAACGTGGCTCGAGCTAGCCTCTGAGGACCCCCCACCTCCAAACCTCCCCACACGCTGCTCGAGCTAGCCCATTTTGACCCCTTGCCTATAAACCTCCCCTATTTACTACTCTGCTAGCTGTACATATCCTCTTGATTTGCCCTCCATCCAGGTTCGAGTTGGGCCTCGAAACTCCTCGACACCTTTTTTGTTTATTTGGTGGTTTTGGGTGTTTTTTATTTTTTTATTTTGGGGGGGTGGGGGGTAATGGGAGGGAAATGCCCCCCAAAACCCATTTCTGTTCATTTTCTTGCTTGAAAATACCCCAAGTCAAAGTCCTCTTTTGCTTGCGACTTCCTTAAAGCTTGAAATTTATACCAACTAGTAATTTGTGACTCAGTTGTCTTACCACCTGAACCCGCATATATAAAAAAAAGAGCATTTCAATGCCTAAAAAATTGCTCATTTCCAGCTTTTATTGAAAATAAATCGTTGTTAACACTCAATTCGAATGTGTTTTGATGGGGTTTGATGTCTCTAAATGCATCAGATATGCAAGAACATGTTAAACAAAAATAAAAGAAAGAGAAAGCATTTGAATGCCAAAATTTAAATTTATTAGCTACACTTGAGATTTGACCTGTTTACATCTTACGTATACTTTCTGATAAATTTTCATCAAACTACACCTAGGCTAAAATGTTAGATAATCAAATATTAGGTGTATTTTGATAAATTTCCCATGCCAAAAAAAGTTGCTTGTTCTAACTTTTTTCCAGAAAAAAATCATTGTATGCACCCAAATTGAATGCACTTGGGTCGAGACTTGCATCCTTGAATGCATCAGATGATGCCTCTACTCTCTCTCTCTCTCTTATGCACACTTGCACATGTGGCTCCTCCCTCACTGTTGCTTGACATCCATTGGGGACTCTGTGTGGCCGTGTGTGCACACTTGCATGCGCACATGGCTGCACTCACTCTTTGAGCACTCGACCAACATTAGCCTCTTTCTTTTTTGGGCCATGCATCACTTGGTCTGTTTGGGTTTGTGTTTTTTGTAAGTGTATTCTAGATTGAGTTAGCTGAGCTAAATTAGTGATCTTCATATCGGTGGTTTATCATTTGGAGCTTATTATTTTGTTCAATATGGGTATTAACATGGGTTACACTCCATGCCAAATTGTTCTGTGGCAACATTAATTGTAATCCTTGAAGTAAGGAGCTTTCCCTAAATCCAGTATTTTGATGTGAATGGCTAGCTACTGATAAATCGTACCTAGCTTAATCAAAATTTCCCTTGAAATTGTAGCACTTCTGCTATGTAATAAATTTTTGAGATATGGGATATTGATATGTAATAAAATCACTTGATGTTTTCAAATCAATGTTCTAAAACCCTGCTTGGGTAGCGGACGCGGCCCCTGCCCAAGACAAGTTACTTGGGTGACAAATCACGCTCAAGCCAAGGCAAAGGGCTTGAAAAGACCAAAAAAATGGAAATTTTCTGACAAATCCCTAAAAATCTGAAAAAAATGGTAAACATATAAAAAATGTACAAAATAAAAAAACTTATAAACCATGAAATATGAAAAATTGATTTTATTGTCTTGAAAAGCAGTAGTAAAAATCCAAAAATATAGGAAAAATTAAGAAAAAGTAGAAATATTTTAAAAAATTGTTAAACATAAAAGTATATGGGGTTGTCTACAAAGAGACCATTTATCTTTTGTACATGGAGGTCACAATCATTTTTGTCCCTTAAATTTGAAAATGGGCGGCTGTAAGAGTGTCATTGAATAGACACAAAGTTCCAAAAAGAAAATTCTCGGACTTCGTGATACCCCAAGCCATCTAATTTGATATCTAACGATTGGAAATGATTGTGACCTCCATGTACCAAAGATAAATGGTCTCTTTGTAGATAATCCCAAAGTATATAGTAGTTAATTTACCTGAAGCGTTGGGGCCAATCAACTAGTCTTTGCGTTTACTGCGAATTGATGCCTTCAATCCTTGACAAAGCTTCGTTTAGATAATCCAAACCAGAAACTCAACCAATTTTGGGGTTCCATCCCGTTCTATTTTTTAAAAGTGTATGCTACGCTTGTGAGTAGTACAAGTTACCCCTAGGTGCCTTTTCCGGGCCCAGCAGGCTGCCGAACCTGAGTGACAAGCCCAAAGTCCGAGTCAACTTGGGCAAGTTGTCAAATTATGTTTTAAACAATGGACACTCCTTTGTATATGTTTTTGCATGTGTTGACACACTAATGATGTGACATCCTCGTTTGACACTTTAGAGGCCTAGGCACCTCAACATTTCTTCTTGAAATCCCACTGTAGAAATGCTGACCCAATATCGGACTTTCCCCATTCTTAATACCGCAAGGACGTATTACGTTTAAAAGGTCAATTTCGATATTGGCATTCTAACACACGTGTTTGTGTTAGCAGTTGACACACATATCCATGACGCAAACATAGATGACAAGATTAAACAACTGAAACTTGAATTTTACAGCTAGAAAACCATACTTATTGAGCAATTTGACTGTATGAAGGCCTTGGTACCTGCTTTACATTGTATAGTTTTTCATTAACTTGCATACATGCTTCAGATGTTCCATGAAAGAAAAACGTATGGCTGCAATGTTGAGAACCTAGATGTCTTGATCTGTTTCACTTGGGGAGAAGATGGTCCTCATGGATGCCATTTTTGTCTTGGGGTTGATGATCACTTGATAATTTTTTTTTTTCAATGACAGAAATTCAACAATACCTTTATTTTGAGAAAGTATGAGTAAAATAAATCTCTCCTTGTGCCATTCCATAACACCATTTTCTTTATGTTGTAAACCTGAGGTAATCAGGTAGGAAGAAACTATATCCTCATTTTCTTAGCCTTGGTGAACCAGTGTCCATGCCGTCTGTCCTGCATCCCCCTGTTTCCCCTAGCCAGTTCTCCTACTCCACTGAATTTTTTGGGATTGCTCCTGTTTCCCCTAGCCAATCCTCTTCTTCTCTTTCGGTAGAAGGCGATCTAGAGAGAGCTGGTGGGAAAGATAACACTCGAGAAGTTGACAGGATGAAGAGATGTACAGGGTAATGGGATTTGAACAACTTGGACCCGAAGGCCCGGCACATTGGTTCTTGGAGGTGGACGCCCAAAGCAGGTTCAAGGTGAATCTCAAAGGACATCGCGAATTGCTTAACCTCTTTTCTTTTATTGATTATGACAAATCGCAACTGATGTCAAGCCTCCTCCCACCACTGCCCAAACCTACCCCACTCCAAGGCGATCGCCCATGACTGCCTCCACCCCTGCTTCTCCTCATAACTTATGAAGATACTCTCTTGGAATAGTAGAGGGTTGGGACAGAAGTCCAAAGGGATTCGGTGAGAGACTTTTCTTTAAAACTTTCCCCATCGATCCTTGCCTTGATAGAGGCTAAACAACCAGAGCCTACTCTGCAATCCATCCGCAACGTATGGGGCAGAACGCCGTGTCAATGGGAATCATTACCGGCGACGGGGGCTTCTGGCGGGATTTGGGTAATTTGGAACCCAACTAAGTTTAATCTCCTCTCGTCTCACATAGGAGAATTCTCGATCTCCTTCATTCTCTCTAAAACAACCGATGGTGCGCTGCTTAAATTCTCTGCCTTACCACATTTTGCATGGTGCCTGGGTGGTGATTTCAATATCACCCGATGGTCTCATGAGAGAAACTTCAACACCAATATTTCCTAGGGAATGTTGGATTTCTCTAACTTCATCTCTCGACATGAATTTGTAGACATTCCAATTCAAGGGAATGCCTTTACCTGGTCCAATCACTCTGCTCAACCCTCCCTAGATCGTTTCCTTCTGTCCCTGGATTGGGAAGTTGCTTTTCTTGGTTCACATGCACTTACCCTACCTAAACCTACCTCAGATCATCGCCCCATTCTTCTTGCTACACAAGCGATTGGTAGGGGGCCAAAACCATTTCGGTTTGAATTGGCTTGGTTGGAAGAGCTGTCCCTTGCGACTCTCATCCCCAATTGGTGGAATTCTTTCTCTTCCCAAGTCTCGGGTAGAGAGGGATTCAAGCTACAAACCAAAATCCAATTGCTAAAAAATTGGAGCCAGTCTCGGCCAAGGAATTATTCTCAGTTAAAAAGCTCTTGGCTCAACTGTATCCAAGACCTTGATAAAATTGAGGAAGTTATGCCCCTTTCAAACTCTGAAGTACAGGTTTGAACCCAATCCAAGCTGGAATACCTTTCTACACTCAAGAAAGAAGAGCTTTTTTGGTACCAGAGATCCGAGGTCTAATGGTTAAAATCACGGGACCAAAACACTGCCTTCTTTCATCGTATAGCCAACTGTAGAAGGAGAGAGAATCTGATATCCACAATTAAGGTAGATACCAGTTTTCTTACCCAGCCAGATGAAAACGAAAATTCCATCCTAAATTTCTTCATGTCCCTCTGTACTGCCCCTGTGGGACACAGGCCAAGGATGACCACTTTGGATTTCCTTACTGTTCCTGATCATTGGTCCAGCGAGTTGGAAAGACCGTTTACAGTTGAGGAAATCTCAATCGCCATTGACCAATTAGCTAAAGACAATGCTCCGGGGCTGGATGGTTTTCCCATGGCCCCCTTTAAATCTTTCCTGGGTACTTTCCTACCTAATTTCAGGAGCTTCTTGAAGAATTCTATCATAGGGGGATCCTCAGCAAAGCTATCAATGCCACCTTTATAGCCCTTGTCCCCAAGAAAGAAGGTGCTGAAGAGCTTAAGGACTTTCGTCCAATCAGCTTACTCAACTCTTCATACAAAATTTTGGCAAAGGTATTGGCTTCAAGACTCAAGCAGGTCCTTCCTTTCATCATCTTGCAGTCCCAATCAGCTTTCATCCAAGAAAGGTTGATCCTGGATGGTGCGTTGGTTGCTCATGAGTGTATCCACTCTAGGCATCTGTCCAAGAAACCAGGCTTGATTTTCAAAACCATTTGGGAGAAAGCATATGACCACGTGGACTAGTCATTACAGGATGAGGCGATGGCTAGAATGAATTTTGGTCCTCGATGGAGAAAATGGATTAATGGTTGATTTCTACCCCCCATTTTTCGGTCCTTATAAATGGTAGCCCTAAAGGATTATTTGCTGCTTCGAGGGGCCTCTGTCAAGGGGACCCTCTATCTCCCTTTCTTATTACAATAATAGCTGAGGTTTTCAGCAGGTCTATCTCTCGCCTCTACGAGGAAGGACTACTTTCGGCTTTCCTCTGTAGCTCACAAGGTCCTTTGGTATCACACTTGCAATACGCAGATGATACCCTAGTCTTCCTAGATGCGGTTCCTCAGAAATCGAGAACCTCATAATCTTCCTCAAATGCTTTGTGAAGGCCACTGGTTTCAAAGTAAATATGGAAAATCAAAGATGATGGGAGTGGGCCTCACACTTCAAGAAATCAGATCCCTGATTCCTTCTTGGGATTGTAAAGTTGAGGACCTCCCTACCACTTATCTGGGGATCCCTTTAGGTTTAGGGAAACGAAAAAAGAGACATTGGGCCCAAGTGATTGATAGAGTTGATAAGCGTCTAGCTGTTGGAAAGGAAGATTCCTTTCCCTAGCCGGTCGTTCTACTTTGGTTAAGGCTACACTGGCAAACTCCCCTATTTACTTAATGTCCATCTTCCATATGTCAATGTCGGTGGCTAATAGACTGGATCAATTGATGAGGAACTTTCTGTGGTCTGGCCAAGCCGAAAATCGAGACATCATCTAATCTCTTGGGATAGAGTCCGATGGCCCAAACCCCATGGTGGTTTAGGTATCAGAGATCTAAGAAAGCATAATCTCGCTCTGTTGGGGAAGTGGTGGTGGAGATTGGCCACCCAACCAAACTCTTTCTAGGCACAGGTTATTTGGAATAAATATAACATTCCGGATCACAATTGGGTACTTGAGAGGCCATCACGAAGTAGGGCTTCAGGAGTTTGGAAATCTCTCCCCTCTTCTCTTGCTCAGTTCAAGAAAGCTCTTCGTTTTCATCCAAAACAAGGAAATAGAGTTTGCTTTTGGTCTGATATGTGGATTGGACATGCTCCCTTGAGGGACTTATTTGCCTGTTTCAACTTGCTTCCGACAAGGAGTCCAGTATTGAAGATGAAATGGTCTTGGCAGGGGGGGTAGAACTTGGAACCCCATGTTTCGAAGGAATCTTTCTGAAGAGGAAACATTAGCTTTCACCACTCTTACGGCTGCTCTTCACCCGGTGTTCTTACCTCCATCAGGGAGTGATTCTTTGGTATGGAAACTATTCCCCATCTGGTAAGTTTTCAGTAGCATCTTTCTATAAGAAACTTATCCAATCTCCTACTTTCCCTTTAAACCCCATCTCTCCTCTCTCCAAAGTGTGGAACACAATGGCTCCTCTAAAAGTTCAGTCGTTTAATTGGATAGCTGGCTGTCAACGGCCCCTCACACTTGATCAGCTCCAAACAAGAGGCCTGCCACGCCCTAACAGGTGTGTTATGTGCTTGAAAGAGGAGTCAAACCCCCACCTTTTTCTACAATGCAGTGTGGCTTATGAGAGGGTCTTTCAAGGACACAACAATGAAGTTTCAGGGCTGTTTCATAAGGTTACATCACTCGTAACTTTTTGGGCTTCCACCCACAGTATCTTTGGTGGGATTCCTATGAGTTCTTTTCTTAGGCAATGGGACAATATTATTCGACTCCAGCCTTTCAAGCTACAACGACCTCACAACTGGTTACCTCCTCCAGAAAATGCCATAAAGCTTATCTTAGATGTTGTTCCTTGGGTAACCCGGGCCCTTCAGGAGTAGGGGGTGTTTTCCGTGACCACAATCGAAATGTTCTCATGACATACTCAAAATATGTCAGACATGGAGATTCACAAGTTGCCGAAGCATTGGCACTCTTAATGGGCCTGAAATTTTTTAATCCATCTTGGGGCCAATCTTTTGTGGTGGAAGGAGACGCAAAAAACATTCTATCATGGGCAGCAGGCACCACTACCCCTCCTTGATACCTTTCTAGAATTTTTGATGAAATTTACCACTTATGCAGGGATACCAATGTCGGTTGGACGCATACTTGGCGGACGTCGAACTAGTTCGCCGACCTCCTCGCTAAAGATGGTGTGCGATGCGACCACACATGGAAGACAATGAATGGTCCACGTCCTTTTTTGCACTGGACCCTCGAGGTCTTCTAGGACACCTAGATTTTTTGGTTCTTGTTTTTTGTAACAGGGTGTGCTTATAAGCCCAATTTTTTGTGACCTCAGTCTTTTGGTTACAGCCACTTCAAAAGGATATAGGTTGTATAGGGTTTATGGCTTAAATATTTTGACTGAGATACCTCGCTCGTGGGTATTCTCGGTCCTCTCCTCCCTCTATCTGTTGTATTCCTTTCTTTTTATATAGTAATACAATGTTAACATTATAAAAAAGAAAAGAAAAAAGTACCCGGGTTTCATAGAATCTCATGTGGCCTCTGGAATTGACAACGCAAAGAAGATAGAATCGGTACCATTAAAGCTCTCTAGAAAACAATTTCCAGCCATAGGCCTCTTACATGTATTTATAGTAATTCTCAACTTGTAATCCTTTCCTTTTGCAGGTTAAGCAAACCGATAACTTGACCAAGCTTCTCTTATAAAAAGGAAACCAAATTTAAGGAAACCTAATAAATTTAGGGAGTAATATGGGGAATCCAACTCCTAACTGCAAAAGCAAATGCAAATGCAAATGCAAATGCGAAGAGAATACAATAACCAATCCTAAATGTGGAAAGACCATAGAAATAGCAGTTGTAGATGTTTTATGAGACCTTCAACTGAGCATTGGATCACCCAAAACTGATATTTAACCCCAAAGTGAATTGCATTGGAAGCTAAATGTGTCAACATTATGCTCAACTTTGCTTCATAAGCTCTTGGATCTTATCCTGCAAATAATCTTCTTGTGTTTTTTTTTTGTGTTAGCTAACATGTGTGGTTGCAGTTAAGGCTCGTTGTGCACATTGGGGAAGTTAGTCATTGATGTAATTCAAGTTATTGGGTCATCATCTACTCCACCTCCCTCGTAATCCTAGGTGCTTGCATAGGTGATTGTCAGAGTTCTTGACAATTTTGTTTTAATCCAAACAAATAAGTAATATATAAACAAACTATGCATGCCAATGTTCTTGTTAAGATTAGGAAAGATACATGGATTGCTGCTTTTATATATGCCCATGACTTACCTGTACAAATACCCCTTAACCCAGTGAAGCCTTTGGCAAGCCCTAACAATAGGCTTGTCAACTGCTACTCCCTTTCTTTTTCATCCAAAATATTAAAATCCATCATATGCGATTGCATGTTTGATGAGTTTTTGAGTTCACCATGGTAAAGTGGAAAATTCTCACATACCTTACAAGGTCTCTTCCTTGGCAATCTCTTACTAATCCTCAAACTCGTGCCAATTCTGGACTTCTTGATGAGCTTACATCAAGGAGTCATGTTGCTCGTGGCTTACCATAATATTCCTCAAATTCCATCAAAGTTTATGTTGGATTGCTCGTTGGCGGCTTACCATACTTTGCACATGGCTTGGATTTCTATATCTTACTTGAATTGTTGCGTTCCACTTTCTATCAGGGCACGAGCTCTAAATCCTTTCAATTTTTCCAGTATTAGGATCCAAGAAATTGTTTAGTCTCTCACCCATTCCTTAAACTCGTGCTCATTAACATAGTAACGGTTGTTACCTGATCTGATCTCTCTCTCTTGTAATGCCCTGTGAGATGGCCAATAGGGCTCTAGACTTAGGTACTTATCCTTTTTGATAGGTTGCAGTGGACAAAGCCCATAAGGACTGCTTGTATGATTTATATTTAAAGATATTATTCCTCTTTTAGGCTGATGAGAATTTTCCTTTTTGACTTCTTTCGAAACATTGTTAAGAGTAGGCTTTCCTTACTTTCACTGAATTTCCCTTTAGCGTTCCATGTGGGACAGTCTGAGCACATGATTACCTTTTTTACATGATGTCTCGTAGATCTGTCTGCCATGGTGATTTGATGAAAGAAGTTTGATCGATTGCACATTGCCAACAGAAATTAGGTCCTTAGGTATCTATGTATTAAAAAAGGCTATGTATTAAAAAAGGCAATCATCTCTTCGTCAAACATTTAGCATTGATTGGTTTCAACTAAAGGATCCAGTTTTATAAGTCGCAGTACGATTCCACTGACAATAAGTAACACTTCTACAGTTTTGGGCATTGACTAATGTAAAAGAAGCCCCCATATGGTTTGGAGTTTGTGTATCTTTTAATTGGTGGGAATATGGTATTCTTGGCAGACACAAATTGAGCAGCCATCAAAATGCACCAGAAAAGAACTTTGAGAAATGTGGAAGAAGTAGCTATCCAATCTACTTGACATCTAATGGTGCCAAATATTGCTACAATTATCTTCGGTACATGGGTCTGATCATAGTTGTTTGAGGTGGCAGTGGGTTTGGAAGCGGGATTGGCTCGGGAAACGCCACAACGCCATAGGGTGGAAGCTCCCTGGGGTTAGGATTGGTGTCCCTACATTCAACAAATTAAGTAGCTAAATCCTGGGATATTGGGGAGCGAGATTCCATGACACTGGGATTGAGGTCTTGACTTCAAGGGATTTAAGCTCCACTATGCATAAAACAAGATCAATTAATATTATATGATAAAATTAGGATCAAAGCAATACCGCTCAATCCGCTATCGTACACCTTATTTTCCTATGAATGCCATAGTCATAGTACTCCAATTTACTACAATAAATCAATTTAATAATATCATAAATTGGCTTACTATGATATTAAGCTCTAGTTTCTTAATACCATATTTCTAGTGTACCACGGTGATATGCACCATAAGTTAACATATTCCATAAGTCAACATATTCTAAAGAAATAAATCCATAATATCCACGAGCGGGCCAATAATTCAGTTAATAGTAAAGCTCATCTCCTCTGAAGGATCCTACAAGCATGTAGATCGAGATCCCATTTTATACGGAGTGAGATCTCTATTTCTCTAAAGCCAACTCCCTCTAAGATCCTTATAGGATCCGCGGGATCGAGTTCCCAAGGTGGGATTGTGGCTTTACCCCCAAAGTTCCCGCAACTATTTGTCTGATAAAAGGATCACAAAAGAGTCAACAATGGGGCCTAAAAATTTCCTTAAATTTGATTGAATACTGACTTAAAGCTGATAATAATGTTTCTTATTAACAATTGATCCAAAGTAGCTCTTGATCTTGGAAACTGGGCAAAAGATTGAGAAAAAACAATGGCAGTCTAGTTCTATGAAGATCTGCGCAGTTCAATTTAAAGGTGCTGTATTAAAAAAGGCAATCATCTCATGGTCTGCTTCTTATGGGAGTCAATAAAAGATCCGATACTCTTCCATATGAACCAAAAAAGAATTCAGGAAAAGAACATTGAGAATAACTTGTGATGTGCTTCTGTGTGTTCCTGGTGAGTCATGACCAGTAAATTTAGGTGGTGAGTGAAAAATAAATTCAAGTGCTGAATTCTATCTTGGCTTTTAATAGAATAGATATAGATTGAAATCGATTACCACTGGCTATGTTGAGTATATGAGTGGCAGTCAATACGGGGTGGGATTTCAGAATACAGATAAATCATCATTTTGGAATCGAAATTGGGCCCATCAATCAACATTGAGGGTGACTCTCAAAATGTCATAGCCTGGGCCAACAAATCCCCCTCGCTGCGAGAATCTCTTGGTCTCATTTATTACACCTGGCAAGAAGCTAAGTGATCAATAGTTGATTGCCTAGCTAGGGAAAGGGTGAACTAGTGATCGATAGCTAGTGATCACTTAATTACACTTGGGCTTGTGTGGTTAGCTGCTGGCATTTAGCTGTGATACATCTCAAGTTCGATTTCTACGGCTAAACTACCTAAAAAAGAAAAAAAAAGAAAAAGAAAAAGGGAAGGGGTGAATCGACCATCATCCCTAGGTACCAGTTTTTGTATAGGCACATAGCCATTTCTAGTACCAATTTTATGCATGACACACACACCCCTCATTTTTGCCATTTAATACAAGGAGTTAGTTATCAACAAAAAGAAGGAATCCCCATTTTGTAATGATCTAGGGATAGGTTCTTTTCAATAATCCACTGTAGAGTTGATGTTATTGGTTTTTGTATTGGTATTAATTTCGAAAGGAATTATAATCAGCATATAATTTGGAGAGAGAAGCGTGAATCTGTATCCGACATTGGAAGGCCTAGTATGAATATCATTGTGCTGCCTTACATTCTAACAAATGGCAGCAATAGTAATATGTTTGTGTTGGAATTGGCAATCAAAGAGTAAGAATGCATAAAATTTTATCATGGAAAGCCTCGTACAAAAGTGACATTGTAGCCGAACATTGCAAAGAATATAGTAGTCATATGCATCTTTGCACTCAAATTTTGTGCTCATATTGACTATTTAAAGCTGGTCTCTCAAGTGTTCATTTATAGTTGGGTTTCCTAATGGATATATGTGGTCATAGAAAGACGTATTTTAAGACTGATGATTACTAACAGATTGTAGGCATTGGGTTGTACATAAAAAGAATGTGAGAAGGCCAATAGGCTTGCATTTGCCGACATTGTTGTTCTTTTATTGGATTAATTCATTATCCGACATCCAATGGTATCAACGAATCATTGGTATTTGTTATTACCTGGCACTTATTATCAGTCATCATTTCAATATTCAGCCATGCGAAATTTTTATTCTTTCAGGCAGAAAGTGCAATTGCTGCTTTGAACTGTAGTGGTGCTGTCTTGGGAGCTTTGCCCATAAGGTGAGTATATGATTGTGATTTCCATGGCCCTGTGCATTAGGCTATATTTTGTGTCTGTGCTTTCGTGCTTGTGTGTGTGGATGTGTGTGTGCCTGTGGGTGAGTGCATGCGTGTGCGCTCTCCTAAATGCTTCATCCATTTGAACATATATTATTTATCCTTGTGATATCAAGTGAGATCTTCGCAAATCTAGCAGTACTTCTGCATATGTTTTTGCTTGAAAAATGAAGCTCATTATCAGTATGGGCGTCGAGTTCTGATGAGGTGCAGTTTGTTATTTGTTTAGGGTAAGCCCATCAAAGACACCAGTGAGACCACGTGCTCCCCGTCCATCGATGCACTGAGCTGCAGCACGTAACTTAATCGGTACATCAGTACATACATAAATATATTGTAAGTTAACAACCTTCTACACCTGCCCCCCCATCCCTTGTCCTCTCTCTCCCTCGTTCAATTTATATTTTCCTTAAGGAGTCTATCACTTGTTAACCTATAGGACACTGAATTTTTGTGTTAGGCACCTAGAGTCGGTTGGAACTTCGAGGCTTTGGACTGATGAATATTAAGATTAAGATGGTTGGAATTGTTGGCAGAGATAACTGTGTTGGGTTTCAGTTTATGCTGCTTAAGTTAAGCATGTTTAGATGGAGAGGATTCCTTAGGGATTTCCTAATGGGTAAATATATTAAAAGTTCTCATTTAGCTAGTCTTTTGAGAATGTTTCGCCCGACCTGTACATGTTTACTTGGTTATTATGGCTATCTGTGCTTTCTTCTCGTTTAGGCTTTGGTTGTGTTGAAAATTTTGATTTCCCTCAGAGAGCCTCTAAATAATTGGTGAAGTACATGTTTTATGCTGTTGATAATCACAGGCTCGTTCCTGGATGGTATATATTGGTAATGTCACCCATGGTAGGGTGAGTTGCATAGCATGGCCATTGATGTAAAATATGGGATTAGACTTTTTTTTTTTTTTGAGAAAATGGGATTTTAGACTATAATTACAAGGTCACAAACATACTTAACCAACAGATGTGAAATCTGACAGCAAGGTGTGTCACAGTTTGAAAAATTTTATTTTGATTTTGTGCCAATCAATCCCACTGCGCTTGATTTCATATCTAATGGTCAATGGTAATTAGGTACCTCCTTTTGCCAAAAATAAGCGGTCTTATTTAATACTGTTCTATAAAATATTGGTCTTGTTCAATGGTAGGGTCGATTTACCATTCAATGCTCCCATGGTTTTTGCTGATTTGTTCTTGTCTTCAAATTTTTTAGCATTTTCCCTAATTTGCAATATGTGTGGTTGTTGAGTCATGTTCCAGTACTTGCGTTAATGCCATTTTTTTTGAATATCCCAGTCGGTACTTTTAAAATGGAAATAGCCCGTTGCCTCCATGATTTCCATTATCTGAATTCTGAAATATGTTAACAAAATTGAACTGGAACCAAAAAATAACTTGTCCAGTTCAAATAAACATCAAAGTGGTTGGAATCATGAAAATCTTTCAAAACCTTAGAACATATTAAAGAAATTTACAAAATTACGTGTGTTTTCCAAATGGCAGTCCCAAAGTTCCACGTTGACGAAATTATTTGCATCCCATTTCCACTTGAGGGGTTCAAGGGTTTGCTAACCAAGCCCCTTTGAGCACACAACACGAACTTTATACTTGCATATAAAGCAGAGAACACGGTTAGTTAAAAGGGTGCGGTTTGTATAGAGCTGGGGCTCTAAGCACATTTTGAAATAGTGTCAAGAAATGTGGTTTCAATGCTAGATATCTTTGTGATAGTTTTAAAAATATATTTTCTCATCTCCATATATCTTGATGTCGAGATGATCAATTTGAGGATATTGGGTCACTTTTAGTGAATTCTTGGAGGTGGGCTCTAATTTGATTGTTTAGAGCCTTGACTCTATATAAACTTTTTTTTTGTTAAGAATCTATTTTGAAACGGAAATATATCATGATGCATGATGCCGTTCCGGGAAAATGTTTGTCCTTTGTTGAATCAGAACTTGATCCCTGATACTTGTAGCGGATTGTTTTGTACGCTGCAAGTAATATAAATCATGACACATGATGGTTGATGTAAACCATTCGTACTGAAAATACGTCAAAATCTGCTTGGCGGATGGTGTTTGGAAACCGAATTCCCTCAAAAAGATGGTTTCCAAGGCGGATCAGGGACAAAGCATCAAATTAATTCCAAATCAAAGCTACTCTTGAAAAAGATCTGACCCCTTTATTCACCATCTATTCAAATGGATGACTTAGATGTTACTGAGGAGTGGCAATATGGTTAGAGTGTCTATGAGTTGTTATGGCTGCTGTTGTTGATGGGAATGTTTCTGAATGGGAGAAAAGTCATTTGGAGGTTTTTTGGGTCCAAAACCCTTAGTAGGTCCTCTACTCAAATCAAATAGATGGGCTTAAATGTAATTATGGAGTAGCGATATGGTTGGAGCGTTTACTACAGTTGGGGCGTTATGGAGCTATTGTTGCTGTTTTTGGATGCTTCTTTAATGGAGGAAAGTGATTTGGAGCCTTTTTGGGTTTCTTCAACAACCTAGAGTACTAGTTTTGAGGTGGGCGGCACACCATCTTTTGGTCACCTAGTACGAATAGAAAATTTCGTGATAAATGTTGCTTGGTGATGTTTGTTTTTAATTGCAATTTAATAAAAATCAATAGTCTTTGAAGGATAGAATTTAAAATGAATACATTGAAGGTAATTTACATATGGCTTCAATAGGTGACAAGACGAGGAAAAATAGACTTAAGTGGGCTAGCCATGTGCAACGTAGCTCTATATAAGGGCACGATTTGATTCAAATGGAAGGATATATAAGGGTAAGGTGAAGGCCTAAAAGAACATAGATACAAGTAGTAAAAAAAGATATGATTACTTTTGGTCTTATTGAGGGTATGGCCTTTGATATAGAAGAATGAAATAACATAATTTATATAGACGACCCTAAATAATTGGAATAAGGTTTGGATGATGATGATGATGAGAAATTAATAGCCTTTGTTAGTTACAGACAACTTTCTATTTGAGTTAATGATCAATTGGCAGATAGGCGCGGGGTGGCCACCAAACTACCTTGCGCGTCCGGTCCCTAACATACCTCTTGTGAGTCCCATAAGAGATACCTCTTGCAACAACACAAAAGCCGGTGAAAATTCAGAATATGATAAACATGATAAAAAAGAAGAAGTTTCAAAACCGACAAATATACGTGATAGCCCATTAACGGTGCAAAACATTTAAGATGAATTAGATAACCCAGATGAAAAACAAGATGACCAAGAGTTTGAAGAAATCCCCCAACCTGAAGAACTCACTTCCCATGTTGATCAGTTCAGGAGGCGATTCGATGGTATCCCAACGGTTATTGTTGAAGAGACGATCGACGTCAACTTGAGAACCGAGAAGGATCCAAGGTTAATCAAGATTGGAACCTCCCTATCACTCGAGGAATGGGAGAACTTGATTTCCTTCTTTGTGGAATATCGTGATGTCTTTACCTGATTATACGATGATTTGCCAGGATTAGATCTTAACTTGATGCAAAATCACCTAGTATTCCAGGAAGGGGCGAAGCCAGTAAGCAAAAGCTCTAATGTCAGAAGACTCACCTTGAGCTTAAAATAAAAGAAGAAATCGATAAACTACTCAATGAAAAATTCATCACCCCCGTCAATTACTCTGATTAGTTGGCCAACGTAGTGGTCATACCTAAAAAAGGCACGAGGATCCGAATGTGTGTCGACCACAGAGACTAAACAAGGCATGCTCTAGAAACAAATTCCCTCTACCAAATAAAGATGCCTTAATTGATAATATTGCGGGCCCATGAGATGCTGCCATTCATGGATGACTTCTCGGGATACAACCAGATCCTCATGGCGGAAGAAGATCAAACCAAGACATCTTTCATAACACAATGTGGAACCTGCTGTTACCGTTTCATGCCCTTCGGCTTAAAAAACGCAGGGGCAACCTATCAGTGGGCAATGACTAATATCTTCCACGACGTAATGCACACTATCATGGAAGATTACTTTGATGTCATTTTGGTCAAGTCAAAAGCCAGGTCCAACCATCTCACTAACCTCAGAATAATTTTTTGAAAGACTCTGAAAACGTCAACTCAAACTCAAATCTACAGAAATCTGCATTCGGAGTTGAATCTGACAAATTACTAGGCTTTATAGTAAGCCAAAGAGGCATTGAGGTAAACCCGTTAAAAATATGAGCTATCGCTGAGATGCCCCCTCCTCGGAATATCAGAGAAATTTGTGGGCTTCAAAGTCACATACAGGCCGTAAGGCGTTTTATCTCACAACTGGTACACATGTGTGTACACTTCAATAGGCTCCTTAAAAAAGATGCCCCGTTGTATGGGACAACGAATGTCAAAAAATGCATTTGATCAAATCAATGAATACCTTACCAAACCTCCCATCCTTAGTCCTCCTAGCCCCGACAAACCCTTCTTTCTGTACATTGCTGTAAAAGACAAAACTATAGGGGCAATGTTGGGACAATATGATGACCAAGGCAAAGAACAAACCATGTATTACATTAGTAAAACTATGGCGATTATGAATTGAGGTATAATCTGACACTTGTAGACATTACGCCTTGTCTCCTACAGTCAGGCTCATCTAAAAAAGAAACCCACTTAAGTATATATTGGAAAGACTTGTCCTTAGCATATGATTAGCAAAGTGGGGAATGCTATTAAGCGAGTTCGAAATCGAATATGTTATTCAAAAGTCAGTCAAAGGATAAGCCATAACTGACCACTTAGCTGAACACGCTATGCCAGATAATACTCCCATTGATACAGATCTCCTTGATGATAATTTCTTCACAATTGAGGACCAACGTGGGAGTTATACTCTGACGGTGTATAGAATGAATATGGGGCAAGTATAGGTGTCATACTAAGCTCACTCGAAAAGATTATGATGCTAACAACCGTCAGATTGAATTTCCCATGCACTAACAACATTGTTGAATATGAGGCCATGATAGCTGGGCTCGAAAACTCTCTGAAACTATGAATGCCGTAGATACGAGTCATTAGCGACTCCCTCTTTGTCATAAACGAAGTTCAAGGGAATTGGAAGGTCAAACATGAAAAGCTTAAACCATATCAAGAGAAGGTGGATAACATGATCAAATATTTTAAACAAATATCCTTCCAACATGTAACTAGGGAAAATAATCGGTTTGCCGATACCCTAGCAACCCTTGCTTCAATGGTCGACATTTCCTTAGAAGTCACCATGCAACCTTTTTACATCAAGTACAAAAGCGATCCATCCCCACCAAAAATCGAAAAAGGAAATATAACAAAATAGTGAGAGCAATGGGGAAGTGGCCGTTGTGGCTTCAGATGCCTGTCAAAGCAAAGCAGTCGTTCCATGATGTGTTATTCCTGCTAAAAAAAAGGATCATACCCCGATGGAGCCACTAAAAAGGATAAAAAAGCCCTTTGAAGGTTTTCCATGGGCTTTTTGAAAAGAGATTACTATCTTTTTAGAAAATCCTTTGATGGCATCATCCTAGGTGTATCGACCAGCCAGAATTGACCAAGTTTTAACAGAACTGCACAATAAGGGAGGACACACTGGAGCAATTGCTCTAGCTCAGAAAATTAGACGTCAAGGTTACTATTGGACCACCATGGCTAAAGACTGTTGGAAATTTGTTAAGAAGTATCCTAAACGTCAGTTCTATGGGGACCTCATCCATGCCCCATTTGTACCACTTAACTCAAGACCGCCTGTGTGGTCTTTTGCCATATGGGGTCTTGATATCATCCTCATGATTTTGCTAAAATATTCAAATGGACACTGTTATATATTAATAGTTGCGGAATGCTTCACAAAATGGGTGGAGGCTATGTCATTTGCCAAATTTGAAGTTCAACGTGTCTCCCATTTCATAAAGAATAATATTGTGTTCAGATTCGACATTCCAGAGTTAATCATCACTGACAATAGGACCAATTGTAAAAATGAAAAGCTGGCCTCAAGGAAACATATAAGCTGAGGCCACAAACAGAGGGCTCCTGAAAATCATAGGCAAAATAAGTGAAGGAGGTAAAGATTGACATGAGACGCTAAATGATGAGCTATAGTCCTATCAAACAACTAAAAAGACTCCTATTGGCATGACCTTGTACTCATTAGTCTATGGTATGGATGCCCTACTACCCATCGAAATCGAGATACTTGAGTGCTTGTTCATAAAGAAGTAGACCTAAAACAAAAAGCTGAAGCGTGAGTTACTGCCCTCGATACTCTAGATGAACGATGGTTATGGGCAGAACAAAATATTGTAGTTTACCACCGTAGAATTAAGAAAGCATATCAAAGGAAGGTTGTTTCCCAACAATTCAGAGAATAGGACATGATATTTCGAGAAAATTTTCTATAATATGGAAAATCCATACCCATTGGGCAAATTCAAGCCTATTTGGGAGGGACCATTCGTGGTAACCCAAGTGCATGCATGCAATTTTTATAAGAAAAAAAATAAGGAGGGGTGTGAACCAATGAGCCCATTAATATCTCAAAAAGTACTACCTGTAATAGGATTTAAAAAAAAGAAGAAAAAGGAAGTGGTGAAAACCCGAAAAGGGTATCACAGGTAAAGAAAAAAGAAGAAGGAGAATAATGGACGTGGTGAAAACCCAAAAAAAGCGTCACTGGTAAAAAAAAAAAAAATTGAAATGAAAGGAAAACCTCCAAAAGGTTATGTACAAAATAGATGTTTGCTAACCACAACAATACTGCATAAGCAAACTTTGAGGATGAAGGCTCATCCTAATGAAAGTCCCTACACGTTCCTAAAAAAAGCAACCATGGGAAGATATGGGAAAATAACATAATTTGGTGATCCAGAGCATTTTGGACATATGCTAAGGAGAATGTCGAACCCTCTTTAAGAAGAAAGTCCGGCAGAAACCTAGATAACTCCTCGACTTTGAAAAACAAAGAATAAAGAGTTCCAAAGACTATAAGGGAAACTTCAAATTTTTCAGGCCCTTGTGACCTCACATAGGAATTCATTTCATCATCTTCACTAAGTAATAAAAGGAAATGAAGAAAATGATCACCAAAGGAGCCACAAGTGGCAACAACTGTCCGGCCCGTCCCTCTTTTGAAAATAGTTTTCGAAGTAGCATTTTATTTTCTCATAAAAAAGTCATCATTTTACAAAATCCTTTTTTGAAAAGAAATAGGATTCCGTCCATCACTACAAGAGGTTAAACCGTTGGTCAATCTTGCCTCGCTTCGAAACCAACTTCCCATGCTTATTAGGAGGTATAACTTTCAACTGGCACATATCGGGGATCGGTGAGCCTTGCCAATGATGACATTGGCTAGTTTTGAAGCTTTATCTGTCTAGACAAGATACCCTAAGGCAAAACTGAGGCAAGCCCGTCTCCTATATGTACGTGCGACAAGACAAAAATCCTATAACTAGGCGCCATGAAAAGAATAGACGCCTAAAATTTCATGTGATTTGAACTTGTAACAAAAAATTAAAATTAAAATACAAAATGAGGTTGTGACTGTCAGATCAGCCTAGATTGAATCTGAGCCGTTGGGCCATATGTAGTTGTAGGTTAGTGGGCCTACGTCAAATTT
>NW_006497091.1:1725719-1742405 GCF_000471905.2 Amborella trichopoda
TCTCTCTCTCTCTCTATATATATATATATATATATAGCACTTTTATACTTTATTCTAACTGTAAGGATGGTTTAATAAAACATTCTAACATATCCAAAATAAATTAAGACATATAATATCACAATAACAGAAAACGGAGCAATATCAATTAAAATCTAGGTAGTATAAGTCGTCTGATATTGCTTAATGCTGAAGATTAGTTTTAACTACTTTATAGATAAACAAACTGTTTATTATATATAAACTGTCAAGCCTTACAAACAAACTTTCAAAAAAACTATCAAGCCTTACAAACAAACTTTCAAACAAACTGTCAAGCCTTACAAACAAACTTTCAGACCAACTGTCAAGCCTTACAAACAAATAAACAAACTGTCTTGCAAACAAACCAAAAAAAGTAAATCACACTTACAGATGACAAATACAGAAGCTTGTAAAGATCTTCCACTCTGATGGACAATAACTTGGAAGTCTTGTTAGATTATAATCGCACATCAAAGAGAGAGAGAGAGCGAGAGAGAGAGAGAGAGAGGGTAAGGAGGCTCTAATGCCAAGAGTAAGAAATCTTCGACCTCCCCTAAAATGCTTGCTTCCTTCTCCTTTTATAACTGGCGGATCTCAAATGCTTATGAACTAAGGTTTGTTGTCCTTTACAGGTGGCAATAGATGGCTGGAGGTCCGCTTGGTGGAATACATGTGGCAATATAATATAGATGGATTGTAGTGGTGGCCAACTGGAGTTGCTTTTCTGACTGGTGCTTTTAGGTTGTCGGAATCTTTGCTGTAGATGGATCTTGTCTTCTTGTACACCTGGGCTGGTTACTGTTACTTTCTTTAGATAGTGGGAATCTTTCTTTACACCTAGTTGGTTACTGTGGCTATCTTTTAGATAGTGGGGAATCTTTCTGTCGGTAGTAGGTAATTCGGGCTATATGTTGGGCTCGGACCATATTTCGGGTCTAATATAGTGTTTGTTTTTGTGAACAGTAATGGAGGGTCCTTTGTTCATCTTCTTCTGCTTTTGGATTTTGAGAACTAGCTGCCTCTGCTTCTTCTTCAAATATTTGGAGCAGTTGTTTCTCTAATTCTTCTTTTGCAACCTTTGGGTTGCGCTTTCTCATTTGTTTAATATAGTCTGACAGGCTATTTGGGTTATTGTAAGAAAAGGATCCAAGGGTTGTAGGTATTTTTTTTATTTTTATATAATCTGGTTTCAAATTTTCATACACAAAAATGTCCCACCATTTCACAGCTATTTTCTTCCCGATTTTTGGTATATATCCATATTCACATTCATTCGGATTTCTTTCTGATATGGCATATGGCCACTTCATTATTCAAGGGATTTGATAAAGGGCCATAAAGTACAGATGGTAGTCAATATTTGGGTCTTTACCATTATGTTCTATAAACTTGGCCTGAGATATCTGGAGATCTTCTGGTAGGATTTGGGATCCAGATCCCCAGACTGAGAACCAAGCCAGTTGGGGAATGGCTCAGTTACAGGTAGTTTGAACTGGATAAACCAAGTGTGAGAATGATAACTATTTGGACAGATAAGGCTTTATGCCAGGCTTCAACATATTCTGCAAATCGATAATACTTATTTGGGAAATTTGGGTTTTGGAACTTTTTTGCTCTTGCTAGGTCTGATCCCCAATCAGTATATGATAATATTTTTTTAATCTATATTTTTGAATATGCTATATTATTGGCATCTTTTGCGTAGTAATGCATAATAGAGACTGAGCCTGTTTCTAAAAGTATTGCCTCATACCACTCCCTGGTTTTGATACCATGAGAAGGGTTAAGGTTATTATGTAAATATAGTTTAGCAACTTGCACAGGATTTTCCATGGCATGATGATCTTCAGTTACTTAATCAGTCAAAAAGTTTGTTTCTTCATATTGGGCTTTTCCAGCTGGAGGTAATTTTCTTGGGAAAGGTGAGTGTATAAAAGTTGGTATTTGGGAGAATGATTGCTGGCTTGAATGTTCGGGATAATCAGTCATTGGGCTATTTGGACTAGATGGTGGAAGGGTTATTATTGGTAAAGCTGGAATTGGTGAAGCTGGAGTGTCAATTGGAATAATATCCGTAGGACTTTTTCCTTTATTCTGAATATTTCTATTATTCATAATGATATTGAACAACTGTAATTGTAAAGGTAGCTCTTCTTCTTCAAAGACCTCTCGGCCCTCCCTGCAAAAATTCTCGGCATAAAAAGTCAGGAAGGAATTTGTAGTTCCTTTCAAATGTTTAATCTGGAAATCAAAAGAGGACAAGGTAGCTCGCCAACGGGCAAATTTTTATTTGGAAACTAAGTTTTGCACATCTTTGAGTAATATATCACGAGCAGCGTTGCAGTCTGTGCGAATTAAAACGGGCATATTAAAAACATCACTTTGAAATTTCGTTACACAATGTACAATGGCTAAGATTTCCTTTTTAATAGTGGAATAATTTTTCTGGGTAATATTCCAAGCTTTTGAAGTGAATCTCACTAAATATTCTGTGTTATCTATTCTTTGTTTAAGAATGCCTCCCATGCCATTATCAGATGCATCACATTCTATAATTTTATATGCATTAGGATTAGATAAAGATAAGCAAAGTATTTCTTTGGCTTTAATTTTAAGCCTTTTAACAACTGTAGTATGTTCTTCTGTCCATTTAGGTGGGTTCTTTTTCAGTCTATCATAAATGGGTTTTGCATATATAGCTAGATTTTTCCTAAAAGTCAGATATATAATTTAAGCAAACTAGAAATCATTGTAATTTTGTTTTGTTAAGAATTATATCAAGAAATTTATCAGGAAATTGAATAGCTCGATCAATAGGAATAATAGTTCCTTGATTGATATTATGGCCTAAAAATCTGATTTTTGTTTGGCATAAACTTATCTTTTTTGAGGAGACAACTAATCCTGCTTGTTTAATGACCTTTTGAAATATATTTATATGCTTAAAATGCTGGTCTAGAGTTTCAAAGAAAATTAATACATCATCAATATAAACTATCATAAATTTAAAATATGGATTAAATACATTATTCATAATTCGTTGGAATTCTGATGAAGCATTTTTTAACCCAAAAGGCATTACAGTCCATTCGTATTGACCAAATGGGACATTGAAGGCTGTTTTATATTTTTCATTTTAGGCTATTTGGATATGCCAACAGCCAGATTTCAAATCAAATTTTGAAAAAATGCATGCCTTTACTAATCTATCAAGTAAGTCCTTTCTATTTGAAATTGGGTATCGCATCCATTTAAGTGCTTTATTCAAAGGTTTATAATTTATTACAAGCCTCGGGACTCCTCGTTCCTTTTCGGCTGCTTTTTCCAATAACCTTATATTCATTTGAATTGTTCTAGGTTTAGTAGGGATTTGACTATCCTCAAAATCTTGTTCATATGGTAAACTGACTAAATGCTTCTTTCTTTCCCAAAAAGTATTTGGTAAATCACTACATAGTTCCTTTTCTATCTGTTGTTTATTTCTATTTTTCTTTGATTTATAGCCAAACTTAAATCCTTTTCAAATGTTTTGTATGTTATTTCTGCTTTAAGATGGCACAACAATTTTTCTTTGTTTTCTATATTACTCTTTACGTTGTTTATTTCTTTTATCTTAGGTTTATAAATAAATTCAAATTTCAATTGATGTCCATCTTTAGTTGATTCTATTCCTGTTGCATCTATGGTTAGTGGGTATAGTAAACTTAGGAATGGTGTCCCAAGGATAACTGCTTGGCTTAATCCCTTAACCATGATAGAAAGTGTGGTTAGACAATTACCATTGTTGCAGATAACAGAATCAAAAAGTTTATAATTAATCAGTAATCTAATACCATCAGCAGTATTAAGTATTTGAGTTGTTTTTTCAAAATATTTAGATGGTACTAATCCTTCATTAATACATTTTAGATCTGCCCCTAAGTCTATTAATGCTAAGGATTGAAAACTATATTCATCTTTGACTACTATCCTTATTAATGTAAACTATTTTTGATTAATTATTCTATTGATCAAATTTAAGGAATTATTGTTTTCTATTTCCTATGTATTTGAAGATTCTGGTGTATCAGGTTTAAGTATATGAGAGTTGATTAGTTGATCAAATTCTAATTTTTCATTTCCTTCTATACCATTTTCTGAAAGTATATTCTATAATTCTAAAGTTCTTATTCTGTTTTTGAGTTGCTGAACTTCTAATTTTACTTCATTCACGTAATGTCTTAGTTCAGAAATGGTAGGCTCTTTATGATTCATGTGTCTTTTATTTACTCTTTTTAATATTTCGAAAAAGCTATATTCATCTGGAGTTTTTATTAAAGGACTGGGCTTATTTTTTGTCTTAGCTATTTTAAGATATTGAGCAATTACTCCTTTTCTTTCCTCTGGATATGAAATTTTATCTATTATTTATATAATTAAGTTTTGCTCATTTGTCAATGTGTTGCAGGCACAATCTTTCCTGTCCTCGCTTGATTCTTCGGCAGAGGTACTGAGAATGAATTCTTCATCTTCTATATTTCCAAGTGAGGAGCTTTCACTGGATTCACTATCAGAACTGCTATCTGTTTCATCATTATAGATTTGGATAATATTAAATATCTTATTTCTGATATTTTCATCTAAGATTATATTATCAATTTTTCTTTTTATTTTGCAATTATTTTTATAATGTCCAACCTTTCCACATTTATAACAAACGGGTATTTTCTTTTTACCCCCTTTGATTTTGTATTTAGGCGAAAATATTTTTATAAATTTTTCTTTACTATTCTTTTTATAATTTCTTTTTTCCCTATTTTCATTTTTATATTTTTTCTTTTTATATTTCTTATCAGGGGATAAATTGACACTATAACCAAACTGTTCGCAAAAATCTCCTAATTCTCTTTTCCTGTCATTCTCTGTTTATCTAATTGTTTTTTCAATTTTAAGTCAGTACAGAGAGCCAATCCTTCTGCACATATCTCGGCAGATAATTCACTTAAAGTATAAGAGGAATATGGGATAATACCTGCATTTTTATTTTTTAGTCTGGTTTTAACTTTTTTAGCAAATAAAGATGGTAAGCCGGCTATGAAGTTTTCTTTCCAATGATCGCTATTACTGTCTTCTTGTATTAATAATCTAGAGAAAAATATATCTTTATACCACTTATAATGAGATAGAGTAGGACATCTGAGATTAGAAAGAAGATCCTCTGATCTAGCTTCTAGTAAGACTGTATTACCTACAAAATGTAAAGTTATTGTATATATGAGAGTATTAACCACATCACTTTCAGTTTGGATAATATCTTGGTTATCCTCATTTTTTACTACCCATTGTCTTGTAGTAGATAATATTTGATTTTTAGTAATATCATTCATGTAAAAATCCCACCAGCCTCTTAACCAGTCAGTAAATATACATACAATAGCCTTGGCTACTTCCTGGCCATGGTTTCCTGTTATTTTACAGGCCTGAGGCATACATAGTCATATGTTTTATGGTATCAAGTATTTGGTGTTCGGAAAGTCCATCTATATTCCAATTGATTATAGTCCTTCCTGAATATGAAGTTGTATGGGAGATAAGGTCTTCATCAAATTTAATATCTACAGGGGTAGGTCTTGTGTGACACATTCTAGCTGGAGCTACATATGAAATTTTATGGATATCTTGAATATGATCATCTTTGAAAGCAATTTCGATATTATCAATTGTATCTTCAATAATTGGTTCTTCAAGAGTTAGGACTTGTGATTCTATCATTGGACTTTTCCCCTTTTTATCTTTTAATTCTAGATTGGATAATTTTAATATTAATTCATCAATTAAATCCTTATGATTATCTTTGATATTGAATTTATTTTAATTTAACTCAGGAGGTGGTTTAAATAATACTGCCTTTTTTTTTTCCTCAATCTTTTCATGAGGTTGTCGGATAATGTTTTCTATTCTAGTAGTCTGATGTCCTATAAATTTTAAATATAAGTCCGTGTAATTATTTTGTTCAATCTTATGAGGTAGTAATTCTATCCTAAGTGTACTATCACCTGAAGTCATTTTGTATAGAGTGGCTTTGGTTTCTGAAGTAACTATTTCTTCTGCATCCTTTTGAGAAGTTCTTTTTATTCTATACTTTTCTCAGGAGGATGGATGCTAGTTGTCTGTCCTCCTTCAACCAAATTATATGTTTGATATTGTTTTTCATGGGCATTTATCTCAAAATTTGGGACTTTAATATCTTTATCTTTTAGTATAGTAATAAGCCAATTAAAAAACCCAATATTTCGTTTTTCTTTCTTTAAGAATTTATTATATTTTTTATGGAACATACCTAATAATTCTTTTGAAAATTCTTTTAGATACCAATTTCTTATTTCTGTATTATGATTAGCTAAGTAATCATTTTTAAATATTCTAAATCTATTTCTTCTTTTTCTTCTGAGGTCAAAATTTGAAAATCTACTTCAGAGAAATTTTGATCCTTATCAATACGAGTATAATGGGGTATTTGTATATTACTAGAGGTTCTGGTTAGACCCTGTAATCTAGATTCAGGTCATATGGAAGACGTAGAACTACGAGAGGGTTCAGGATTACGCCTCTGTGGGGTTATGACAGAATCATCTTTAGTTTCTAATCTTATTCTTCTGCTATTAAATTGAATTTCAATATCCCCAGATGGATGTTCAACAATATGATCTGAATTTTTATTACTTGGAGTTTGATAATGTTGGTTCTCATTATATATAGACCAAGTTTCTGGTAAACTTATGTGAGACCATTCTATTGTCTTAGGAATAATTGTATTAGATTTTTCTATATTAGTTTGAAAAAATATTGTTTTTCCTTAAGTATCCTTTTGTACAACATTTGGACATAAAATATTCATGACTTTGTAACATATTCTATAAACCAGAGCTATATTAAGAGATCCAGGATTCATATCGAACCCTTGGGTTTTAAGGTTAAGAGTTAATACTTTGAATATATTCGGATCACTGAGTGAGATAGAATAATTTGGGAAACAATTGAAATATACTGGTCCACTGCAGAAGCTGGACTCTACTATTCCTAATAATGAATCTGAAAATTTATTGTGTCTATTGTCTCTTAGACACAATAATATTGAATTATTTAATCCTAATCTAGTAAGTGGTTTAATTGCTATTTGAATTAACCCTATATGTAAGTATTTGTATTCTTTAGTTATATGAGATTGTATTATCTTATTTGATAATAATTGAAAATCTTCCTGTTCTTGGTTAACAGATATCGTTTGTTCTACTGTTTTTATAGCATATCCAGTTTTTTAGTTCGAATGATCCCTTTTTATAAACAGTAGTTATGGGTACGTTTGGAATATTCCAATTTTCAATCTGTTTTTTCCATATTTTATATTAATATTTCTTCTATATTATTTATTCTCAAAGAGTTACTAGACGAAGGTAATATCCTATTAGACAGATTCCTAATAAAATTTTCCATGTATAAAGTTGCGGATGATAGGCTATAGTCAACCTCTTACGTCTCTGATGACCTCAGCGGCTCTTCATGGCCTTAACGGTCTTATGGACTCGGCGGCAACACATTCAACTCTTGGACCAACTTTCTTAGACTGGGAAATTTAATTAGGTTTACAACTATTGAGAAATTATCTTAACACAATCTTTCATGTCCTCGCCTGACTCTTCTGCAGAGGTACTAAGAATGAATTCTTCATCTTCTATATTTCCAAGTGAGGAGCTTTCACTGGATTCACTATCAGAACTGCTATCTGTTTTATCATTATAGATTTGGATAATATTAAATATCTTATTTTTGATATTTTCATCTAAGATTATATTATAAATTTTTCTTTTTATTTTGCAATTAGTTTTATAATGTCCAACCTTTCCACACTTATAACAAACAGGTATTTTCTTTTTACCCCTTTTGTTTTTGTATTTAGGCGAAAATCTTTTTATAAATTTTTCTTTACTATTCTTTTTATAATTTCTTTTTTCCCTATTTTCATTTTTATATTTTTTCTTTTTATATTTCTTATCAGGGGATAAATTGACACTATAACCAAACTATTCGCAAAAATCTCCTAATTCTCTTTGTTCTGTCATTCTCTATTTATCTAATTGTTTTTTCAATTTTAAATCAATACAGAGAGCCAATCCTTCTGCACATATCTCGGCAGATAATTTACCTAAAGTATAAGAGGAATATGGGATATTACCTGCATTTTTATTTTTTAGTCTGGTTTTAACTTTTTTAGCCAATAAAGATGGTAAGCCGGCTATGAAGTTTTCTTTCCAATGATCGCTATTACTGTCTTCTTGTATTAATAATCTAGAGAAAAATACATCTTTATACCACTTATAATGAGATAGAGTAAGACATCTGAGATTAGAAAGAAGATCCTCCGATGTAGCTTTTAGTAAGGTTGTATTACCTACAAAATGTAATGTTATTGTATATATAAGAGTATTAACCGCATCACTTTCACTTTGGATAATATCTTAGTTATGCTCATTTTTTACTACCCATTGTCTTGTAGTAGATAATATTTGATTTTTAGTTATGTCATTCATGTAAAAATCCCACCAGCCTCTTAACCAGCCAGTAAATCTACGTACAATAGCCTTGACTACTTCCTGGTCATGGTTCCCTGTTATTTTACAGGCTGAGGCATACATAGTCATATGTTTCATGGTATCAAGTATTTGAATCTACAGGCGTAGGTCTCGTGTGATACATTCTAGCTGGAGCTACAGGTCTCCATTTTGCTCCATATTAAATTTTATGGATATCTTGAGTATGTTCATCTTTGAAAGCAATTTCCATATTATCAATTGTATCTTCAATAATTGGTTCTTCAAGAGTTAGGACTTGTGATTCTATCATTGGACTTTTCCCGTTTTTGTCATTTAATTCTAGATTGGATAATTTTGATATTAATTCATCAATTAAATCCTTATGATTATCTTTGATATTGAATTTATTTTTATTTAACTCAGGAGGTGGTTTAAATAATACTGCCTTTTTCTTTTCCTCAATCTTTTCGTGAGGTTGTTGGATAAGGTTTTCTATTCTAATAGTCTGATGTCCTATAGATTTTAAATATAAATTCGTGTAATTAAAATAATTTTTCTGGGTAATATTCCAAGCTTTTGAAGTGAATCTCACTAAATATTATGTGTTATCTATTCTTTGTTTAAGAATGCTTCCCATGCCATTATCAGATGCATCACATTCTATAATTTTATATGCATTAAGATCAGATAAAGATAAACAAGGTATTTCTTTGGCTTTAATTTTAAGCCTTTTAACAGTTGTAGTATGTTCTTCTGTCCATTTAGGTGGGTTCTCTTTCAGTCTATCAAAAAGGGGTTTTGCATATATAACTAGATTTTCATAAAAGTCAAATATATAATTTAAGCAACCTAGAAATCGTTGTAATTCTTTTTAATTAAGAATTATATCAGGAAATTTATCATCAAATTGAATAGCTCGATCAATAGGAATAATAGTTCCTTAATGGATATTATGGCCTAAAAATCGGATTTTTTTTTGGCATAAACTTAACTTTTTTGAGGAAACAACTAATCCTGCTTGTTTAATTACCTTTTTAAAGATTTTTATATGCTTAAAATGCTGGTCAAGAGTTTCAGAGAAAATTAATACACCATCAATATAAACTATCATAAATTTAAAATATGGATTAAATACATCATTAATAATTCTTTGGAATTCTGATGGGGCATTTTTTAACCCAGAAGGCAGTACATTCCATTCGTATTGACCAAATGGGACCTTGAAGGCTGTTTTATAATTATCATTTTCGGCTATCTGGATCTGCCAATAGCCAGATTTCAAATCAAATTTTGAAAAAATGCATGCCTTTACTAATCTATCAAGTAAGTCTTTTTTATTTGGAATTGGGTATCGTATCCATTTAAGTGCTTTATTCAAAGGTTTATAATTTGTTACAAGCCTCAGAACTCCTCATTCCTTTTTAGCTGCTTTTTCTACATAAAATGCAGAGCAGCTCCATGAAGAAGAACTTTGCCTCATTAGCTTTTTATTAAGTAATTCTTCTATTTCTTTTTTACAAATTTCCAATAACCTTATATTCATTTGAATTGGTCTAGCTTTAGTAGGGATTTGACCATCCTCAAAATCTTGTTCATATGGTAAACTGACTAAATGCTTCTTTCTTTCCCAAAAAGCATTTGGTAAATCACTACATAGTTCCTTATCTATTTGTTGTTTAATTATTCCTATTTTTCTTTGATCTATAGCCAAACTTAAATCCTTTTCAATTGTTTTGTATGTTATTTCTGCTTTAAGATGGCACAAGAATTTTTCTTTGCTTTTTAAATTACTCTTTACACTGTTTATTTCTTTTATCTTAGGTTTATCAATAAATTCAAATTTCAATTTATCTCCATCTATGGTTGATTCTATTCCTGTGGCATCTATGGTTAGTGGGTATAGTAAACTTAGGAATGGTGTCCCAAGACTGCTTGGCTTAATCCCTTAACCATGAAAAAAGGTGTGGTTAGACAATTACCGTTGTTGCAGATAACAGAATCCGAAAGTTTATAATTAATCATTAATCTACTACCATCAGCAGTATTAAATATTTGAGTTGTTTTTTCAAAATATTTAGGTGGTACTAATCCTTCATTAATACAATTTAGATCTGCCCTTGAGTCTATTAATGCTAGGGATTGAAAACTATATTCATCTTTGACTACTATCCTTATTAATGTAAACCATTTTTGTTTAATCTATTCATCAAATTTAAGGAATTATTATTTTCTATTTCCTTTGTAGTAGAAGATTCTGGTGTATTAGGTTTAAGTTTATGAGAGTAGATTAGTACATCAAATTCTAATTCTTCATTTTCTTCTATACCATTTTCTGAAAGTATATTTTTTAATTCTAAAGTTGTTATTCTATTTTTGAGTTGCTGAACTTCTAATTTTACTTCATTCACTTCATGTCTTAGCTCTGAAATGGAAGGCTCTCTATGATTCATATCTCTTTTATTTACTCTTTTTAATATTTCGGACAAGCTATATTCCATCTGGAGTTTTTATTAAAGGACTGGGCTTATTTTTTGTCATAGCTATTTTAAGATATTGAGCAATTACTCCTTTTCTTTCCTTTGGATCTGAAATTTTATCTATTATTTCTATTATTAAGTTTTTCTCATTTGTCAATGTGTTGCAGGCAAAATCTTTCATGTCCTCGTCTGACTCTTTTGCAGAGGTACTAAGAATGAATTCTTCATCTTCTATATTTCCAAGTATAGAACTTTCATTGGATTCACTATCAGAACTGCTACCTATTTTATCATTATACATTTGGATAATATTATATATCTTATTTCTGATATTTTCATCTACGATTATATTATCAATTTTTCTTTTTATTTTGCAATTACTTTTATAATGTCCAGCCTTTCCACATTTATAACAAATGGGTATTTTATTTTTACCCTTTTTGTTTTTGTATTTAGGCGAAAATATTTTTATAAAGTTTTCTTTACTATTCTTTTTATATTTTCTTTTTTCCCTATTTTCATTTTTATATTTTTTCTTTTTTTATTTCTTATCAGGGGATAAATTGACACTATAACCAAACTGTTCGCAAAAATCTCCTAATTTTCTTTTCCCCGTCTTTCTCTTTTTATCTAATTGTTTTTTCAATTTTAAGTCAGTACAGAGCGCCAGTCCTACTGCACATATCGCGGCAGATAATTCACCTAAAGTACAAGAGGAATATGGGATAATACCCGCATTTTATTTTTTAGTCTGGTTTTAACTTTTTCAGCAAATAAAGATGGTAAGCAGGCTATGAATTTTTCTTTCCAATGATCGTTATTTCAATCTTCTCGTATTGATAATCTAGAGAAAAATACATCTTTATACCACTTATAATGAGATCGAGTAGGACATCTGAGAGATTAGAAAGAAGACAGTATTAGCTATCATTGGAAAGAAAAATTCATAGCCGTCTTACCATCTTTATTTGCTGAAAAAGTTAAAACCAGACTTAAAAAAAAAAATGCGGGTATTATCCCATATTCCTCTTATACTTTAAGTGAATTATCTACCGAGATATGTCCAGAAGGACTGGCTCTCTGTACTGACTTAAAATTGAAAAAACAAATAGATAAACAGAGAATGACGGGAAAAAGAGAATTAGGAGAATTTTGCGAACAGTTTGGTTATAGTGTAAATTTATCCCTGATAAGAATATAAAAAGAAAAAAATATAAAAATGAAAATAGGGAAAAAAGAAATTATAAAAAAAATAGTAAAGAAAAATTTAGAAAAATATTTTCGCCTAAATACAAACACAAAAGTGGTAAAAAGAAAATACCCATTTGTTATAAATGTGGAAAGCTTGGACATTATAAAAGTAATTGCAAAATAAAAAGAAAAATTGATAATATATTCTTAAATGAAAATATCAGAAATAAGATATATAATATTATCCAAATCTATAATGATAAAACAAATAGCAGTTCTGATAGTGAATCCAGTGAAAGCTCCTTACTTGGAAATATAGAAGATGAAGAATTCATTCTTAGTACCTCTGCAGAAGAGTCAGTCGAGGACATGAAAGAGTGTGCCTGCAACACATTGACAAAAGAGGAAAGCTTAATTGTAGAAATAATAGATAAAATTTCAGATCCAGAGGAAAGAAAAGGAGTAATTACTCAATATCTTAAAATAGCTACGACAAAAAATAAGCCCAGTCCTTTAATAAAAACTCCAGATGAATATAGCTTGTCCGAAATATTAAAAAGAGTAAATAAAAGGGATATGAATCATAAAGAGCCTACCATTTCAGAACTAAGACATGAAGTGAATGAAGTAAAATTAGAAGTTCAGCAACTAAAAAATAGAATAAGAACTTTAGAATTACAAAATATACTTTCAGAAAATGGTATAGAAGAAAATGAAGAATTAGAATTTGATCAACTAATCAACTCTCAAAAACTTCAACCTAATACACCAGAATCTTCTACTACAAAGGAAATAGAAAATAATAATTCCTTAAATTTGATCAATAGAACAACTAATCAAAAATGATTTACATTAATAAGGATAGTAGTCAAAGGTGAAAATAGTTTTCAATCCCTAGCATTAATAGACTTAGGGGCAGATCTAAATTGTATTAATGAAGGATTAGTACCATCTAAATATTTTGAAAAAACAACTCAAATACTTAATACTGCTGATGGTAGTAGATTAATTATTAATTATAAACTTTATGATTCTGTTATTTGCAACAACGGTAATTGTCTAACCACACCTTTTATCATGGTTAAGGGATTAAGCCAAGCAGTTATCCTTGGGACACCAGTCTTAAATTTACTATACCCACTAACCATGATGCAACATGCATAGAATCAACCATAGATGGATATAAATTGACATTATAATTTATTGATAAACCTAAGATAAAAGAAATAAACAGTGTAAAGAGTAATTTAGAAAAAAAAAAAATATTCTTGTGCCATCTTAAAGCAGAAATAACATAGAAAACAATTAAAAAGGATTTAAGTTTGGCTATAAATCATAGAAAAATAGAAATAATTAAACAACAAATAGGTAAGGAACTATGTAGCGATTTACCAAATGCTTTTTGGGAAAGAAAGAAGCTTATAGTCAGTTTACCATATGAACAAGATTTTGAGGATAGTCAAATCCCTACTAAAGCTAGACCAATTCAAATGAATATAAGGTTATTGAAAATTTGTAAAAAAGAAATAGAATAATTACTTACTAAAAAGCTAATAAAGCACAGTTCTTCTCCATGGAGCTGCTCTGCATTTTATGTAGAAAAAGCAACTGAAAAGGAACGAGGAGTCCCGAGGCTTGCAACAAATTATAACCCTTTGAATAAAGCACTTTAATGGATACGATACCCAATTCCAAATAAAAAAGACTTACTTGATAGATTAGTAAAGGCATGCATTTTTTCAAAATTTGATTTGAAATTTGGCTATTGGCAGATCCAAATAGTCGAAAATGATAAATATAAAACAGCCTTCAATGTCCCATTTGGTCAATACGAATAGAATGTAATGCCTTTTGGGTTAAAAAATGCCCCATCAGAATTCCAACGAATTATGAATGATGTATTTAATCCATATTTTAAATTTGTGATAGTTTATATTGATGATGTATTAATTTTCTTTGAAACTCTAGACCAGCATTTTAAGCATATAAATATCTTTCAAAAGGTCATTAAACAAGCAGGATTAGTTGTCTCCTCAAAAAAGATAAGTTTATGCCAAACAAAAATCAGATTTTTAGGCCATAATATCCATCAAGGAACTATTATTCCTATTGATCGAGCTATTCAATTTGCTGATAAATTTCCTGATATAATTATTAACAAAAGAAAATTACAACGATTTCTAGGTTGCTTAAATTATATATCTGACTTTTATGAAAATCTAGCTATATATGCAAAACACCTTTATGACAGACTGAAAAAGAACCCACCTAAATGGACAGAAGAACATACTACAGTTGTTAAAAGGCTTAAAATTAAAGCCAAAGAAATACCTTGCTTATCTTTATCTGATCCTAATGCATATAAAATTATAGAATGTGATGCATCTGATAATGGCATGGGAGGCATTCTTAAACCAAGAATAGATAACACATAATATTTAGTGAGATTCACTTCAAAAGCTTGGAATATTACCCAGAAAAATTATTCCACTGTTAAAAAGGAAATCTTAGCCATTGTACATTGTGTAACGAAATTTCAAAGTGATGTTCTTAATATGCCCTTTTTAATCCGCACAGACTGCAAAGCTGCTCGTGATATATTACTCTAAGATGTGCAAAACTTAGTTTCCAAACAAATATTTGCCCATTGGTCAGCTTTCTTGTCTTCTTTTGATTTCCAGATTGAACATTTGAAAGGAACTACAAATTCCCTTCCTGACTTTTTATCCCGAGAATTTTTGCAGGGAGGGCCGAGATGTCTTTAAAGAAGAAGAGTTACCTTTACAATTACAGCTGTTCAATATCAATATGAATAATAGAAATATTCAGAATAAAGGAAAACGTCTTATGGATATTATTCCAATTGACACTCCAGCTTCAACAATTCCAGCTTTACCAATAATTACCCTTCCACCATCTACTTCAAATAGCCCAATGATTGATTATCAAGAACATTGAAGCCAGCAATCATTCTCCGAAATACCAACTTTTATACATTCACCTATCCCAAGAAAATTATCTCCTGCTGGAAAAGACCAATATGAAGAAACAACCATTTAGACTGATTCAGTAATTGAAGATCTTCATGCCATGGAAAATCCTGTGCAAGTTGCTAAATTATATTTACATAATAACCTTAACCCTTCTCATGGTATCAAAACTAGGGAGTGGTATGAGGCAGTACTTTTAGAAACAGGCTCAGTCTCGGTTACGCATTACTATGCAAAAGATGCCAATAATATAGCATATCCAAAAATACAGATTAGGAAAATATTATCATATACTGATTGGGGATCTGACCCAGCAAGAGCAAAAAAGTTGCAAAACCCAAATTTCCCGAATAAGTATTATCGATTTGCAGAATATGTTGAAGCCTGACATAAAGCCTTATCTGTCCAAAATAGTTACCATTCTCACAGTTGGTTTATTCAGTTCAAACTACCTGTAACTGAGCCATTCCCCAACTGGTCCAGGAATTGGTTCTCAGTCTGGGGATCTGGATCCCAAATCCTACCAGAAGATCTTCAGATATCTCAGGCCAAGTATATAGAACATAATGGTAAAGACCCAAATATTGACTACCATCTGTACTTTATGGCCCTTCATCAAATCCCTTGGATAATGAAGTGGCAATATGCCATATCAGAAAGAAATCCGAATGAATGTGAATATGAATATATACCAAAAATCGGGAAGAAAATAGCAATGAAATGGTGGGACATTTTTGTGTATAAAAATTTGAAGCCAGGCCATATAAAAATAAAGAAAATACTTAGAGCCCTTGGATCCTTTTCTTACGATAACCCAAATAGCCTGTCAGACTATATTAAACAGATGAGAAAGCGCAACCCAAAGGCTGCAAAAGAAGAATTAGAGAAACAATTGCTCCAAATATTTGAAAAAGAAGCAGAGGCAACTAGTTCTCAAAATCCAAAAGTAAAAGAAGATGAAGAAAGGTCTCTCCATGACTGTTCACAAAAACATACATTATACTGTCCAGGCCCAACATCTAGCCCAAATTACCTATCACCGACAGAAAGATTCCCCACTATCTAAAAGATAGCTACAGTAACCAACCCAGGTGTAAAGGAAGATTCCCACAATCTAAAGGAAGTAACAGTAACCAGCCCAGATGTACAAGATACAAGATCTTTCTACAGTAAAGATTCGACAACATAAAAGCACCTGGCAGAAAAGCAACTCCATCTGGCCTCCACTACAAAAGAATATTGCCACCTGTATTCCACTAAGAAGACCTCCAGCCGTCTACTGCCGCCTGTAAAGGAAAATAAACCTCAGTTCATAAGCACTTGAGATCCGCCAGTTATAAAAGGAGAAGGAAGCAAGCATTTTAGATATCTCGAAAATCCCTTACGCCCTATATCAGAGCCTTCTTACTCTCTCTCTCTCTCCTCTCTCTCTCT
>NW_006497091.1:1742513-1771735 GCF_000471905.2 Amborella trichopoda
GTTAAACGTTAAAGTAAAAGGTAAAGGAAAGGAAGAACGACGACTTAGTTAGTAGTATACTACTAACTACTTACTTACCTACTACTACACTACTCTCTCTCTCTCTCTCTCTCTCTCTCTCTCTCTCTCTCTCTCTCTCTCTCTCTCTCTCTTTCTCTCAGTTTCTTGGATGTACGATTGTAATCTAACTAGACTTCCGAGTTATTGTCCATCAGAGTGGAAGATCTTTATAAGCTTCTGTATTTGTCATCTATAAGTGTAATTTGTTTACAGTTTGTTTAAAAGTTTGTAGGGTTTGATAGTTTGTTTTGAAGTTTGTAAGGTTTGACAGTTTGTTTACCTATTTTATAAGACAGTTTGTTTAAGAGTTTGTGTATGAGTTTGACAGTTTATTTATAATGAAACAGTTTGTTTATCTATAATGCAGTTAAAATTAATCTTTAGTATTAAGCTATATCAGACAACCTATACCACCTGGATTTTAGTTGTTATTGCCCCGTTTTCAGTCATTAGAATAAAGTTTAAAATTGTTAAATTTGTTAGGTGTTGGTTCTTTTGGTATCAGAGCCAGGTTAACTTTATTCTACAATTGTTAAGAGATTAAGATAATATCTTAATAGCTGGAAACCTAATTAAATTTCCCAGTATAAGAAAGTTGGTCCGAGAGTTGAAGGTGTTGCCGCCCAGTCCATAAGACTGTTAAGGCCAAGAAGAGCCGCTGAGGTCATCAGAGACGTAAGAGGTTGACTAAAGCCTATCATCTGCAACTTTATACATGAAAACTTTTATTAGGAATCTGTCTAATAGGATATTACCTTCGTCCAGTAACTCTGTGAGAATAAAAAATAAAGAAGAAATATTAATAGAAAATATTGAAAAACAGATTGAAAATTGGAAGATTCCAAAGGTACCCATAACTGCTGTTTATAAAAAAGGATCATTTGAACTAAAAACTGGATATGCTATAAAAACAATAGAGAAACGATATCTGTTAACCAGGAATTGGAAGATTTTCAGTTATTATCGAATAAGATAATACAATCTCATATAACTAAAGAATACAAATACTTACATATAGGGTTAATTCAAATAGCAATTAAACCACTTACTAGATTAGGATTAAATAATTCAATATTATTATGCCTGACAGACAATAGACACAATAAATTTTCAGATTCATTATTAGGAATAGTAGAGTCCAGCTTGTGCAGTGGACCAGTATATTTCAATTGTTTCCCAAATTATTCTGTCGCACTCAGTGATCCGAATATATTAAAAATTATTAACTCTTAACCTTAAAACCTAAAGGTTCGATATGAATCCTGGATCTCAGAATATAGCCCTAGTTTATAGAATATGTTACAAAGTCATGAATACTTTATGTCCAAATGTTGTACAAAATGATACTAAAGGAAAAACAATATTTTTTCAATCTAATATAGAAAAATCTAATGCAATTATTCCTAAGACAATAGAATGGTCTCAGATAAGTTTACGAGAAACTTGGTCTACATATAATGAGAACCAACATTATCAAACTCCAAGTAATAAAAAATCCTGATCATATTCTTGAACATCCATCTGGGGATATTGAAGTTCAATTTAATAGCAGAAGAATAAGACTAGAAACTAAAGATGATTCTATCATAACCCCACAGAGGCGTAATCCTGAACCCTCTCGTAGTTCTACTTCTTCCATAAGACCTGAATTTAGATTACAGGGTTTATCCAGAACCTCTAGTAATATACAAATACCCCAATGTACTCGGATTGATAACGATCAAAATTTCTATGAAGTTGATTTTCAAATTTGACCCTGAAAAAAAAAGAAGAAATAGATTTAGAATATTTAAAAAATGATTACTTAGCTAATCATAATACAGAAATAAGAAATTGGTCTCTAAAAGAATTTTCAAAAGAATTATTAGGTATGTTCCATAAAAAATATAATAGATTCTTAAAGAAAGAAAAACAAAATATTGGATTTTTTTATTGGCTTATTACGATACTAAAAGATAAAGGTATTAAAGTCCCAAATTTTGGGATAAATGCCCTTGAAAAACAATAAAAAACATATAATTTGGTTGAAGGAGGACAGACAACTAGCATCCAACCTCATGAGAAAAGTATAGTAATAAAAGGAACTTCCCAAAACGATGCAGAAGAAATAGTTACTTCAAAAACCAAAGCCACTCCATACAAAATGACTTCAAGTGATAGTACACTTAGGATAGAATTACTACCTCATATGATTGAACAAAATAATTAGACGAACTTATATTTAAAATCTATAGGACATCAGACTACTAGAATAGAAAACCTTATCCGACAACCTCACGAAAAGATTGAGGAAAAGAAAAAGGCAGCATTATTTAAACCACCTCCTGAGTTAAATAAAAATAAATTCAATATTAAAGATGATCATAAGGATTTAATTGATGAATTAATATAAACTATCACAAATTTAAAATATGGATTAAATACATCATTCATAATTCGTTGGAATTCTGATGGGGCATTTTTTAACCCAAAAGGCATTACATTCCATTTGTATTGACCAAATGGAACATTGAAGGATGTTTTATATTTATCATTTTCGGCTATCTAGATCTGCCAATAGCCAGATTTCAAATCAAATTTTGAAAAAACGCATGCCTTTACTTATCTGTCAAGTAAGTCCTTTTTATTTGGAATTGGGTATCGTATCCATTTAAGTGCTTTATTCAAAGGTTTATAATTTATTACAAGCCTTGGAACTCCTCGTTCTTTTTCAGGTGCATTTTCCACATAAAATACAGAGCAACTCCATGGAAAAGAACTTTGTCTTATTAGCTTTTTACTGAGTAATTCTTCTATTTCTTTTTTACAAATTTCCAATAACCTTATATTCATTTGAATAGGTCTTGCTCTAGTAGGGATTTGACTATCATTAAAATCTTGTTCATATAGTAAATTGACTATACGCTTTTTTCTTTCCCAAAAAGCATTTGGTACATCTAGAAGGTACTAATCCTTCATTAATACAATTTAGATCTGCCCCTGAGTCTATTAATGCTAGGGATTGAAAACTATATTCATCTTTGAATACTATCCTTATTAATGTAAACCATTTTTGATTAATTATTCTATTAATCAAATTTAAGGAATTATTATTTTCTATTTCCTTTGTATTAGAAGATTATGGTGTATCAGGTTTAAGTTTATGAGAGTTGATTAGTTGATCAAATTCTAATTCTTCATTTTCTTCTATACCATTTTCTGAAAGTATATTTTGTAATTCTAAAGTTCTTATTCAATTTTTGAGTTGCTGAACTTCTAATTTTACTTCATTCACTTCATGTCTTAGTTCTGAAATGGTAGGCTCTCTATGATTCATATCTCTTTTATTTACTCTTTTTAATATTTTGGGAAAAGCTATATTCATTTGGAGTTTTTATTAAAGGACTGGGCTTATTTTTTGTCTTAGCTATTTTAAGATATTGAGCAATTACTCCTTTTCTTTCCTCTGGATCTGAAATTTTATCTATTATTTTTATAATTAAGTTTTCCTCATTTGTCAATGTGTTGCAGGCACAATCTTTCATGTCCTCGTTTGACTCTTCTGCAGAGGCACAAAGAATGAATTCTTCATCTTCTATATTTCCAAGGAAGGAGCTTTTACTGGATTCACTATTAGAACTGCTATCTGTTTTATCATTACAGATTTGGATATGAGTCACTTGGGGCACACCTAGCGCAAAACAATGATGGAGGCAAAGAGACAGCGCTCTATTTTCATAGCTGTAGAATGCAAGGGGCCGAGAAGAATTAGCCTCCCATCGAGAAGATGTACCTAGCCTTGATCTTTGTGGTACAGAGACTCCATTATTATTTGCTTGGTCACGAAGTCAGGTTAATCTTTAAGGTGGATCCGGTCAAGTTCCTTATGACCCGGCCATGCTTGTTAGGACATTTGACCAAGTGGGCATTATTGTTGATGGAGTTCGACATAACTTATGTACCATAAAAGGTAGTCAAAGGTCAAGCCCTAGCAGACTTCCTCGCGGCTCACCCAGTTCCCTCAGAATCTCCTCTGTCAAGAGACCTCCCAGATGAAGAAGGTTTATATACGGTGCTAACTCAACCATGGGAAATGTACTTTGATGGAGCATTCTAGTCTAATAGAGGGGGAGCTGAAGTTGTGTTCTTAACTCCCGATGGCAGAATGATCCCTCTATCCTTCTCACTTGCAGAGGCGTTTTCTCATAACAAAGCCGAGTATTAAGCCCTCATAATCGGACTGGAAATCACTCAAGAGCTAGACCTGGAACACCTGAACATCTTCAGCGACTTTGAGCTGGTCATCTGACAGCTTAAGGGGATCTATGATGTAAGGAAAGATACCCTCAAGCCTTATCATGACACGACCAAATCCTACATAGCCCGGTTTGATGATTACTCCCTGAGTCATATCCTTAGAAGGCTAAACTCGCAGGCTGATGCACTCTCAAAGCTTATTGCCACCTTTCAATTGTCTTCATTAGGTCCCACTCCAGTCTGGGTAACGTAATGGAGACAAGTTGACTTAAGAGTCGAAGTTGACGCATATGACGAGAGGGATATCTTCATTGAATGCCCGCCTTACCCATTTAGGGCACTCCTCGCAGCTAAGGATGTCGTTGAGGTAGAGCAAGAAATGTCCCAAGGAAAACGATCCAAGGACAAAAAGTGGGAGCCCGAATTCTTCGACCCAATGTGTACGGAGGTTGAACAAATAGAGGATTAGAGGGAGCTTATCATGGACTTCATAAAGCATGGAAGGCTACCTCAGGATCGAGCAGAACACAACGACATATGACTAATGTCCACCAAGTACACCCTTCTCGAAGAAGATGTCCTCTTTCATCGGTCATTTGACGGAATTCTCCTCAGATGCGTTGATACACAAGAGGCAAGCAAAGTACTCGAAGAAGTGCACTCGGGTATCTATGGGCTACATCAGTCCAGCCCTAAGCTCTACGAGCGCATACGCAGACTCGGCTATTACTGGCCTTCCATGGTGGCTGACGTCCAAAACTATGCCAAAAGATGCCAGGTGTGCCAGATCCACTCAAGCCTCATTCATCAGCCCCCAGAGCCTCTCCACCCTACAGTGACATCGTGGCCCTTTTTCCAATGGGGTATGGACATTATAGGACCCATCGATCCCCTTTTGCCTTGGGTCAGCCTTCATTTTGGCAGCGACAGACTACTTTTCCAAGTGGGCTAAAGCGATCCCTCTCAAGCAAGTTCCAAGGACCGCGGTAGCCAACTTCGTGCGTCATCACATCATATACCGACTTGGAATTTTGGACTAAATAATCTCTGATAATGGCCCCCAGTTCAGAAGCCATCATGTTGATCGCCTGGTCAACCACTTTGGCTTCAAGTGGAAGTACTCGATTATGTACTACCCTCGAGCCAACGGATTGGCTGAGGAGTTCAACAAAACTCTGTGCGAGGTACTCCGAAAGTCAGTTTCGAAATCAAAGAAGAATTGGTACGAGAAACTGTCTGAAGCTCTGTGGGCTTATCGCACCACTACTAAGAATGCTACAAACTCCACTCCTTATTCCCTGGTCTACGGAGGTGAGGTAATCTTACCCGTCGAGGTTCAAATACCCTCATTCGTGTCGCTCATCAAGGACTAACCGAAGACGAGAGAGTCAAACTCCATTACCAAGAGTTGGATGCCCTTGATGAAAAGCGACTAGAGGCCCAGCAGAAGCACGAGCTCAATCAAGGAAGAATGAAGAGAGCCTTTTAGAAATCTATCAAGGTTCCCTTATTCGCTCGTGGGGATCTAGTCCTAGCAGTCAAGAGATCGATTGTCATGCACGGGTGCTGCAAAGAAAAACTCGAGCCCAAATGGGAAGCGCCGTTCATAGTAAAAAAGGTTACGCCAAACTGGGCCAATGTACTGACAAACTCAGATGGAGGAGAGGCGATGCCCCCTATCAATGGACAATACCTAAAGAAGTATTATCCTTAATGTATCCCTAAAAGGGCGGTATGTGCAGCAAAAAAAGAGGGAAATGAAAAAAAAAGAACACCAAGCCGTTTCAAAGAAGTTTGTTTTTTTCATTGCATTAAAAAAGAGTTACAAGTTACAATCAAAGGCCCATTACTAGGGAAGTTACAAAGTGCGTTTGAGGATAATAGAACGGCTACAGACAAAAAAGAAACACTCTCCTTATGAAGAAGAAGCGAACCCACGAAAGAAATGTCTTCCTCATGAAGAAGAAGCAAACCCACTAAAGAAAGGCTCTCCTCATGAAGAAGAAGCAAAACCACTTGGAGAAGTTGGCTTCATCACCACCGAAGAGGATGGTTACAGGTCAGAAGAAGACGCAAGACCTCCCAGAGAAGTCAGCTTTAATTCATCTGACGAGTATGTCAAACATATAAGGCAGACTTCTCTGGCAAGGAATTGGCCTATGAGGGAGAGCATAACCTTGTTCACAGTGGACGCCCTTCCATAGAACAACATGGACTTCACGGTTGTGTTGGAGGACTTGGCCTCCAATAGACCACAACGGAAGGGTCTCCTCGGTTTCCATCACTCTTGACCCCTGTGAGACATCACCGTCCATGGTTATTGCGACGCGCAACTCAACATGGAGCGCAGTCATCATCGTGCGCAACACAATTCCACGTTCTACCATCACCACGAGAAAACCATCACCGTGACCAGCATACTCCTGAACACGGCTATGGCCATACGTGATCTAGGGACACGCGAAGGCGGTGCCACATACGATTTAATGTCACGAATGTCCTTATCACGACTGGTTCCGACCATCCCCAATTCTCAGAAGGCATTAACCCTTGTGCTTCCTCGGTTTCCTCAGCTACCTTCCCGCAAGGACCATCCACCTTCTTGCAACCATTCATCCCTTCGAATTTAGCTGAAAACACTCCTCCGTCAGCCAAAAAATCCCGTCTGACCCTGTTCTTTCCCCTACCAGCGTTTCTTCTCTCCACTGAGAATCCACTCCCAACCATTGGAAAACCCTTCCCGGCCTTCTATTGGTTACTGGAGTTAGCGAAAACCACCAGAAGTCCCCAGAAGACTTCCCTGCAACCCTACGGGTCTTCGCTTCTCCTTAGTTTCCCACTTCAATAGTTCACCAAAGCTCACCGGAATTCCACTGAGTTTTCGGTGAGCTCAATGCAGCCCCTTCTCTTTCTCCTCCAACAACTAGAGGACAGACATAGCCCTCTGAACTCTCTGTGACCTCCTCAGCAGTAGAACGACCAGAGGAGCATTCAAACCCCAGCAGGGCACCTCTATAAATCTTGCTAAGGCCCTGAGAAGTCATCTTCCTTACTCGGAAAGCTTCGATGCTTGTTGAAAAGTGTTTACAATCACCCTGCTAAGCTTTGCACTTCCTGAAGCTCGCCAGAAAACTCCTAAGGGTCTGTCTCTGCAAGTTTTGGCCTAAAATTTTATGCCCAAAAATCCCTTGCCAAAGGCTTTAGCTCTCTCGCTCTCAAAACTGTTTTACCCTTCAATAAAACAGTGAATGGGGTTTTCCCCCTTTTATACCCAGTGATGCCGCAAACTGCCCTCGATAAACATGAAATGACATTCCCATCCCCAGTTCCTGAGGGCAATAAGACAAGGCCAGATCGGGACAAGCCCAAGACCCGAAAAGGTCATCACTGCAAGCTTCATTAAAAGGTCCGCGCTATGTGCTCCGTCAGACGACTATCGTCGCGCGCCTTGTCTGGAGGCTATTGTCGCACACCTCGTCAAGGGGTCATCGCTGCACACCTCGTCAAGGGGTCATCACTCATGCCTCTTTAAGAAGTCTTCACCATGCGTTTCGTCGAAAGCTACCGTCGCGTGCTTAACTAAGGAGCCTAATGCCCGTGCGCCATCCGACACTTAGTGCCACGCACATGCCATGGCACTCTCAACCAGACCATCATCCTGGTCTCTCAAGAAGTTCATCCCCTGCACCATAGCCTCACTCCTCAGGGAGTCCAGCCTCCGGTGATGGCTCTACTCCCCATGGAGTCACATTCTCTCACCACGTTATGGTCCATGCTGCATGACCTTAAACTGTACAGCCGAGGTCTAGTTGCACGACCTTAAACTGCAAGGTCCAAACTATATGACCTTAAACTGTAGCAGTGGTCTAGTTGCACGACCTTAAACTGCACAGTCCTCGTTTCATGACTCTAAACTGTAGTGAAGGTCTAGTTGCACGACCTTAAACTGTATGGTCCAAATTATATGACCTTAAACTGTAGCGGTGGTCTAGTTGTACGACCTTAAACTCTATAGTCCTTGGTTCATGACTCAAAACTGTATGACTATGGTCCAGCTGTGTGACCTTAAACCATAGTGCATGTCCTGGCCGCATGACGTTAAAAGGTTTAGCATGACGGTTCAAACTACATGACCTTAAACTATAGCGAAGGTCTGGTTGCACGACCTTAAATTACATAGTCCTAACTGCATGATTTTAAACTATATCGCACGGCACGACAAATGGCCCATGCGCACAACTTCAGCCGAGTGATAGACCACTCCTTCACTAAAAGGGTATCTCAGCGACATCCCCAATGGACTTAGATGCACGTAGGCGTCGTACCTACCCCCTTAACTCCCAATGGGTGTGTTCCGCACCAACATCCCAGTAAGGGTCACATCCTACTGCGACCCGCTATCCCTACGGAGTTAGGGCCATCCTTATCCCTTCAACCCTCAATGAGGTTCATCTGTGCTCTGGCTTGTCATCCTCAGCGAAATTACTTACACCCCATTGCTCATTATCCTTGTGGAGTCATACTGGCTCTCCTAACCCCCAGTGAAATCTCTTCTGTCTGCCACTCCTCGAGTGCTGCCATCTCCATCTAAAACCTCTCTTCTTGTGTATAGCCTTAACCACCTTTATCCCTAGAAGTCAGATGGTTATCCACAACTCATCCCCCATGTAGCTTTACCTACATGACAACCCACACACTGGTCCATGCTGCATGACCTTAAACTGTACAGCTATGGTCCGTGCTGCATGACCTTAAACTGCACAGCCATAGTCCGAACTATATGACCTTAAACTATAGCGAAGGCCTCGCTGCACGACCTTAAACTGCATGATCCTAGTTGCATGACTTTCAACTGCATAACCATGGTCCAAGCTACATGACCTTAAACCATCGTGCTTGTCCTGGCCGCATGACATTAAACTGATTTGCCAAGGTCCAGGAGGCATGACCTTAAAGACGGCCCCACATATGTGCACACACCTTTTACGTGCATCTTCGTGCACATCTTCCCTAACCGACCCTTTCGTGTGCGCACTCCACCTCCATTTCCTCCCGGTGAGTCTACATACACACACACATGCCTTCTATGTGCATCTTCATGCACGTCTTTCCTCGCCATCCCATTTGTGTGCGCGCACCACCTTCACCATCATTACCGTCCTTTCCCCCAGTGAGTCTTACCCATGCTCACCAAACGGTAAACCCTTCTGCAAGCTATACTTGCCGTCAACTAGTGGGTCACCATTGCTCACCCACCATCCTGCCATCATCAACTCTTCACAAGGCTTCATGCCATCTTCCCGAGTGAGTCAAAAGTCATCACCAAGCTTACTATATGGCCTCCACAAACTGCCATTCATCACTACGATCCAGCTGTATGACCCTAAACTATAGTGCACGCCCTGGCCGCATGACGTTAAAAAGCTTCGCACAGGCCTCGAAGGCACGACCCTAAACACGCCTTCTCAAATAAAAAGGGCATGGTGTACACCTAGACAAGGGAACGCCATGAGTAAAAATGACAGATGGGCATGGTCACGAAACCATAAGTAAGAGAGTTCTGTGGAAAACAAAATCCAGGCATGGTGAAAACCCCGAAAGCGCATCGTGAGTAAAAAAGGATGAAAAGGGTGGACATGACCGTAGGTCATGGGTAAAAGAGCTAAAAAATAACAGGAGTTGACGAAAATCGTCTTCACGGAGCCACTTCCCCTATTCAAGTGAAAACCCATAAACGGGCGCTTCGATCGACAAGACAGGATGACACACGGTTGTCGCCTCAGCAAACGTTCAGTTTCCAAACAATCAAGATGCTGGCTAATGAGGTCTGCCTAAAATCCTCAAAAGCCAGCAAATAATCGCAACACTAGATGGCTCGTCAGGGAGTGAGAGCCGCATAAGATCTCCCAATAATATGGCTCATCAAGGCGTGAGAGCTCCATAAGATCCCCCACGTTTCAACATGGCTCATCAGGAAGTGTGAGCCACATAATATCTCCCATCAATCATGGCTCATCAGGGGGTGAGAGCCGCAATAGATCCCCAAGTTTCATCATGGCTCATCAGGGAGTGAAAGCCGTATAAGATCCCCTACGTTTTAACATGGCTCATCAGGGAGTGAGAGCCACATAAGATCTCCCCAGTTCAACAACAACAAGAATCCTTGAGGGTGAGGACGATGACTAAAACATCACTTCGAAAATGCTAAGGACCATCACGAAGGTAAGAAACTAAAAAAGCCAAGGTCTAACCTGCCACACGCTTCAGGGTACAACTCGCTAAAACACCCTAGCCTACATGGGACCAGAATTTCAGGATGGGACAGAAGCCCCAGGCTGGACCCTGCTAGACAGGACCTACGGAGATACCCTGAGCATCAAAAACTAACTTTGGTGTATCAGCGAACAATGCTGACCAAAGGTTCGTAGCATTTGGCCGTAAAAAAAAGGGCCTGATAGTCCCTTGAGGTTGAGGACTTCGACAAGATCCCTCAAAATTCCTGAATGATTGCAGTTCTTAACTCTCTCGAAGCACAACCTTCGGTGGGGTATGTTGTTGGAAGGTATTTTTCATCAACATGGGCCCCCGCTCAATAAAGGCCTAGCAAACAGTGGAAATTATGACAGTCTCATAATAGCCCCAGAACTAGCCAAGATCTTCATGAGGTCTCTCAAATGTCTCTTGCCAAGTTTTCTCACATTTCGATATGTCTAAGGAAGTGGAGACTGAGAAACAGTTCCAGCAAAATCGTCCTCTAGCACCCTGAAACGGACCCTATAACTTTACATTTTTGGTGTCTCAATTTTCTGTGAGACTATCACCATTGGAACCGGCATAATGAAAACAATCATCTTATGATCAACCGAGCAATAGAACGACCCCGAATCATCCATGCAAGACCACACAAGTTCTAGGGCAACACATGGATTGTTATGGAATTCAATGAATTGTTAGGCATGGGCAAATTTGTCATTTTACACACTATTTTCTAATTTCTTTTAATTCAATTTAATCTTAATTTCCAAGAATTAAGGTTACTTTTGATCATTCACCCATGTTTGGGGCAAATTCTATATATACATACCAGCATTATATGCAGAAAAGGACACACACATAGGATCCATCTCCTTGCAAAAGAGAGAGCTTTTACTGAATATAGTTTCTCTTTCTTTCCACTGTTGTGTCACGCTTGCAAGAGAGAGGGAGGTGAGAGAAACTTTTGACCGGTACCCCTAGGTTCGAGGTAAACCTTCTCTCTCTTCTTTTTCTTTTCTTTTCTCTCTCCTCTTTTCTCTCTTCTTCTCTTTCTTCTTCTTCTTCCCTGTCTAAGCTCTCCTCAGAGGCCATGCACGGCAGTGGCAGTGTCATGCATGCCTCTTTGGTACTCTCACAGGTCATGCATGGTGATGGCAGTTCCATGCACATGTCTCTGTCTCCCTCTGTTCTATCTCTTTTGTGAGGCATACAGACGGCGATGCTCATCACCGTCTGCAGACGTATCCTAAGCGCCTCAGCGAAGGACGTGGGTAACGAAGCCTATCGCCGCCCGCAAGGGCTTCACCATGTCGCGTGACCGTTGCAGACGGTAATACCCATCGCCGTAAGCTAAGGGTCGAGGCAATACTCATCGCCGCACGCTGGCCTCTTCCGTGCTTCCCTGCGCCCTACGAGAAGTAATCGCCTCGAGACTTATGAGAAGTTATCGTCGTGCGCCTCGTTAGGAGCCATCACTGTTCACTAGGGACATGCCGCCTCCTCGTGCTACCAACGACGATGCTCCTTACCATCTGGATTTTTCCTCCCTCTGTCGTCTCTTTCTCTTCTTTTCATCCTTTTCTCTTTTAACTTGACTGAGGGTAGATTTAGCTTAGCACCGCCATCTCGGTCTCGATTTTGAGTAATATTGCCGTCGTGCTGGTCCTGAGGACCATGCCCGTCTTGTTACCACTCTGAGTTGATAACGAGATGCTCAATTAAAGGGTTTTTATATATTAAAATAACATTTTCCGATGGATTTTTGAGGTGCATCCGTAGTTCTACATTTTAAGGTTGCAACCTTATATGCAAAATTTTCTTTAAATATGGACCTCATATGAGTCTTCAGTTGTTGTAGTGAGTTGTCCCCATTATATAGTGTGGCTTTTAAGTAACCTTCTTTGTAATAGGTTCATTTATCATTTTGGTTACGCTCAAAATAACCACCATGGCGAACCAACAATCTCACTCCACGAGTAGCCATGAATCAATCTGGTGAGGAGTAAAACATCAACAAGGGCCATATAATTAGTAGAGATTTCTTACTTCATATCAAATGTTCATTCAAAAAAATAATATTAAGAAAAATAATCAACATGTTCAATACATGTACAAGAGATCATTTACTGCAATATATAAATTTTCAATTAGACATCAATTCATACAATTATTCTGGTATCCACGTTAATTATAGTAAGAGTGCAAATAAGGAAGCTAGGCTATGGACATTGGTCAAATTTCATGAGTTGATCTCATTCTTAAATTAATACTTACTTTATCATCTAAAACAATGACAAAATATTAGCCAACTATTGGATTGAAATTTCACATGCCCCAATCCTCCATCCTTTCTTGTTCTACTTCAAATCTCAATACAAAAACTGTAAATTTGTTCCAAAATACTCGTAATTCATCCCACTAGCAAAGTCCTATTGAAATGTAGAAATATTTTATCATTAAAGTGGTTTTATCATCCAAATATTAGGTTTTTTTAGCCCCCAAACCTCAATCTGCCATTACTCGTATTTTTCCCCGAAGTACACATAACCATTACGCACTTGTGAGATTTTCTTGATGATTGGACCAACTATCAAAGCCCTAGAGTTACTTCAGTACGATAAAAAATGATGGAAACCCCATTAAAAATAATAATAAAATGAATAAAAAATGATGTGGATGTTAAACCTACCTAATTAGCACCTGATAGATGGCCAAATGTTTGCAATTGTGGAACTTAAGACCGCTACTCCGCGGAGAGAGGGAGCTCTGGACAGAGAAAGAGAGTGGAAAGAGAGTGCGCGAGAGAGAAAAGACAAAATGACAGGAAGAAAGGACGGAAGGGGTTTTGGGGCATTCCAGAGCGTTGTCCGATAATACGAACATCAGATAGCGTATGCTAGTTGTTCGATAATACGAATGCCGGATAGAACCAATGCTTTGCAAAAATACTAGGCCCCCCTATCCAACATTGTCATTGCCAAACTGGAGGCCAACTTAAAGGAAACAAAGCCTCTAGGGAAGGTTCTTCTTAATTTGAGGCAAAAAAACCATTGCTTGGTAATAACCCCAAACGGTAAAAAATATCAATTAATAATAAACACCATCACACCCCCCCCCCCCCCCCAAACCAGTATATGTACGTAAAATCACTCAAAAATAAAAAAGTGGAGGGAGTTTTTATTGAGTAAAAATCACCCTCAACAAGCTTTGCTTGCCAATATAATATCGGAAAAACTTTCTATATCTCCCCTACTATATAAAAGTTTTGTAGTTTCCCCTATCCAACCATCCGATATAAATGGACGGTTGAGATGGACCCAATCACATTGTCATGTCTTTATAATATTTTATTTTTAATTTTTTCTACATAATATTTTGGCACCAATTTTTGGACATCCACTCCTTTCTTGAACTCGCACCTACAAAAAACATAAAAAAATATTTTTGATAAAATAAAATGACAAAAATACGTCTAAAATTTTTAGGGGTATTTTTTGTCATTTTATTTTATTAGAAGATTTTTTTATTATTTTTAGGTGTGCCCCATAGAGATGATAGCACAAACCAAATTCATATTATAAGATTTGTAAAAGACTTCAGAAATAAAATTATATAAGGCATCAGATCTAGATCAAACAGTTAGTGGCTCACTTCATCTAAATTCGATGGGTGGATGGCAGAGGAAGTATATACCTTCTATACAATAGATGAACAATAGATGAAGTATAGAAAGCTTTCATTGAAACAGTGGTATCAAGAGCAACACTGAGTCTCTCGCCAAACAAAATAACAAAAACTATGTTTAGAAGAATACTGAGTTTTCAAAAACAATTTCAACCATATTTGGACTTACCAAGAGTCACGGATGCTCACATTGTCATGCCCTCAACATAGAGAGACCTTGTGATGCAAGAAAAAAATTAGGCACACTCTTCAAAGAAATCTCGGAGTTGCGTTATCTTAATAGTCTTCTGGATTGGAGACTACAAAGCCGAAGCCTGGTCAGGCTTTTGGATGAAATTGACAGGATACCAATTAGTGGTTGCAGTCAAGGTTTAAAAATCCGGATCAGCAACATGGATCCTCTACACCAAAACTGTGTCGGATCAATGCTTTGGTGTGTCTAATAGGCCGAATCGATAAGTTTTATCTCAAATTATTTTTAAAAAAGCACTATAAATCTCTAAAAATAATATTCTATTAGTTTCTAAAATAAATTATGAGTGATGCATTTTGTATTTTCATTATTTTGTAAAAATAAATGAATATCGAGACGCTATTTTCCTGTCTAGACATCTGTATAATTATTAATTATAATATAATATTATAATATTGTATCAAAATAATTTAAAATATTAGAAAACACTTCCACATTATAATATTAAAAATAATAATTTTTCATATAAAGTGAAATTAATATCACATCAAAGTATCAAACATTTATTAATTCATTATACTTATCCAAAATTATCACAATTTATTTTTTTTAAAACCTTGATTTAAATGGATAAAGAAATATGTGCCAATAAAAGCCCAATTCAATACTGAAATTATTTCTCATATCATCTGAATCAATTCAAATTTTTAAAAATATATAAAGAATGCATTCTTTTGACATCTTGAATATAAAAGTTATTTTGTACGAACAAAGAAGCTTCATCATATTTTTGAAAAATAAATTGGATCAAAATCATTAAAACGATACAATAATTTGATTTCGTAAGAAGTTTCATTTTAAATAGATTTTGAATAATTTTATAAGAAGGTTGATTTTGATCTCAAGTAAAAATCAAAAGTTCTTTTAAAAATATAATTTAGACCAATTTTTCATGATGTTTTTTCTCAAGGATAAAATTCACTATTTAATTTTTTTTTCCTTTTTTTTTTCCTTTGCCATTTTATTTGCTCATTTGTAGGAAAAATTAATAGCTTGTAGTTTATTTCATTTTATTTACTCGTTTGTAAGAAAAATTAATGTCTTGTACTTTATTTTAATCAGCAATGATTTGTTGTACGGCTCAAACGCTCTCTTTGTGCACAATTTTTTAGGGCTCAAAGTTTCTTAGCACAAATATATTGAATGTCTTGCGCATTTTGAATGTGTGCATTTAATGGACACCTTGTGCGTAAATGCTCTCTCTTTGCACGCATTAAGTAATAAGTAGGAGAATTGTCTCACTTCGACTATTTTACTGAGTGTGAAGCTCTATAAAAGACTTAAGGCCATGGCTTTTATTGTTCATGTTTGAGTAGGAGCGGTTGGGGCCAATTATTGTTTGTGGGGCCTATTTATAGAAAAAAAAATTTGGATATCTCAAAATGAAAAAAAAAACCTATTTCAAACAGATTCAAAGACATCAGAAACCGGTTCAATGATGTTAGATCCAATCCATGACATCGTGGCACGCGATTCTCTACAATGACACCGCCAGATCCCATTTCATTCGCAAATCCGAGATGGCTCCAATGATATACGATCCGGATAGGGCGAATCCGGATAGGCACAACTATTTTATGAACCTTGGTTACAGTGAAATGAGTTTTTAAAATGATTAGGAAATGGCTTAATTTCTTTTTCATTAAGTGGATGCAAAATTATATGAAATTCGATCCATCTATGAAGGTTGAGATCACCTCATCTACTATAGCCATAGTGGAGGATGTGGGATTGGATCATGAGATACGTATCAAAATCTAGTTGCTTCAAAAGTATTCGTGATTAGCTCCAGGAAGACCGCTAGGTCTAAGAAAACCACTGATTCCATTGTAGGCAGTTTGAGCCAATTCTGTCGTGCACTTTATCTCATTCAAAGCAATCTTACATTTTTGCTTGAGGTGTCGGATGCTTTTGTTCTACTTTGCTATGGTGTTCCTGAAAACCAAGATCTTCGTGTCCCTCCTTCTCAGGAGATTCTTCATAACTCGAGGGCACTGAGTTCTCATAATTTGAACCAAGAGTAATTTGCATATGGATCTTAAAATTTTAAGTAAAATACAAAATGCACAATTTATAGGTGGAAATTACAAAGGTCGGTCTATTCACTTTCTTTTTTCTTTTTTCTTTTTTCAAAAAATGCCCCTTTGATCAACTCAAATCTTGATTTTTTTTTCTAAGTTTTTTGAAGTTTAAAAAAAATTCCGATTCAATTTGGATTCACTCAATCTAGATCGGTGGAGCCATCCCCATGCTGATTAAAAAACATGATCCGATGAATTCACCCAATCCAAATCGGTGCAGCCATCCCAATTCTGTTCTAATGAACCGGTTTTTTCATTGATTTTCTAACAAAAAAAGGTACCATGGTGAGCGCAGCTAACCTTACTTACACCAGTGTGCCATCACACTTACCTCATCCTTGCACATCACGGCTTACCACACTGGCAGCATCTTTTTGTAATATTATGGAATTCACACATTTTATTGTGAGTTTCTCTCCCCTTGGCATCCATCTCTCTCCTCGACATCCTTAGGTTTTTACATATTAATTTTTTTAGCTGCCGTGCGTGTTACCTTGAGGTCGTTTTTTTATTTTTTTTATTTTGATATCTTTATTTTTCCATTTTTTAGGGTAATTTTTTTAAAAAAAATTTTATGACATAATATTAAAATTTATAGGATATTTTAGTTTTGTTTTTAATCATATAATATGGAAGCGGTTTTTAATCTTTTTTTAATCATGTTTATTATAATATTATAATTAACCATTATACATTGATAATCAAATCTTGTATTTTATTATTAATTTATTTGTACTATACATTATGTAATGTATTATTTTTCTTATGGTTGTAAATAAGATTTTTTAAATCAGATGATATTATAAGGCATTTTAGATTTGTTCTTATTTGTATAATAAAATAATTATAAAATATAAAACAACAATTTCAATTCCAATTTCAGTATATAATATTATAATTAATTAGATTGTGTTAATTTTAGATGAATAAAGCAAATTAATAAATAGTTGATACTTTGATGTGATACTAATTTCACTTTATATAGAAACTTATTTTTTAATCTTTTAATATGGAAGTGTTTTATAATATTTTTAAATTATTTTGATGTAATATTATAATACTATATTATAACTAATAAATAACTAAATATACAGATATCTAAATCGGAAATTAATATCTCAATATTCACCTATTTTTTCAAAGTAATGGAAGTACATAATGTACTACTCTTAATTTCTTTTAGAAGCTAAGAAAATACTATTTTTAGAGTTTTACAGTAATTTTTTAAAAAAAATTTGGGACAAAACTTGTCGATTCGGCCGATTTTCCGATCTAACATGCTGATCCACCAATCCAACACAGTTTTTAGGGTGAACGATCTGGGTCGCCGATCCATTTTTTTTAATCTTGGTTTTTACGTTAGTAGGACAATACCCCAAGCTTTTAGGCAGTGCCTTACTAATAAAAAAATCCAAAACAAACTAAAAAAAAATTCAAAATTCAAAGGTAGACCAATGAGCAATTTTAAAAATAAAAAAATGTGGGTTGCCATACCTTCTTTGTAATTTACGTTTATGAAATAAAACATTTTGTTTTTGACTTAAAATTTTAGGATCCGTAAAATCACTCTTTGAACTAAAGGAGAGAGAGAGAGAGAAACACAATCACTTTAATGGTTTTGCTCCTCTCTTTCTTTTTCTTTTTTTTTTTTGAGGGGTAGAACCTTTTTAATAAATCCCAATGAAGACACATTACATCTTAAGGGCCCACTGAACACTGACTTTCGTGCTAATTCTCAAGAATGAAACCCTTTTTAAAATCACTTGAGACTTGGAACGACTTAGAATGTGTTTCCATTGGTTTCATTATTGAAGTTCTTAAGATGTAAATATGTAATGGTTTTAACCATTGGGATTTTACAAAAAAGTGTTCTAGGTCTTAGGGTAAAACACAGGAAAAATTTTGCCGTGAAACTTTGACCATCTATGTGCACATACATAATTTATTAGAAAGTAAGATATGTTCATTTCAACCAAGAGGACTTCATTATATAGGAAGTTTCGAACAAAGAAAAATAAAATAAAAAAGAAAACAAAAATGAAAGGAAAAGAAATAATATAAACTTTATTCATCAAGAAGAAATTTCTTTCATTCATAAAATAAAGTTTATATACAATACAAAAGGAGAAGAAAATCAAAGATTGATGTAACTAACTTGAAGAAATCAGTTGGTCGTTAATCTTCTTATGCTTTGCTGATACTTGATCTTAACCTGATAAGTCTCTATCGAACGTGCCAAGCATAATACTTTCTAATAAGTTTCAAGCTCCATTTAGAAAAGGTTTAGCCTCCCAGGATTAGCCTGAGATATCCACCTGCATCAACTATATTTGGGCTCAATGAATACCACACAAGCTGCAAATCGGGTCCGATGAAATTTAAGAAAAAAAAGAAACGAAGGATGTTCAGCTTACAAAAGGTGATCTAACATTTTGTGAAGCAGAACAAAGCATGAAAACATATGGCAAAAGAAAACAACCCAGACATAAGGTTTCCAAATGGATTAGCATGAAATATCCATTAGTGTTTCCTCTCTCTAGCTTCATTCAAGATGCCTGACCAACTCTTTTACCTCACAGCACATATTCGGCCATGTTCCAATCTCCTAAAAATTTTCATCCATTGGACATTCTCCTTAGTTTTGTAGTTGATGTTGATGGATAGCGGCGGTATGTGAAAAAGAAAACCTATGTGATCTTTTATTGGGGAATAATATATATATATTTTTTTTATTTATCCTTTTTATTTTGGCAAAAGATCACTTACAAGTAGTCTTATTACAATAACATATACTTCACAATAAAATCAACACAACAATAAAACCAAGATCTTAAAACTTGATGTCATTGAAATAACCATACACTATGCTTAAGAATATAAATATAAGATTGCATAAAATAAAAGAGAAGAGTGCCGAAGATTACCTCAACCGGGCATATTACACCCCACACTGAGTCACCACCATCCAATGACACGGGATTGAAGATCTTAGCTTCAATCTCAATTTGGGAAAGCAAGTTTAGGCCAAACTAATTCTATGGAACCGTTTTAGAGTTTTTCAGACCCAGATCCTAACCCTAAGACTTATTTTGGCATATCCCATACCACCCAACCCTTAGGCTATTCAAGATGAGAGAGAGACTTAGGAGGTGGCCTAGGGTTGGGGCGTGCCCCTCTAGAGATAGGCTAGGAGAGAGAGGTCTATAGAGATAGAGAGAGAGCCTTTAGGGGAGGAGAGAGAAAGCTTAGAGGGGGAGGAGAGACAGTGGGGCGTGCCCCTTAGAGAGAGAAGAGAGATTGTGCGTAGAGAATAGGGGTACACCCCTATTTATAGTGCAAACTTAGGTTTAGGGTTTCTCATAGTTTACCTCTTAAGTGAGATTGAATATGGACCGTCGATCAAGGGTGACTTGTGGGGTAAGAGATCTGAGCCATCCATTTGGGCCATCAACATTATGGAAAGTACATAAATCATTATCCCCATTTTCTAAACCATTTTCCCATCAATAGAAATTCAATAAATTAAATCTAATCAAATATTGTACATACCATAAATTTAGCATAAATGTACTCAGTCTTTCCACAAAATCTTTCAAAACATATCAAGTCAGTATTTAGTCAAATATTTTTCATCCTCAAGATTCCATTTGACCTCATATCATATCTTATCAAAATAGAAACAAGCTAAGAGAGAATAAGGGATGAGCCGTGCCACCCAAGGAAGGCATGCATGGGCCCCACCTTCTAGAACATGGCCGGCCCATATGCACAATGGGCCCCCATGAAATTTTATTTTATATTTAAAAATAATAAAAATAATTTTAGAATAATTATTTGAATATTTAAACCATTGTAAATTCAATCTCTTTAATTTTACAAATCTAAATTTTATAATAAAATATTCAGACATTCATAAAAATTCAAATAATAATTCTAAAATAATTTCTATCTTAAAAAAATAATTAAATTAATTTGATGGAAAATGGATCCATATGGCTTAGGAATTATATCAACAATCATGGGGCACTCTACTTTCAACTTTGGACTATAGACCACACTTGCTCTGTCAAACTGACCTAATGTTTTCCATGACCCACAGTCCAAGCAAGGGCTCATTAGCGTGTTACCAAATTCTGGCCGATGAGCCAAGGGGTCGCAATCGCAGTCTATGGATTTCAAGTCCTCCCCCAGATACGAGTCAAGATCACGTAAACCAGATGTGACCGCAACTCCTAGGGTGCATAGGGGTATAACTCGAACATGCATACGTTTCACCCTGAAAGGTGGCTTGCTTTCCCGAAACAATCTATCGATATGCATATCGTGTGATGGTACATGGTTGAGGCTTTGGCTCCCATCTTTGAAAGCCACCATCACCCACAAGGGTCACACAATCCATCGGCTCACCCATCCTGTCATACTCCAACCTCATCAAGAGGTAACTCATTATAACCCTTATCGGTTGATATTCTATGTCTAAGTAACATGGGTTTTTCCCAACCGGCTGGCCTAGACCGTCAAATACAGTTTGTTATTTGCAAACACTATTTACATAGCATGGTCCACGAGGAACCACACTCCCACTAAGTTTGTGATCAACTATATCAAATGTTTCATTACAATCACTCATAAGGCCTTTAATGGCCACACAAACCTAACATCTCCTACTTAGCCTTTGAAGGCCTTACAATCTCTCTTTCTCACTTTCTCTCATCCCCATCTCTCTCACATATCTTACAAAAACATTACAGACAACCATTTAGTCAGAGGATCTGCAATCATCAGATCTGTGGATATGTAGCTAATCTCGAAGTCTCTCAATCTCACCTCATTCCTCAGGTGATAGAAATATGGTTAATATGCTTGGAGTTTTTGTTAAAATGAGGCTCCTTAAAATGCAAATTGCTGTCGTGTTGTCACAAAAAATCCACAGTACCTCATAATGTACGGGATGAAAGCTGAGAAGATTAAGAAACTTCTTAATCCATACGGCCTCCTTAACCACTAGAGAACATGCCACATATTTAGCTTCCATGGTGGATAATGCATTATATCTTGTTTCTTTGACTTCCAAGAAATTGTACCCCCTCCAAGCATAAAGACATATCTAGATGTAGACTTCGCATCATCTAGATCCGTGAGATAACTTGCATCTGAGTACCCTTCTATTGCTATTTTAGTTCCCCATTTATATGTTAACGCATAGTTCATGGTCCCTTTTAAATATCTGAGGATTCTCTTGCCCGCTTTCCAATGCTCCTATCCAGGATTGCTTTGGAATCAGCTGACCAAGCTCATGACGAGGACAAGCCTGACCTTGTTCCCGTCATAACATACATAAGGGACCCAACTACTCTCCTATAAGGCACTTTCTCCATGGCTCTTATATCCATGTTTTCAATATGACACATTTTATTACCTAGCTTCGTCTTTTTGTCTATTGGGGTAGTCATGGGCTTATACGTACTCATATCAAACTTTTCCAGTATCTTCTTGCAGTAGGTTGCCTGGGAAAGTTGGATAGTTTTCTCTATTATGTTTCTTATTATCTTGATGGTAACACATATGAAGCTTCTCCAAGATCCTTCATATCGAAGTGTTGTACAAGGAAAGTTTTTCTCTCTATTACTAGGGCATTCGAGCTGCTAACAATTAACATATAAGGAAATAAAAACCACATCATTCTTACTAACCTTTTGATAGATATAGTAGTCCTCATTATTTGTAGAGAACATTGTAAGAGTCAGGGTCTCTTGAAATTTTATGTACCACTGACGCGATGCTTGTTTTAGGCCATAGAGGGATTTATTTAGTTTACACATTAGGTTCTCCTTCCTTTTTTCCTCAAATCCCTCGGGTTAGATCATGTAAATTTCTTCTTCTAAATCTCTATTTAGAAAGGTTGTTTTGACATCCATCTGATGAACCTCAAAATCAAAATGGGTTGCTATAGCTATATAAGAATTCAGATAGATGAGAATTTGGTAACAGGAGAAAATTTCTCTTTATAATTTATCCGTTCTTTTTTAGTAAAACCCTTTGCATCTAGCCTAACTTTGTATTTTTTTTATTTTCTCTTCTGAATTCATCTTTTTTCTTAAAAATCCAGTTACAACCAATGGCCTTGTGTTTCCGAGGCAGAGGTACTAATTCCCATACATGATTTTGGTTAATGGAAGTGAACTCATCTTTCATAGCTTCTACCCAGTATTCCTTTTCAGGACAAGACAAAGCTTCATGGTAAGTTTTAGGTTCAGAATCTGAACCTTCCCCAACCCTATCATAGTGTCCCCCTAGGTAGACAAAGTGTTCTAAGTAAAAAGGAGGTCTACTTATTCTGTTACTTCGTCTTGGTTCGGGTTCAGGTTCTTTTGTGGGATCGAGTTCAACAATATTGTGATTTGAGAGTTCAATTTCAAGCTCATGTCTATTGGAAATTTCATGTTCGGGTTCTCGAAGCATAATCTTGTTTCTTGCCTCCTCAAAGAAGTCGGCTTGTTATTGTCTTATTCTTGCTTCAAGAAATTCTTCTTTCAAGAAGTGAGCGTCGAGGCTCTCAATGGCAGCCCCCGTTTCAAGGCTGCATAATCGATACCCCTTACCATGGTTTGGCTAGCCAATGAAAATGGTCTTAACAGTTTTGGGTTGAAGTTTGGTCTTATTTTGGTGTGGGATAAGAACATGGGCTGAGCAACCCTAAACTTTCAAGGGATTAAGGGAGGGAGCACGACCTGTGAATATTTCATGAGGAGTAAGTGGGGCAGCTTTTGTGGGAATCCGATTAAGGATATAACATGCCGTCAACACGGCTTCTCCCCAAAATTCTAGGGAAAGACTAGCATACCCCATCATACTCCTTACAATTTCAACCATGTCTTATTTCATCTCGCCGCAACACCATTTTGTTTAGGAGTATATGGCATGGAGTACTGATGGTTGATCCCATTCTCAATACATAGTTCTTTGAAAAGTTCAGCTGAATATTCCCCCCCTTTATCAGTTTTAAGGACATCGATTCTCAAGTTGGTTTGATTATCTACGTCGGCTTTATATACTTTAAATTTTTCTAGGGCTTCAGATTTTGTGTGAACAAGATATGAATATCCATATCACGAGTGGTCATCTATAAAAGTGATGAAATATCTCATATCGCTTTTGGTAGCTACATTCATAGGTCCACATATGTCACTATGAATGATTTCTAAAACGTTAATAGCTCTTTTTGCCCTGGTGGTATTTTTCCTTAGTATTTTTCCTAGCACACAAGACGCACACACTTTCGATAAATCTCCTTTATAATTTTGAAGAATATCGTCATTATTCAATTTTTCCATTCTTTTGAAATTAATGTGTCCTAACCTGATATGCCACAGGGTGGCATCTAATTCATTAGGGGACGAGACATAAGGAACTTTCTCTTTTATTTCAATAGTAAATAAGCCATCTAGAAGACGTCTGGTCATGACAACATTATTCCCCTTCTTTACCACTAACTTCTCTCTAATAAAAGTGGTCGTGAATCCATCCATAGACATCTTGAAAATCGAAACCAAGCATTTCTTCATATCATAAGCATAAAGTGCTTGTTGTAGGATCAAGACACTCACACTCTTCAACTTCAGCTCGAAATCTCCAACTCCAAGAACATCAGTTTTATGATTTCCTCCCATATAGATATGTTGTTGTCTTGACCCATGAGAGTAAAAGAACGAAAGCCTTCCTTGCTAGTTGTGACATGAGCCGTAGCTTCTGAGTCAAAACACCAAGAAGTTTCCTTTGGGTCAGCCAGCAACGTCTCAAAGACCACACAAACCAGTTCCTTGTTGGTCCCTCCAATTTTGTTGAACCGACATTTCTTGGCTGTGTGGCTCACCTTCTTGTAGATAAAACAAGTCCTAGTTTCTCTCTTTTCTCCTTTGTTACCAAAATCTCTCTTTTTGCAAGTTTCCTCTCTTTCCAAAATTAATTCTACCCTTCCCTTTCTTAGATTTTTAAAAGAGGGTGAAGATTTTACTATGTGTAAGGCTTTCCTCGGAGTTGTAGTCAATGAATACCTCGAGTTCATCTTTCTTCTTCTGCTTTAATCGTCGTGATGAGCTCCTCTAGTTTTGGTGCATTTCTTCTAGCCGAGAGTGAGGACACAAAAGTTTCCCATGAGTTTGGAAGTGAATTCATGAGATAAATCATTTGAATGGGTTCAGAAGGTTTCATGCCGGTGTCTTCCATCTCTCTGACTAGTGCACGAAAGGTGTGCACATGATTTGCGAACTCAGTACCCTCTGCCATCCTTAGCTCATTATACCTCTTCATGGGCATGGTTTGTTTCATGAGAGAAGGTTCAACATACTCTCTCTGAAGTTTATCAAAGATTCCACTTGCATTAGATAATGACTCAGACTCAGAAGCATATGAGTTAGTCATGACACACAAAAGAATGTGCTTACATCTCAAGTTCCTCCTCTTTCAAGTGGTATACTCATTTTTAATATTTTGTGATGAGTTGTCACTTGGACGACGAGGATGATCCTCATAGAGCATCTCATGCAAGTTTTCCTCATAAAGAACATATCGAATCATTCTTTTCCAAGAGGTATAATTGGTCTCATCAAACCTTTTGGTTTTTAGGATATCTGATATGAAGGTACGAGCAACCATATGTTTTATTCTCAAGCAAATATTAGAAAAAAACTCCTAATGGCAATCAAGTAATTGTGCTCTGATACCAATAAAAGAAAGATCTATGTGATCTTTTATCGGGGAAGAATTTTTTTTTTTTCACCCCTTTTGCTTTGGTAAAAGATCACTTACAAGTGGTCTTATAACAATAACATATACTTCAAAATAAAATCAACAAAACAATAAAACCAAGATCTTAAAACTTAATGCCATTGAAATAACTATTCCTTATGCTTGATAATATAAAGATAAGATTGCAAGAAGTAAATGAGAAGAGTGTCAGAGATTACTTCAATCGGACTTATTACACCCCACACTGAGTCACCATCATTCGATGGGGCGGGATGAACGATCTAGCTTCAATCTCAATCCAGGAAAGCAAGTTTAGGCCAAACTAATTCTATGGAACCCTTTTAGAATTTTTCAAACCCAGATCCTAACCCCAAGACTTATTTTGGCATATCCCATACCACCCAACCCTTAGGCTATCTAAGATGAAAGAGAGACTTAGGAGGTGGCCTAGGGTTGGGGTGTGCCCCTCTAGAGATAGGCTAGGAGAGAGAGAGGTCTAGAGAGAGAGAGAGGCTTTAGGGGAGGAGAGAGAGTGGGATGTGCCCCTTAGAGAGAGAGAGGAGAGAGAAGAGAGATTATGTATAGAAAATAGGGGGTACACCCCTATTTATAGTGTAAAATTAGATTTAAGATTTCCATAGTTTGCCTCTTAAGTGAGATTGAATATTGACTGTCGATTAAGGGTGACTTGTAGGATGAGATATCTGAGTCATCCATTTCATAGATGAGTCATCAACATTATGGAAGGTATATGAACCAGTATCCCATTTTCCTAAACCATTTTCCCATCAATAGAAATTAAATAAATAAAATCTAATCAAATATTATGCATACCATCAAGTCTACTCAATCTTTCCACAAAATCTTTTAAAACATATCAAGTCAATATTTAGTTAAATATTTTCCAACCTCAAGATTCCATTGACCTCATATCATATCTTATCAAAATAGAAACAAGATAAGAGAGAATAAGGGGTGGGGCGTGCCACCTAAGGAAGGCATGCATGGGCCCCACCTTCTAAAACATGGCGGGTCGATGTGCACAATTGACCCCCATGAAATTTTATTTTATATTTAAAAATAATAAAAATAATTTTAGAATATTTATTTGAATATTTAAACCATTGTAAATTCAATATCCTTACTTTCGAATCCAATTTTCATAAATAAAATATTCAAACGTTCATAAAAATTCAAATAATAATTCTAAAATACTTTCAATATTAAAACAAACATAATTAAATTAATTTGATGGGAAATAAATCCATATGGCTTAGGAATTAAATCAACAATCATGAGGCACTCCACCTTCAATTGTGGACTACAGACCACACTTGTTTTATCAAACCGACCTAGTATTTTTCATGCCCCACAGTCCAAGCAGTGGCTCATTACCAAATTACCAAAGTCTAACCGATGAGCCAAGAGGTCGGAATCCCAATCTGTGGATTTCAGATACTCCCATAATGACGAGTCATGGTCACCTAGACCTGATGCGACCACAGCTCCTATGGTGCATAGGGGTATCTCGCGCACATGCATACGATTCATCTTGAAAGGTGGCTTGCTTTCCTGAAATGGTCTATCAATATGCATGTCGTGTGATGGTACATGGATGAGGCTTTGGCTCATGTCTCTAAAAGCCATCATCACATACAAGGGTCACACAGTCCCTCGGCTCACTCATCCGGGCATACTCTGACCACATCAAGGGGTGACCCATTAGAACCGTTATCGATTGATATTTTATGCCTAGGTAACATGGGTTTTTTCCAACCGACTGGCCTAGACCGTCAAGCACAGTCTGGTATCTGTAAAAACTGTTTGCATAGTATGGTCCATGAGGGACCATACTTCTACTGAGTTTGTGATCCGTTATATCAAATGTTTCACTACAATCACTCATAAGGCCTTTAATGGCCACACAACAATATGGGGGCGTTGAATTTCTCAGTAATTGATAGTCAATACAAGCATCTCAATTCCAGAAAGCTCAAATGGAGGGAGTCTATGTGATCACCTTAAACATCCAAGGCCCAAAAATGTTAAAAAATGTGTTTCAAGTTCTCCTAGATCTAAATACTTAGAGTCATGCTTCATAAAAGCATGAGAAGGGATCCAAAGGTGTAAATCAACTCACAATCCTGATATAGGCCCCAACTCCAGGGTTTCTACGTATGCAATCTTTATGTCTCTTAACTTATTTATTTTTTTGTTCTATTCTTTATTTTTTCTGGCTACTTATTCATTTCTTAGATTTAGTGAAAACAATAAGTTTTTTAAAGTTTTATAAATAGATTATGGAGCTGGGAGCTGCCAATAAGTTTAGATGAGAACCGTCAATTTATTTGAGTTAAACCATCAATTTGAGTCCTTAAACCATCAATTTGAGTGACCCCACTCTCTCTACTGATCTCTAAAAAAACTAACTCATTCCACAAGATATTTGAGTTGATCTCACTTAAAGTTCAAGCATAAACACCGACCTAAATGAGTTTGGATGTAAATGAAACAAGTGTATTTGCAAGCGCTAAGTGTTGGTTTATGTGGCTTTTAAAGGCCTTATGAATGCTTGTAAAATGAAATAATATAGTGGAACATGAACTCATTGGGAGTGTGGTTTCTCGTGGACCATAATATGCCAACGATGTTTGCAGATACCAAACTGTGCTTGAAGATCTAGGCCAGTTGGATGGAAAAAACCTATGTTACTTGAGCATAGAGATCAAACCGAGAAGGGTTCTAATGGGTCATCCCTTGATGAGCTCGGAGCATATGCCCAGATGAGTGAGCAGAAGATCCATGTGTCATCACACGGCATGCATATTGATAAATTATTCGGGAAAGCAAGTAAGCCACATTTCAGGGTGAAGCGTATGTATGTGTGAGAGATACCCCTATGCGTTATAGAGCTGCGGTCGCATCAAGTCTAGGTGACCTTGACTCGTCTCTAGGGGAGGACTTGTAATCCATAGACTGGGATAGTGTCCCCTTGGCTCATCGGCCAGACTTTGGTGAACCACTAATGAGCCCCTGCTTAAACTGTGGGTCATGGGAAATACTGGATTGGTCTTATAAAGCAAGTGTGGTCTGTAGTCTACAGTTGAAGGTGGAGTGCCCCATGATTGTTGATTCAATTCTTGATCCATATACCATATGGATCATTTCTCATCAAATTAATTTAATTGAGTAAGTTTTATGACATAAATTATTTTAGAATTATTATTTGAATTTTTATGAACCACTTGATATTTTATTTATAATTTTTTGATTCATAAAATTAAAGATATTGATTTTATAATAGTTTAAATATATTCAAATAATATTCTAAAATCTTTTTATTAATTTTAAATATATAAAAATATCATGGGAGCCCATTGTGTACATGGACCCACCATATTTTTAAAAGGTGGGGCCCATGAGTAGGTGGTACGCCCCACCCTTTATTCTTTTTCCTATTTTTTAGTGATATGGCATGTGGCCATATGGTTGGAAGATATTGACTTGATATATCTTTGAAAGTTTTTGTTGAAAGATTGAGTAGACATGTGCTATTTTATGGTATACACAATATTTTGATTAGATTTAATTTATTTAATTGTTATTGATGGGAAAATAGTTTAGGAAAGGGGGATAATGGTTCATGCACCTTCCATAATATTAATGGCCCATCTATCAAATGGATAGCTCAAATCTCTTACCCTACAAGCATCCAATATCATTGGTTCATATTCAATCTCACAAGAAGAGGCAAGCTAAGGAAACCCTAATATTATTCAAAGTCTATAAAAAATGATTGTGTCTACTAAAAAAATCTCAACACCTTATCTCTTGTACCTAATTCTTATATTTTCTCTCATATCTCACCAAGGGGCACGCTCCACTTAGAATCTCTCTCTCTCTCT
>NW_006497091.1:1777775-1812697 GCF_000471905.2 Amborella trichopoda
CTACGGATTCATTTTGAGTGCTAGTCAAGATCAACCTCGGAAGATACTGTTGTTGTGCTAGCTTTCTTTATTTACTATGTAAGACCTCGCCACTGTAAATTTGTCCTATCAATAGATGTATATATGTTTTGTCTATCACATCCCAGGAATAACAGTACTGTAAATTCTTGGGGTGTGACAGCAAGCTATCTTAAGGATCTAGATAATGCGAAGTCTACATCTAGATATATGTTCATGCTTGGAGGAGGTGCAGTTTCTTGGATATGCGTGTCAAAAGAGTACGATTCCATAAGAACTCCAAGCATATAAAACCATGTTTCTATCACGTGAAGAATGAGGTGAGATTGAGAAAGATAGAGATCTAAATAAACTAAATATTCTAGTGGGAGCACCTGCTAGTATTTAACATGCCAGATGAAACAACAGACTATAATGTTGTTCACCAATGAACTCAAATGTGTGACGCGAGTTGTTTGGCTACAGAAGGGAGCAACTTATTTGAAGAACTCCTTCAAGCCCATGAACAGACGACTCCATACAATGAGGGTACATGATGGTCTTATGCGACAACAACTCTGTGATTCGTGATGCAATATGAAAGATGGGCTATGACCACTTTTGAGACAAGATCCGAGCAGCAAATAGAAAAAAAAAAAGGTGTTGCCTCTAAAAGTCTTTTTGTAAAATGATTGATGATGAAAGTCATGATTAATGTATTGAGAGAGAATAAGAAAAAATGCTTGAGAGATATTATAATTAGGAGAGAGAGAGATGGGGATGATAGAAAGTGAGAAAGAGAGACTGTAAGGCCTTCAAAGGCCAAGTGGGAGATGTTGGTTTTATATGGCCTTTAAAGGCCTTATGAGTGCTTGTAAAATAAAAGAATATAGTGGAACATGAACTCAATGAGAGTGTGGTCCCTCGTGGACCATACTATGCAAATGATGTTTGCAGATACCGGACTGTGCTTGACGATTTAAGCCAGTCGATTGGAAAAAGCTCATGTTATCTGAGCATAGAAAACAACCTGAGAAGGGTTCTAATGGGGTCATCCCTTGATGAGGTCGGAGCATATGCGAGGATGAGTGAGCCGAGGGACTGTGTGACCCTTGTGTGTGATGCGGGCCTACAGAGGCGGGGACCAAAGCCTCATCTATGTACCATCACACGACATGCATATTGATAGATCGTTTGGAAAAACAAGTAAGTCACCTTTCAGGGTGAAGCGTATACATGTGCAAGAGATACCTCTATGCACCATAGAGATGTGGTTGCATCAGATCTAGGTAACATGGACTCGTCTATAGGGGAGAACTTATAATCCACAGAGTGGGATTGCGACTCTTTAGCTCATGGACCAAACTTTGGGAACCCATTAATGAGCTCATGCTTGGACTGTGGGTCATAAAAAACATTGGGTCGGTCTGATAAAGCAAGTATAGTCTGTAGTCCATAGTTGAAATTGGAGTACCCCATGATTGTTAATTCAATTCCTAAACCATATGGATCATTTTCTCATTAAATTAATTTAATTATGTTTGTTTTATGATAAAAATTATTTTTGAATTATTATTTGAATTTTTATGAAACACTGGATATTTTATTTATAATTTTTGGATTTATAAAATTAAAGATATTGATTTTATAATAATTTAAATATTCAAATAATATTCTAAATTTTTTTTATTAATTTTAAATATATAAAAATATCATGGGGGCCCATTGTGCACATGGACCCACCATATTTCTTGAAGGTGGGGCCCATGAGTGGGTGGCACGCCCCACCCTTTATTCTCTTTCCTATTTTTTAGTGATATGACATGTAGCCATATGGTTGGAAGATATTGACTTGATATATCTTTGAAAGATTTTGTGGAAAGATTGAATAGACTTATGTTATTTTATGGTATGCACAATATTTTGATTAGATTTAATTTATTTAATATCTATTGATGGGAAAATGATTTAGGAAAGTGAGATAATGGTTCATGTATCTTCCATAATGTTGATGGCCCATCTATGGAATGGATGACTCAAATCTCTCACCCCACAAGTTACCCAATTTCAATGGTTCATATTCAATCTCACAAGAAGAAGCGAGTCAAAGAAAACCCTAAAAAACCATAATCTTATTCAAAGCCTATAAAAAGGGATTGTCTCTACCCAAAAACCTCAACACTTTATCTCTTGTACCTTATTCACATCTTTCTCTCTCATATCCCACAAAGGGGCAAGCCCCACTTAGAATTTTTGTCTTTCTCTTAATAAAAGTTTCTCTCCCTCATGAAAGCCCAAAAAGGGGCACGTCCCACTCTCCCATTTTTTATATATTTCTCTCTCCTACATTGTAAAAAAGAGCTAAGGGTTTAGGCCATGGGGTCTTCGCTCTCCCATCTCTCAACTATAGATTTGTGGCTAAGGGTTTTAAGGTGTAGCACAAAGAGAATTCATCTCTTTCAAACTAAGTTGCTAAGAGAATTCACCTAGGGTTTAAGTTTGTGATCAAAAGGGTTCATGCTCTATTGGTGTGGCTTGACCTAAACTTGTTTTCCCAGTTGAGATGGAAGGTTCATCATTGAGGTAATTTTCGGCATTCTTCACTTTTATAATTTACAATCTTATCTTTATATTCTCAAGCATAGTGCATAGTTATTTCAATGGCATCAAGTTTTAAGATCTTGGTTTTATTGTTATGTTGATTTTATTTTAAAACTTGTCTTATTGTAATAAGACCACTTGTAAATGATCTTTCGCTAAAACAAAAAGGGTAAAAAAAAAAATTTATATGATTCCCAGATAAAAGATCAAATAGGTCTTTTTTTCACTAAGAACTCCTCACAAACCCAAGAAAGGGGCTGCTCGTGGTGGTAGCACTCCTATACCTAGTTACCACATTGTGGTTTCGAATCCTGCTGACACCACCCATTGACACCTTCAAAAAAGCTAACTCCCTAATCTATATGAAAAACAATGGGTAGGGCCTATCTTCCCCATTGAATTACCAAAAAAAAAAAAATGTACTGAATTTTATCAATAAGTATGCAAAGAGACGATAAGCATTCAAAAAATAAATAAAACTCCTCACGAACACATACACATTCAATAAAGGAAAACGAATATGTTTCCCCATTTTATGTCTCCTCTGGTTGTTTATTGGAGTTCACCTCTTCTCTTTGATATTCTGGAAATGATACATATTGGGGCGATCAAGAGTAATGAAGGAATGTTAATAATTGCATGAGAGGTTAAGTTCAAACCCTTTCTTCCAGGAAAGAGATAATGTGTGATGAAGCATATGTGCATCTATTTTTAATGGCATATCCGACTATCATGACTCCGAAAGCCATATGTGTATTCTCTACCATTTAATGAAAGAGTGTTTATGAAATCAATACAACTGAAATCTTTATTATGAAGAAGGTCATAATCTAAAATATAAAATTAAAACAAAGCAATAGCTTCTCTACTATTTAATGAAGAGTGTGTTTACAAAGTTAACACGATCAAAATCTTTGTTATGAAAAACATCAATCTATGCATATAGGAAATTAAATCAAAGCATAAGTTTATGCTCATAAGAAGGGCTCTACAGCTATGATCATAAGGAGATTGCAGTTTGAGGAAGTTAGTGGCTCCCTCCTTCAATTATGCAGGCCTGCATACGCTTAAAAATCCTGTGCTGCAATGTCTAATTTCTTCCACCATCTTTAAGCAAGTTAACCGTCAATCATATTGTCCATAATCTCAAGAGCCTTTCGTAGCTCTTGAACCAAGGGCAAACATGTATCAGAGTAACCAAGTTTGCCATTGTATGTGGCTTCAAGACTCCTTGGTACCCCAATATATCCTGCTTTAAGGGATATCACCATGTCATCCACAAATACCCAAAATAAAATACTTCCAAATGAACCCTCTGATAGAATCTTAGAATATCGGCAGAGAACTGTGAATATATTGACGTATCATAGAATATAACACCATTATAAATATAGGACACCTAATCAAGAGATCACAAGATATACACACAGCTAATCAAGAGATCACAAGATATACCCACACCTAATCAAGAGATCACAAGATATACACTTTCTCATATGATAACACCCTTCCCTTTTAAAGAAAAGGGTTATGTTCCAACACGCCTTGAACCATGTGGGACAACCTCTCCAGTTGAGGAATTCACAAGGATTTGTGCTCCCGTGTGAGTCGTAGCCCAAGGTGAACATGTCAGCAAGAATACAACCATCTTCAAGTAGTTGTTTCTTGGCTGATAAAGAAGGATACCTTCCTTATTTTCAAAGCTTAAGTCTTAAAATTGCCCCAAAATATTACCAAATGTCACATGTTTGTGAATTCATCCTAATGTGTGACATTTGGAGGAGCACTTGTTTGGGTGGTTTTTGCATCACATGATAATAAGCATCGCTTATGCTTGGTATGATTCATGCCTTTGATGGCTAATGGCTGGTATGGCTTATAAGTGACTTGTGGGCTCATGTCCCTCGTGAATTATGCCTTGTAATTAATTGAACAATCTATTTTCATATTTAAATTAACAAGGTGTCTAAAGGTCCCTGAGACTATCCATATCGTCATCATCCGAGTCTCATCCTTGAGAATGTATTCAATATTAAAAAAAAAGGAGAAAAAAAATTGGGATGATATTAGGTTGTATCATGTGCATTGCTTTTCTTTCATTGTGCTTAAGAGCAGAAGTGTACGTATTGAGAAAACATGGACATTGAGTAAAGGACACTGTTTCTTTGAATCCATATAGAAATGAGTCACCTCTTAAAAATCTATTTTTGAGATGGATTTTTGGACTTAATTTTAAAGGACATGTAATCTCTAATGCAGAGATCATGAATATGAAAAAATAAATAAATTTTAAAAATTAAAAATAATAATTCTATTAAGAAAACATTTGAACCATTAGTTTCAATTGTTTTTAGATGGACAACCTATTTGCATTCATCTTTAAGATGGATACTTATACCTCGAGGACCGCAGATGTAGAAATGCTGCATGAAACAATTTTCCTCGAGTAAAACTTGCAATATAAACAGAGTGACTCCATCCTTTAACAAATAACTAAAATCCGCAACAAACCATCAAGAAATAGATGACTTCTACCCTCACCTTCATCCCTGCTACAAAATGCAGTAACCAAAGCATTCCAAACCTCAACTTTAGGTGCTTTTCCCTCACTAACCATTTCCTCAAGGAACAAAACTGCCTCAAAAGTACTCTCGCTCAAGCAAAGGCCCAAAACCAACTTGTTATAACCATCAGCTGATAACCCATGCCCTCTATCTAACATCTTCTCAACAACCCATGTTGTCTCAGTCAAAAGCCCCTCATTGCATAACCCATCAACCATCATCTCATAACTCTCTCTATTTGGCTCACAACCCAATTGCCCAAACATTTTTTGCAAATACACAACTGCTTGTTTTGCCTCTCCTCCCTCACATAAACCAGAAATCAAAGCATTATATGTCTCAACATTTGGAACAATTCCTTTGTCTCTCATCTCCTCCAAAACAGTCTCCCCTTCTTTAGTTCTCCCTCTTTTGCATAAGGCATTTATCTTGGCATTGAAATCTTTCAATGTGGGCCTAAACCCTCTATGGCACATTTCATCAAATACTTTCTGCGCCTCTCTAAACTTACCGTCTTTGAAGAAATCCTTCAAAATTGAACTGTAACAGGAATTGCTTGGAACCCCATTCTTCACAAGCAGCTGGTTCAAAAGAACCTTAACTTCATCAGCTGATAGTTCGTGAGCTTTGGCTTCGATCTTACTGATACTATGAGCTCGTCGTTTCTTTGGAGCTCGCAACCCCTTCTTCAAAACCTTCCCAAAAATCTGAACAGCTTCCGAAAATTTACCCTCATCACAGAGAGCTTCTAAAAATCTTCTATAAACAACTACATCAGTTCCACACCCCTTTTGAGAGATGTTCTTGAACATGGAATACAACAAGTGGGTGGCCTCATGTATTCTCCCATCCATACACAACCCATTCATCAGAATTCGGCAAGTGTTACCATCAGGTCTACAACATTGTTCAGGCATCTCTTGCAAGAGATTCAGTGCGAGATCAGATCGGGTATTTTTACAGAGAGAATCAATAAGGGAATTGAAGGTTTCAGTTGTTGGGTTTACACCCAGTTGTGGAAAATTGAGGTAGAGATCGTGGGCTCTGTCTAGATGACCTTCTGATAGCAAAATCTCCAAGAGGGTGTTAAAAGACTTGGCCCAGCTGATACAGTTGAATTGGGGTATGGAGTGGAAGAGATCAACTGCATCTTGAAGCAATCCGGATTTTGCATAGGTGGCTATGATGAAGGAGAAAAAAGAGTCTCGGCATTGGCATCGATCGTTTTGAAGCTGATGTAAAAGAGCTTTGACGCGAGAGAAATGGCCCGAGTTGGCTAAGAGGGTGGCCATGGTTGCATAGACAGGGAAGTTGTGGTTGTAATTAGGGTACCTGGTTTTGGCTTGGTTGAAGATTTGTAGAGAGAGAAGAGGGTTTCTTTGGTGAGTGATGAGTGTGGAGAGGATTGAGGGGGTGAGGAACTTGGGCCATCTAACGCTTGGATACTGCTGTACTGGTGGTGGAGTTGTAAGATGAGAGATGTTTTGGCACCAAAAGGACGAGTAAAGGAATCCAAAGCCACTAAATTGAATAATATTTGTTTTGAGGACATTTGATTTGCCCAACATTCCCTGGTAGTACTTGTTTAGATCCAAGTATGAAAGAGAGAGAGAGATGCTCTTTCCGAAAAGTTGGAATGTAACTTATAGGGCAAAACTTTCCTCAAAAAACTCTCATCATTCCTTGACGAATCTCCCTTCAACCGCACATCCTCTCAAAATCCCCACTTTTTAATTTGCTCTTCCTAAGCATTCTACTTTTCTCTGATCGCACTTAATTACAGAGTCAAAGAGAAACCCTAATAACATAGTTAAACTCAAGCATTCTACTTCTCTCTAATCGTTTTATTACTTGCATGTCTGGCCTTTTGGAGTTGGAGCGCCTTTGAAATAGTTGTTTCATTTAGCCCTCTCTCTCTCTCCTCTCAAGAAGAAGTTGATGCCACCCACGCTTGGTCTCCTCTCAAGAAGAAGTTGATGCCACCCACGCTTGGCCGCTTTTTTTTTTTTTTGAGTAGAAATCGAAAGCACTTATCCCACCACCACCCGTTCTCCCATGGCTACTGATCCCCAATTCCTTAACCTCTCTGTCCCACCACCGAACCACCACAAACTGTTCGACCCAACCACTCAAAGAGACCTTCGCTCCCAAAACACCATTCTCTCGTCACTTTCCAAAACTAACCCCCGTTTAACCCTAACACGCTTCAAGACCATGGTACAAGAAGGCAAAAATATAGACGAATACACACTTTCCATTGTTCTTAAGGCAGCTGCGAGCTTAAAGCTACTCAGCTATGGAAAACAAATACAAACACTCGTAACAAAAAGTGGGTTTTCTCAGTTCATGCTTTTGGTCACAACTCTTTTAGATCTACATGTCAAATGCAGTGATTTAGCTGCTGCTTGCCAAATTTTTGAAGAGATGCCCGAGAGAGATGTGGTTTCATGGACATCACTTATAGTGGGTCATGTCCATCAAAGCAAGCACAACATGGCTCTCAAATTGTTTCAAAAAATGAACAAAGGCAATGCCCGCGGCAATAGTTATACTTATTCTGGTCTTTTATCGGCTTGCTCTGGTTTGATGGCTCTCAAACCAGGCAAACAAGTTCATGCCCAAATTATAGTATTGGGTCTGTCTGATAATCTGACATTAAGTAATGGCATCCTCGGCATGTATGGGACATGTCGGAGCATGTATGATGCATGTCGAGTTTTCAATGGCATGCCATTTAGAGGCCTAATCTCTTGGAATGCGATGATTTCAGCTTGTGTTCAGTGTGAGTGCGGAGAAGAGGCGTTGAAGCTTCTCTGCCTGATGGGTTCTCAAGGCATTAAGCCTGATAATTTCTCTTGTGCTATATGTGCTCGTGTTTGTGCAAGTATGGCTTCAATGACACATGGGTATCAGATTCACGCATTGGTGCTTAAATTAGGATTTCAGTCTGATCTGGTTATTGGAAACTCTCTGGTTGATATGTATGCCAAGTGTGGTTGTATTGAACTGGCAAAGCTTATCTTCGAAGAGATACCTGATAAAGATGAGATTCTATGGACCACCATGATCAACGCATATGGAAGACATGGGCATGTTAGAGAAGTTCTTCACATGTTCAAAGAGATGATTGGCGTGGGAATGAAACCTGATGGGATCACATACATGGCTCTATTATCAGCATGTAGTCATGGTGGACTGGTTAATCAAGGTCGGCACTATTTCAAGTCTATGTTTCTAGAGCATTCTGTGAGAGTAGAACCAGAGCACTATGCTTGTATGGTTGATCTCCTCGGTAGAAATGGCTTCCTTTCTGAAGCTTATGAATTCATGGAAGAGATGCCCATAAAACCGTGTGCTTCTATGTGGGCTTCTTTTCTTAGTGCTTGTAATTGGTATGGTGAAGCTCAACTTGGTGAAATTGCAGCCAAAAGACTTCTTGAACTGGACCTCAGGAATTACAGCGACTACACAGTTCTTGTATCATACATCAAAGCCAAGGCGGGAAAATGGAATGAGATCTTCCAAACTAGAGAGAGAACTAAGAGAAAGCAGATGAAGAAGGAGCCTGGATGTAGTTGGATTGAGATCAGGCACAGAGTTGATGTCTTCCTTTCCTCAGACAGATCACATCCACAAGCAGCTGAGATGTTGCAGGCACTATATCAATTGAGCCTGTCACTAACTGAAGCTGGGTAGATGAAGAAGGCAAAACACGCACACATGCATACACATGCACGGCACGTGCACACACTTTTGTGTACTTTTGTGTATGTGTGAGAGAGAGAGAGAGGTCTCATGTGTTGGCAGACACGCTTGACTTCATGTATTTTTCAAGAAATAAACAAGGACATCCCAGGTTCTCTTGTACCATCATATGACAGTCCTTACAGCTTCTTTGATCAACCCCCAAGTTCCAAAGAAATTCATCAGTTTTTATTTCTGTTTTATGATGGGTTTAACTAGGTTAATGACCGAATGGCCCGCTAACACAAAAAAAACTAAGGCAACATAAACACCAGTTACAAGCATTTATGAATGAGCTCAAATTTGCCATTGAATGACGAAACGTGCTCTATATTTTTTCATTGTAATCACACTAAAGCAACTTTACTTTTTTATTTTGAACTACTATACAACTATTTTACAGCATGATCCCTCAAATCAACTCCGACAACTCCCATTCAACTCACGTTGCCCATCCAAGCCATAACTCTTGCTTTTGAGCAACAAACACAACCAATGAAGTGGTAGGAGGTTACAGATACGCTCCAACAAATACACTCATGTCATCATGTTGCCTTAGAGAGTTCCTAAGAGCACCACAAGTTGAACCTTGTGATCATAACCTTCGAAGGACCTTGCAACGGTTTATATGCTCAAAGCTTCATGCACTGATATCTCAATTCATGTCCAGGATCCATAGTTAGATGGGTCTTTGAAACTCCATTGCACTAAGCAAATCACACTAAAAGGAGACATTCGGATATCACCATGAGAACCATATCAAGACTCAATCTCATCTGAACAAGACATAGCACTGCTTGCAATACCCCCAACATTCTCCTCATTGGACATGCTTTCAGTTGCCTCGCTTGAAGGACAAAATGGTTCATATTCCTCATCTGTTGTGCTTGTCTTGTTTGAGTGTCCAGTCTTCAAAAGGCCTTTGCCTCGGCGAATCAGTCGCCCACTCTGCCGGCGCTTACCTCTGGGGACATTTCGTGTGTGAGTCCCAGGTAGCTTGTGTTCATGCTTGTCATCACGAAGATTTAAAACCCTGTGCCCCTCGCATTCTTCATTATCAGATCCAATTGTAGAGGAGTAAACTTTACGCTTCTTCCTGGTCAAATTTGTCTGAAAAGAGTTCATCAGTTTGGGGGAGTTCATCAGTTTAGGGCACCCCCAGCTCTCTCTCTCTCTCTCTCTCTCTCTCTCTCACTCTTTTGTGTAGAAATGTTAGGTAAACAGGATCCTATTAGGTTACAGTAAATCCCTCACGACCTATGGATGTATAATGTTGGAGGGTGGGACCCACCAGAACATGATTTGACACATGTCTGACATCCCTATCTTCTTCCAAACTATTAATCCATGGATTGAAAGGTGCTGATCTGGGGTCTATAATCAGTTCTACCTAATCATTCCCTCTATAAATGTGTGTGTGTGTGTGTTTTAAGGGATAATTAGCTTGTTAGGATGTTCACTACATGATAACCCTATTATTGTGAATACCATTTTAGGAATAGGAGGGGCCCTGTCTTTTCATTTCAAATCAAATTATTGTTTCGAGTCATTCAACATTTTCTAGAGTCAGGGACAGAAAAAGGCTGTTATACTAGACATCGGCCCAACTGGCATCAAAGCATCAAAGAAATTTGGGTCATATGCCAACAGTATGTCAGCTCTTATCAGTTACACCGTAGCCCCTCAAAAATGACAAAACTGCCCCTATCAACGAATTAAAACACGATCCTAACCAACCTAATAATCAGAACAATGCCAACTTCTCCCTTTAAATGGGTTTGAGCATACCGTGAGGGCCGCATTGCAGATGTCTTCATATGAAATGCGTGTAGTCTTATTCAGGATTCCATCGCTTATGCCTGAAAAGGACGGACCGCTTAATCAAATATACAGGGACCTGCTGTAGAAATATCTCATCTGGGTTTACCTGGTAGGGCGTGAGCTTTGTTCCCCACAAGTGCACTGACATTATCATCAGAGAAGTCCCCAGGCACGCTACAAATAGAAGGATGACTTTGGTCATTTGCATCGATAGAGGATGAGTGGCAAGTGGATGAAGCAGTGGGTGATTCCCTCCTCTTTGTATCCTCTGTTTTAATGCCTGGGTCATGTCTTCTTTCATCAGGTGGTAACTTATCTGTCCTTTTTATTTCCTCTAATGGCTCACGAATGTTGCGAGAGCTATCTTTGCTTGTGTCTTCTTTGCCTCTTCTCCTAAATGCCTGAAACAGAAGCGTCACCTGAAGCCTATGGTAAACTTGAATACGAAGGCAAAGCTCATTTAAAGTCTGTTTATGGACAAAGCAATATAGAATATGAACGTAATTCCAACACCGGCATAGAACATAATGCATAGGGTCTAGAAACTTGATGTATTTGATGAGTACATACAAGCACTTGAAACAGCAAGACAAGCTACTATTTTATGCCAACTCAGTGTTTCAAAGATCAGAAAAGCGAGAGAAAAAAAGGTAGCAGGGGTAAGATAGTCCTTAAACATTCATATGTCTAGGTACTGTGCCGATGATGATGCAAGTTTCTGAGACATCTACATGATCTATGCAGGTGTTCCAGGTACATCTTGGTATTTCCCAATAAAACAATGAGACTAATTACCGAAGTTTGGTCCTTCATTGCATTAGAAGTGGAAGGTGCAGACGTAGAATGTCTTTTAACAGACATGCCTGAAGTAGTAGTTTGAGAAGCCAACTGTGGAATACCACCTCCATGGCGCATACGTGGCACCCGAGGAACTCTAGGCGAGCTATTCAGTTCTTGATGCAACAGTAAAGCAAGCTGCCAAAAGTTCATTTACAAACAATAAAATCAAATGCATCCTATTCAGAAAGAAAAAATAATCCAATGAATCATGTTGCTACAATTCACCTACCTTTTTCGATATGAGAAGAATCATAATCCATTGGGCCATCACTGTCAATTGAAATGGACATGGGATGCAGAAAGAGTGTGACACACTGAACAGGACATGATCCCATGGTGGCTCAGTCCCTTTTCGTTATCATTTATCATTTAAAATTTTCAATAGTTAGCGATGGTGATGAACCAATGGACTATGATTTTCCTATTAATTTATTGAAATGTATTACCATACCTAATCCCATCTCCCCACTCCTCTAAACACGCACACACACACAAGAATTGTTTTGTGTTTTTCCTGAGTAAATTACCTCTTCATCACTTAATGCTGCAATGACACCGGCAGGAGGGGGAGGATGCATCGGTGGCAAGGGGTTTGATGCCTTCGTTATTGTCTGAGAACCCGGTTGATTTGGCTTTTCGCCTTTCTGATATGAAGCCGAACTCACCTGCTTGTCACATTGTGATGTAGAATTCTGAGATGGGGATGCAACAGCAAGCTCCCCAGAGCCTGAAGATGTAGAAGCATTCTGTGTAGATGCTTTATAAGATGAAGAGCTGACCTGCTCCTTTCCATCCAGATTGCACCCAGAAGCTGAGGCATAAGCCCCAGGTTTTGTATGTGATGTCATATACTCAGCATTTTTGGCTACCTGTTTTGTAGCTGCTATTGGAGATTGCCTGTTGTCATCATCCTTGGGCACATCTGACGAGATCAATCTCGCTCGTAGCTTGGACAAATGAGGTGGTTTTGATAACGGTGCAGGCCCGTCTGATGATCTAAAAGTACCTGATGGAGAAGATTTATTGGAAACCCTTACTTTGGATGCACCCAAAGAAGATTTGGAAGTGGGACCAGAAACTAAGTTCTTTGCGACACCCCCAACTGGCTTATTGTGAGAACTAGGGGCAGGAGGACTTGACTTCAACCGCACCAACTTGGATGAACCTGCATCATGTTGTGCACGATATCTATGTTGTATTAAGCTATCATGCGGTGTAGAGGATTGCGAGTGAATCAACCCCAATACTGATTTTGCACTGTCTCTATGTTGTGAAGAGTTCTCTTGCAGTGTTGGCGACTGTGAGCGTATCAACCCCAATGGTTCTTCAGATTCTTGTCGGGGTGGGTGGGCTTCAATAGGTGTAGACAGTGCCCTATCTGGAGATTTTTGGCCTTGACCCACTGCTTGAACCTCTATTGAAACATCTTCAAGCTTCCTATCTTCAGGTAACCTGCTTGCAGAGGTCATGCTAAGGTTTTCCATTGCCAACCCAAGAGGTCCCTTAGGAGGGTTTAAATGGTCAGGCGAGAACTTAGCAGTCAAGTTTTCAGCACCATAAACGATGGTGGGTAGGTTCTGAATCACAGACCCTGCAGTCTCGCTAGGCTTCTGAAACATTGTTTTGGAGTGTTCTTCCAGCTTTATCTCACAATTGGAAGAAGGTGATGGTGGCATCTTTGTAGATTGGTCATTCTCAGCTTTACTAAGAGAACCAACAGCAACAACTCCATTAGAGTCTTGAGGCACAAGTATCATTGGCCCATGAGGGACAGTCATTACTTGACCTTCAAAAGAAGGTGTCGATGTCTGAGAATCGATTTGAACATTGGAAGAATCACTATTAGAAAAATCTTTATTTGAGCACCTGTTATGATGAATTTTGTATACAAGTGGGTCTAAACTATCAACAGCTGGCTTCATATCCTGGCAAACATGCAAAAGAATTACCTTACAAATAAGGATGTGATAACTGAAGGGCTCATCTGCTAACTACATCACGATTATAGGCCACGATAATTTCACATACTCAGAGAAATGCAGCAACATCTAGTGCCTCAAGATAAATGGCTTTCATAATTAAATGCATTTAAGAAATATGGAACAAGATATTTTTCTCTCCAAAAAAATGTGCACTCATGCTACATGGATGGTAAGTATCATTAGATTGACCCACACAAGTGAAAGAATCACACGCACATTAAGTTTTTAAAAACACGTTTGTAAGAGCCTAAATCTGCAGGTACACTCCTAAATATAACTTTGTTTATCAAAAACTTTGCCTAAATAGATCTACATGTGATCTAAGATTTGCAACAATAAAATAACCGTAGGCAATTTGATCATCAGAGAGTGGATGAATACAGAGACTGAAATGCAAACATGAGAACTTTATTCATGCGTATGGGCACACCTGAGCACCCCAAATTTTTTCCATTTTTATGATTCCAAAAGCTGAGTCCATCTCTAACCAGAAATCCTTGCATGAGCCCATCTTACTCTAGGATTGGTTTTAATTCTAAAGATATAACAAACAAACTCCATCCAATAGCTCCACCACCCCAGGTCACATATTGGCTCAGAAAAGCCCCACAAAAATCCAGAAGGATGCCTGGTCCAAATCAACTGGAGCTTACTTCCAGTCTAGCCTAGCCACATGCCCTCATATTCACCCCCCAACCCAACCACACGCCCCACCCCACCACCCCAAAAAACAAAGAGAGAAGAGAGAGAGCGAGAGAGAGAGAGAAGAACCTGGTACATTAGTGTTGATATGGCTGTAACAGCTGAAATGAGAGCACAATTCCAAGACTGCCTAGTGGGCAAGTTCTTTCCCCCAAGACACCTGTGTGCGGAATCACGGAATGGGGTAAAGCTATTTGGAAATATCCCAAATGCAATGCTGTTGACATGACAAGTTCTTATTCTCATTTCCATCACAAGACAGAGCCAGAAATGCCTTACAACAGACACGAGAAAGATTCAGAGGTGCAGCTAAAAAAATTTCTCAATGGAATCCAAGCTCAGGAGCTGTCAAAAAATATCGCCTCTGGATTCAGGTTAAAGGTTTTCCCCAGCAGCCTGACACACAAAATTGTTGGAGGAGATCGAAGACATGGGTAACAGTTTCATCAGAAGTAACTGGAATGCTCTTGGAACTTTCCCCTTGGGAACTATCCATATCCTTGTTGGAAATTGTCTCCAAACTTGCTGCTGATATACATCATGGTGTGGAGAGCCTATTTCCTGGCAAGGATCATTATTGAAGAAAAGGGCTCCCTGGATATGGAGGCCACAGGAGCTAGAAGTATTGCCATGTTAGGGAGCTTGATATGGAGCATACAGATGTGGATAAAGGTCAGGATTACACTAACAAAGGCAAAGTTAGTCTGGAGGGGTGAAAGGCTTAGTCAGCAGGAAACATAATCGAGGGAGCACACAGTCGGCCGGGAAAGCCAAAAAGGAATCATCCCCACAATCAATTTGTTGATGCTACTAAGTGATAGACCCTAGTCAAGCATGACAAACCTCTCACCATAAGCCACACTCATATTGAGTATGATGTTTGGAACCAAATATCTCGCCCTAATATCAAAACTACCCATCTCTATCCCCCACAATCAAGTAATGCACACAGGGACAAAGATCCCATCAACTGTCAAGTAAAGAGATCGATGGTTCCCACCATAAAACATCTGGCAATCTTGTTTCGAAAACTAGGGATCCTACCTCTAAACCTCAACAGACCCAGGTTTGGCAGTGAACTCATCCCGAACACTAATCCAAGACAATCCTAATCCAACGGTCCATCATGCCATATTCGATGCCACACAATCAGCTGTTAAAAGGTCTCCTCCATCCATTTTCCAGGTGGAGCCAGGTCACATAATTCATATTTCAAATCAGTGTAGAAGTTCCCCACACCGCACAACTCGATGAACGGCTTAGATGTCAGCCCCTAGTGTAGCCCATTCCAGACCATGTCTTTTCAAGGTGGGGATATGTCCAAGTCTACAAGGGCCTCTAATATTTGTCCAACTCCCACCATGAACTCATCCTCCGCCATGCACATGCCGCATAAGTCCCACTGTCTGAATCAATAACCTCATTTAACCCCAAGGAGTTGCACTATTCCAGAAGCTGCCCTTAACTGTTGCTGAAGCCCCAATTTTCAACCTCCATCCCCAACATAGTCAACGGCCGAGATGCTCTAAAGAACCTTGTAAGTGGACAATCAAAAGTGGATCTACCTGATGATCCAGGGTTACCATGATATGCAGAGATCCATCACACACTGTTTTGGATGGTCTCCACAAATTTACCCCATCAATGGTCATCCCACAAGATCTCAGCAAACTACACTCCATATCTACTCATCCTTGTCATCAAAGTGATGGCTTCACCCTAAGATGATCAAATCAGGTAGTTGCCCATCTCAACCACCCAAAGCTGAAACACCAGGACTGCCTCTCAATATCTTCCCTCCCTCTCTCCTCTCTCGATATTGTTCCTCTCTCCTCCTCTCTCCCCCTCTCAACATTGATGTCTCTTCTCTCCTCTGCAAATCTCTCTCTCTCTCTCTCTCTCTCTCTCCAACCTCATAACTCTTCTCTTTCCTCTTTAAGTATGACTATTGGGTGTAAAGGTATGATCCCCACTGTTGTGTTAGAGTCTCCACTCCTTCAAGAGCTAGTGATCTTCTATAAGAAAGCCATGTTCCTGTCTCCTACCTTGATCCATTTGACCCTAGAGCTCTGAACCAGTAAATTTCTTCTTGATTATAGACAGTTAGAAAGTTTGCTCTCGCAGATTCTCTTTCTTAGCATACTCCAGAGTTTGAAATTGTATTTATGGGATAGGATGAGACCTCTATAGTTGCCTGGCAAGGTTTTTTTTTTTCCCGTTGTTTGAGGAGGCTTTCAGGAGTTGAAGTTTTTTGGTCAACCGGAACCCACCTACCCACGGAGAATATAGAAAGACCACCATTATTGAAATTTCTGTGAGAATTTGGCTTCCTCCAACCAATATAACTCAAATCTAAAAGGTTTATTGGGTATGAGTAAGCAATTGGTGTCTAACATAATAGGTTTAGGGTCCGAGGTGGGTTTTGGGAGGGTGCAAGAGTGTGTACCCATGAATTTGGCCTCCAAGCAGGGGACTCAAGTAAGCATCTATCCCATAGTTATTGGAAAAGGCTATAGGAACCCGAATCGCTTTAGGAATCGAAATCGCGGAATCGCAACTGGCTAGAAGATTCTTGTTTTCGTAATCAACATCCATACAATAGGAAACGCAGGGAGTAAGATTCCTATTTTTTGGGAATCAAGAAGTGACCAAAATGGAATTGAGATTCCGCCACATATGGAATCAAGATTCTAACGTCTTTAGAATTAAGATTCCGACCTCCTTGGAATCCACCCCCAAGGAATCGAGATTTGAAATCTTAGGAATCGAGTTTCCAACATATGTGGAACCGATATTCACACAAGTTTGGAATCGAGATTCCAACATATCTGGAATCCAGTTTCTGACGTATGTGGAATTGAGATTCATGCCAGTTTCAAAATTTCCAAGCTATTCCTAAAAGTGGATGCAAGTTCTCATATTCGTTGAACACAATTGTGGATACCTATCTATTGCAAAATTTGGTAAGGTGGACCCTAGAGTCCAAAGACATTGGAACAATATCCAAACAATGTCGAATCACAATTCCAATGGTAGAACAATGATCTCCAAAACCACAATTTAAGGGTTTGAATTCCTCTTCTCCTGATCCAACTCGGTGGAGGCCCCTCTTCTTCATTCTTCTGGATGTTCAAAAAGACAAGTAGTGTCGTCAGCAACTTCCAGTTGCATGCCTTCTCTCTCCATCGCAGCTCTAAAAGTTGTGTTAGTCTTAGGGTCGGGTAGCCGGTTCAGGTAGAAGGTAGGGCATCTATAGTTGTTGGGTCGGTCTTCCTTTACCACTTTTTCATTAAGGAACCTTGACAACTCCCTCCAATGTTGCCGGTATATTTGTAGCAATTCATCACAGAAACATGGAATCGTGATTCCAAACTGGAATCACTAGGATGCGAGCCTCCCTCCCCCCTTAACACAATGCATTTTGAGCCCTTGCGTAAAAAGGCATCTCCTGCCCTTAGCATGTAATCAACATCTTCAATAGACATGTTGGCCAAGCAGCCCGAACCTAAAAGACTAGGACTTGGCCACAAGACGTGGCCCAAGGATCAGGCTACCACGGCTCAAGGGCCAAGCCAAGTCAAGCCTATGCGAGGGCCACGACAGGGCCACCCCGGCCCTTTATTCCTACCTCTTCTTCCATTATACTTTTTCCTTGGATTGTATTTGGCTTTGCCTGCCGAGCCTTGACCCAGCCTTGACAGGGCCAAGACCTCTGTGGCCTAGTCCATTGCCAACCCTAATCTCTGGCCCGAGCTAGCCTTGGGACTAGGGCCAAGGCGGGCCCAACCTGCTACCACCCCTAATCTTCAATGACATTTGGAAGAGGTCGAGTAAGCTCCAATCGACAATATTGCACTCATGGAGAAAGTCCCTCCAATGACGCAGACATACTAGAATGGAAGGAAGCTCAAAACCATCATTAGTAGTTAGTTGGTTCTAGTAATGAGGACATATTTGTAGTTTAACATAAATAGGATCAATTATGCCAATGACAATATTGAACTTACCAATTTTGACAAAAGCAATGAAAGAGTTACCATTGAAAAATTGAAGGAATTTCACAAAAATCTGGGCTTTACATACCAAAATCCAGACTCCCGAATATCCATAAATTATAAATCAATTTATTTCCATGGTTCAAGGCATAAACTAAGTTTGTTTTGGCATTAAAAACATGGAATCATCTGAAATTCCTATAGTTAAACCAAATGGTAAGAACCCTGAGGAGTTATACCATTAGATTATCCAAGGTGCACCATATTCAGTGAAGGATCCACATTATTTCTCACATCTTGGCCTCTATAAATTGAGGCACTTCAGCAAGGTCTCCAAGCACTTGTCCCAACTATTTGCAGTCAATCACAGCTAATCATCATCATTATCCGAGTCTTATCCCAACTATTTGCAGTCAGTTACACGAATCATATTCTACCATAGAGTGGGTGAATTCTTCTCCCTAAATTACTTTTGGATCCCGTTAGTACTTCATCACTTGCAGCTGTAACACCTCACTCTCTCCATGCATGGCATCTCCGAGATAGGTGTCTAGGTCATCGTGGTTGAGATAGACTCATAAAGTTGTTTCATATTGGAACTATAATCTCCTTTAAATGCCCCAAAACAAAATGTTGTCAGATTCAAGAAGAAGTAGAAACCTTCAAGAAATTTAGGGTTTTGGGTGACTGTATGACTGTACAAACGCATGTACTGTGTGCAGCAGTAATCCCTACATTAACAGCTACAGAGACTGCTACAGAAACTTCGAAAATGACTTCTATATTAACAGTTCAGACTGCTACGGTAAATGATACTCTGGCTCGTAATGCATAATCAATATTCTTGCTTCTTCGATCTAGAGATTTAAATGGTGAACAAAAACCGATCTTTATTTTATAGTAAGATGGATCGCCAGCAGTGTATCAATTCCAAAGATGCATATTTGACTGTATTTGCTAGAGATTCATTGATAAAACATAATGAAATATGGTTTTGGCTTCAAGCCTAGCATTGTTATCAGTTGAGTTATTTAGCAAGAAACAAACTCAGAGATCAACACTTTCAATGGGTTTTCCTAGGATATGGCACTACCCAAAGAGTCACTATGATCCAAAATCTGATAAATTGTATATTCCAAGGCAGTTTCTCTCTTTGAAGGAATCTTTTCCTTGAAGTATTCAAAGGTTTCCAACTCAGTCATTCATTTCAGTTTCCTGAACCTCCAACCCCTCATGTCTCTAGTTCTTGTATTAAACTCTATGATTGGGACTAGTGAGTGGCGACATCGACAAAAGGTTTCTGTTCCTTCTAAGTTCTAACTATCTCGTTCTCAAGTCTAGTAGAATACGTGCTTTATGATTTTATGTCCACAACTCTTTGTTATCATGCAACAGGTACTACTTATATTATTTTTATCTTTTTTGGTGCTGCTACTTATATTATATTTTTTTTGAAATGTCTACTTATATTATATGTTTTTTGAAATGTCTACTTATATTATATTTTTAACATAGTAATTATAAAGAAGTCGTGAAACTCAACTATCGGAAGCATGCTATGGATGTCTGAGAAGAATGCCATTGTCTCTAAGTATAATTACAATCGTAACTTTACCAGATGAAAGCATCAGAGATATAAAGCTTGGCTTGTAGCTAAAAGCCACACAAAGGTACAGTAAAATAATTGCTCTCATTATCAAACTTTACTATAACTCGTGTTGTTTCATAAGATGCAATATCGGCCCCCACAACAAACACTCTTTTAAGTGGGCCCAGCATATAAAATCATGCATCTGTGAATTAAATGCCACCCAAATATGCCCAATGCTAATGACAGTGTTCTCACAAGTGAGGACACACAATTTTTCATATTGGACATTTAAAGCAGCAGTTTCAGCTGACAGACATGGGACATTCACTGTATTTTCTTGGTTTGAGATTACTCGCTATGCTCGAAGGATCACGCAATATTCTGGTTATCTTCTCCCTTGATCCCATCTTGCTGACTCCAAGTTGTTAGAGGCCCCAACAAAAATTAACATTCAGCTATCTACACTAGATGGAAACCCATTATCTGATCCAATTCCATACCAGGAGTTGGTTCGTGGAGTGCTATCTCACTATTACCGGGCCAAATATCAGTTATGCAGTCCAATCTTTTAGCTAGTTTGTTAAATCTCCTCGCCTAGCTCTATGGTTGTTGTTCATCACATCATTCAATATATCTAATGCACACCTGGTCATGTCAACTTAATCTAATCATCCTCTTTATCTTTAGCTAGTTGCATTTGCTGAATCGGACTGCCGGTTGTCTGAAAGCTCACATATCAACTACAGGTGTTATATTTTTCTTGGTGATTCACTGGTTTCATGTACTTGCATCAATCAACTAGAGGAACTGGTTTCAGAAGTGGCTCAGATTGCAGGTCAACCAGGACAAATAATTCTTCTTAAAGCATCCTTTTAGCCCAACCAACATCTTCCGAACTCACAATTGAGCATGTTGCACACATACAACTAATATTCATGATTACATTAATTGAATAATAATGATACGAGGAAAACTTGGAAGCAAAAAGAACAAAAATCCACATTCACAAAATGTATCAGTACATTTAAATTTTATCTTTTAAAATAGTTCTTCATATATTTTTACTTGTCATAAATTCTATAAAATTTGTTCATTGTCATAAATTTTTTTCACTGGTCACTCGAATTGGTGGACCACAACTCAAGCCAAAGGCCTGATCTGCCAAAGAGATTTCATAAGATCACAAATCATATTGTCGACCTACTTTCTAGAATTTATTTATTTCAAACTAGCCCTTTATAATGCATAACTCAATCTTCTTTAAGTACCTTATTGAGTAAATATCACAAGGAAATGCATGTGTCTACTATAAGGAGTACAATTCCAAGAAACTCAACTGTTACATTATATGTGTGTAGAGAGAAAAGTGCTGGTCTTTTGTCCAATCACAAATCAGTTACATTAATGGTCTACATTCGACTGTCATGCCAAAGTTTGCTGCTTCTCCTTTTATCTAAATGTGGTCACCAAAACCGTGTAGGCAATCACATAGCAATTGCTCGGATTGTTTTTCTTGTCTTTAACTTACTTTAATTCTCCCCCAAAAAAAAAGAAACAAAGAGACTCACGATCACTTTCAATGTAACCATCCTATTTCCTTGCAAAAGTTGTTACTCTTTATTTTCTCTGACAAGTTTTGTCAAAGCATTCAAGAACGTAAAATTTACAAGAGCTGTCAAAGCACAAAACACTATCTGTCCACTTAAAGAATACAGAAAGAGTAAAACAATTTTAAAAAAAATAGAAAGAGCAAATTCCAAAAGCTAAAATGAAGTAAACATTTCAGAAAAGAAAAAAAAAAACTGCATTTACACAAAAGCATACCTCTTCTTTCATTGAACCTACTGTAGAATCATGTTTGTATAATTGCACTGCGATGGGAGCATTATTCGTAGGGGCAGCCTCCAAATTTAAAGGCGGTTCTGATGCATGGCTCTGGTCATCCATTTCATTAGGGAAGCCTGCAGGAACTGACTTAATAACTAAAATGTGTTTAGGCTTATTGACAGTCTCTTGCGGCACACGATTGCCGTGAACACCATCTTTATCAGGCTCCAATACATCCATTTCTTGCTTTATTTCACTCCTTGAGTCTTGGAGCTCCAATTTTGCAACCTCGAAATCTCCAGTACATAACTCCTGTTTCTGTGAGCTATGAATAGGGGTAGAACCTGAGGCTAAGAATATTTGGAAAAAACTTAATTAAAGAAAGAAAAACATAAGGTAAAGATTTTATTTATTTTTAATGGAAGTGTTAACAGTGGGAAGGGAGTCTAGGACGTTACGTTGACATTATTTTAAGAAGAAAAAAAAAGGTAAAGAAAAAATTATCAAATATCTACGTTTTCATGAAGTTTAGCAATTGACATACAAAAATAATCAAGAAGCCAGATAGCATGAAATATCCACGGAACTGCTCTGTCACTCCAATAAAGCATATTCAAACATGAAAACTCAAGAAAAACACGGTATTGCTCCAATAGAGCATAACTATGCACAGGCCTTATGTTTTTAGTATAACTATGCACAGGCCTTATTGAGAAGTACAATTAACTTCAAAAGATATGTTTGACCTATATATCGGAACTTTGATATATTGTGGCTCCACCATAACGCCATCAAATTTCCAGCCAACAACCACACCATTAAATGGTGAGTTAACTCGAAAAGAGGCCAAGAGCAAAGGAAACCTAATGGCTGTACACTCTTTCAGGAAACAAGAGGTAGAATTAGGGTGAAGGGCAGACGAAGGAAAAGCAGAAAGAGGGAAGGGAAGAGAGAAATAAAAAGAGAAACAAGAGGGAGAGTTTTGGTAGAGGGGATGGAGCGATAAGAAAAAGAAGGAAAGAAAGGGATGGAGAGAAAGCACAGTTATCAAGCACATCCAACATTTCCTCTCTCAAAAAAAAAATTTTTGTTCTCACCTTTTTCCTATATTCCTTTTTCTTTTTTTCTTTATACTTTTCCAAAAGAGTGAGAGGGACAGAGAGCGAAGAAAAGAGGAAGTGAGGGTGTGGGGAAGGTGTGGAGGGGAGAAAAGAGGTGGGAAAATGGGTGAAGGGGAGAAAAGAGGTGGGAAATGGATGAAGGGGAGGAAGGGGTAAAGGGAGGGAAAGGGGAGAAAAGAGAAAGAAAACGCTTGTGGGGCGCAGAAGAAGGAGAAGAGCCAAGGGGGTTAGGGAGACAGAGGAGAAGAGGAAGGGAGAGAGAGGAGAGGGGTACTGGAGAGTGGGGTAAATGTAAGTCCTTGTTGAAACACCAGTAAACTTACGAGGATAATTAACTTCAGTTGTAGCCATGATTACTTGAAAACAAAGAAGAACATTCTATCTCTGCCAGTGTTTGAAGTCCCTAATGTATCATTAGCACACATCAAGAACCTTTTTAGCTAATGAGAAAAAGGTTACATGTAGGTATTATGTAATCTTCAGAGAAGAAATAACTACAGAAATTTGATGTCATAAAACTGGGTTGTTATTGCAATAAGGAGCTTCCAATGCCAAATTACAAAGGAATACAATGGACACAATACAAGGACCAACTTACATAAACAGAAGATTAACCCAATCAATACCCACACCAGGAAGCAATTCTATGTCTATCTCTATGTACATTGCGAGCAGACATCTCAGGACTCTACTAACTTGTTTGAACGTTGTTGCAGAAAAGCGGATATCCCACTAGGTTAACATAAGAAATCTACTGTAGCCCTAATCCTACACAGAAGACCCCTATCATCTGCTTCATCACTTCATATTGATCGCACCAATGCATATTCTGTTGCACTAAACCCAAAACTAGTTATGACCAATCACAAGAGCCACACTCAGGTTCCAAAATGGAGTTCATCCCAAATTAAATCGTAAACATGCACATTGTAAGAAACCTCCAAACTTCCCTAACACTGAAAAGCTTCACTACATGTTATTATGGACTTTCATTCCATCAGTAGGCCTCCGACCGGCCAACCATTCGCACATTGGGCCTCCACTCTCACCCCTATAGCCTCGTACATAATATGCAACCAAACAAGAAGATTGATATAATGCTACAACCCATCCACAGTTCACAAGGTTTGCCAAAAGACTGCATCTACAGAGAAAATTCTGTTGCTCCGAAAAGGAGCCCAAATACCAGAAAAAATAAAGTTCATGTGAAACTTAAAAAGGATTAATAATAACAACAACAACAATAATAATAATAAGAACAACAACAATATAATAACTAATAATAACAACAACAATATAATAATAATAACTAATAATAATAACCTTCTCAACCATTCTCTCACACACCTAAAACCCTCTCAACCATTCTGTCTCTAACTCTCTCACACCCGTAACCCTCCCTCCCTCCCTCACACCCGAAACCTTACCCAGTTAGGGTTTTCAGACATTGCTTTGACAGGCTATTTTCAGACATCAGCTCAAAGAACACAGCCAACAAGCTATAAGTATTTTCTTTTGCTGGTTATCTGTTAGACAGTTTTTGTGCTGACTTACCGGCCATTTTAGGTTATTTTCTTGCAATAGTTTTTTTTCCATGGTTCATGACTACATATACTCTGCTCTTCTTTTTTCTTACCTTTATTTCTTGCTGGTTAACTAATACATGTACTGGTTCTAATTCCTAATTGCGTCCACTGTATTACACATTTATTTATATTTTTCTTTTTCTAATTCTATTGGTTTATTAAATTTGTTTTGCAGAGACTGTTGTTGTTTGGTTTAGGGTTCTTGCAGCAATGAACACTTCCATATATGAGGAGGAAGAAGATAAACTGCAAAATTGAGGCATTTAGGCAGCTGGATTTTTTTATTCTTTTTGTCTTGCAGTGACTGTCATTGCTTGAGGTAGATTTACTTTACTTGTTTGCCCATGAAGAAATAAATCAATCAATCTCCCTCCCTCTCACGCTTCCTCCATTCCTCCCTCCCTCAAACTTGCTTGATTTGTTTTTAATATAAAAAATTGAATATATTCCCTCATTTCTTTGTATCCATGGATTCATGGGCAATGATTTCATCTGATATGTTTGATTTGATAAGCTTTTACAATAAAAATAATGTGTATATGTAATCTTTGGAACTAGTCATTTGATATTACCATAGTGAAATGCTTTCCATTGATCTAAGTTGTTACCATGGCATTTTCCTGATAATTGGTCATGTTCTAGGCTGCAATAATCTAGTTTCAGAAAACAATCCAGTTCTAAGAAACCTAAAATTTCCTCTAGAAAGAAGAGAAAAACGTGAAAAGGAAGAATATAATCTGTTGGTGCTCTTTTGTATTCTTTGAAACTTATGACTATATATATGATTTATAGAATAGAGATTGCATCTGTCTAAGAAACCATATCAAAAATCTACGACATGATAATAGATTGAAACTGTCTATTAAACCATATCAAAAATCTACAACATGATCATAGTATGTGCTTATTATATTTGCATTCTACTTGTTATTTATTTTTTTCTGGAATGTAATAAATGAGAAATTCAAAGAAATTCATATTAAATACATCAAAATAGATCTTAAAAAAAAGGGACAATAAGATCACATGAGAATAATTTGATTAAAAAATAAGAAAATTACCTCAACAAGATTGAGGACAACAGTAAGTAAAAATATAAAACTGAATAGAAAGAAATTCTAAAAAATGTATCTTCCAGACATGCCAGACAGTGGAAATGTATATTCCAGGTTGCATCCAGATGCTACCCAATCAACATTCACTCATCTAGCAGGTAATGCATCATCTAAGAGATACATCACTCAGGTAACGAATCTTCTCCAAGAGATGCATTTTCAGTACCCACTGCCCTTAAGAGAACTCGAATTACATTTCCAAACAATGATTATTAACAGAACTCATCACCAACAACAACTTCTCCATCGGTACCACCCACAAAGACGAAAGGGCCCCAACTAAACTGACCTTCCTACAAGTCCCACACCTTCATCAAGTAGACCCTCTGAGGACTTGCAACACAATGGATGCCATAGCTAGAGCTTTGCTTTTAGGCCTCGAGTCAAGGCCATTTGCACATTCGACCATTTTTCTGGGTGCTTAATGCCATCAACTGGGTAAGGCAGGATGTCATTACTGAATGCCCAATGGGGACAAGTAAACTTCATAGAGGTGGATATTGACATTTATAAGAATATTCTGGTACTTCATCCATTTTTATACTGATAGAGCAACAGAGAAAGTGAATTTTGGGTGGAGGGAAGTAATGTTGCAGATTAAGATGTCACCAGAATATCTTTCATCATTTGCTCAGAACTACAAAATATTATCTTTATAATGGACCATTATTCAGCTTAATGAGTTCATTGCATGTGGGAAAAAAAAAGCGCCCTCTCAAAACTTTAGAGAAGCCATGCTATGGGCTCATCTTACTGCCAAATCTTTCAATCAATAAATCTCGCATATTCTCATTAGAATCTCCCATGCATAGGAAAGGCCAATATATAAGATCGCAGATAATCTGCCATGTAACCTGTCACTGAAGCGAGAGATTCTAACCATCACATGAGAATCCCAATTCCAATAATGAAACTGCGAAAAGAGTCAATGTTAATGATTTAAAACTATATGTCATCTTGAAACTCGGCCAGGTCTGGAGCTGAATCATACTGAATCGACTCTGTCAACTTAAATTAGTGAGACTCAAGTGAGTCTTGTGACAAGCCATGAGATGAGAAGAATGAAGTGATTCCCAAGTCAACACAACAAGTTTGAAGACACTCATTGACATGTTGTCTCTACAACAGCTCAAAACACCACAAGATGAGCTTCATGTTTTCTAGTTGGTTAGAATCAGCATCAGTGAAAAGAATGGTGTCAGCCAAAACCGAAGGAAGGTTACCAAACATGACACTGACTATCATTAAGCAACTAAACAAGCCCAAGCTGCTAGGAGCCTTATTCTACCGGAAGTAAATAGAAATGAACAAAGCAGAGTCTCCAATAACCTTCTTCAGTTCACGAAAGAATCCTGTTTGAAGTGCAATTATTAAGGATAGGATGGGAAATAGAGTATTTCTCTTCTCCTACTTAGGGCTAACATAAGGCTTGCGTCAATCCAAAAAACCCCACAATTTTTTCATTCTAAGCCCCCCAGCTCAAAGTTCTTGTTTTTCTTCTCACCTTTCACATTTAAAAATATAATTATACCCAGTCTCACCACACATACGCAGGCATGCATGCATGCATGCACACATATGTATACATACCAATGCCCGATCTCAAAGCGGTGTTCTAACACTCATAAAGCGTGACATTCAGGCTTATGCATTAAACCAGAAGTCTCGTTTTCTAATCAAGCTACTTCAGTTATTCTAAATTAATTTGCATTTATAGTCCACATTTACATTCAGATATTTGGATCGCACTACATCCAAAAATTTATTGTCAAGTGATTCAAGGTCAAAGGTAATTGCTGGTGCCAGTATGATAGCAGAAAGTCGCTTTGCAAAACCGAGGATTACATTTTTTTTTATAAACACAGATATATGATTACTTTTTTGATAAACAAGGGTTATGATCATCGAACCAAGTGGTTTATTTTTCATCAATAATCACTGAACCTAGTGTTTTGTGGGGTTATAAAATTGTTCTGAATTTATTCTCTTCGTAAAAATTCAAAAAATCACTTTGCATTCTTGAACTATAACTTGTGTGAGATTGCCAATCAACAAAATTCACCATAAAGATCTATGGAGACAAAAAAATGTATAGATATACAGAGCAAACACCACAGGAAATGATAATCATCCCTGATAATAAAAATTTGTACTTGCGCATGCAACCGCATTACTTGAGATCAGATAACTAAACTTCAAACTATACAAGAATTATATGGGACAAATATTAAATAACAAAAATTAAAAGCGACAACTAAAGGAAAAACATGAAATAAGCTCAAAATGTGCTTGGAGAGATCGACAAACAGCCAACAAGCTTGTGCCACCTAGTTCAGTACCCTGGGATGGGGATGTTTACGGTGAAAAAAACTATACACAATTCAAACAAATAACCCAATCTGTAATTTCAAAAGAAAAAAAAGATACCTCTTAATGGAGTGCCTCTTTCCAGCAAGCAAGCGCTCTTGTTCTCCCGTTCTCCATCCAACCCTTTCCCCTTCTTCTTGCCTCCGCCATCCTTAAAGCCTCCAAACTCATCCCTTCGCCGCTTTCCCAATGAATGCCCACGTTTGCTCCTATCACCCTTCACAAAAATTTTTAAATCTCTACTTACATCCACCCCCTCCACTTCCTTTGGAGAAGAAGCCTTCTCTCTACCTGAATTCTCAGATGCCAACCCCTCTTTTGAGAGTGAAAACAACACATCTGCCCCTCTATCGACTGGATTCTCATTATCCTCCTCCACGTTTAGGGTTTCAGTTTTTTTCACAACCAATTGGGACCCCAATTGTAACCCTAACTGAGACCCAAATGCTGGTAAAGTATCAGGCTCACGCCCATCTTCCCAACAAGTAAACTCCTTATACTGAAAATTAAACTTTTTGGGTACATAGCCGGTACACTTCCAAAGCTCCGAAGTAAACACCGAAGAGAGGCCTCGTAATAGCTCAGGGTCACCTCCAGGTACCCCTTGTACATGGACCTTTTGCTCAAGTGGGGTCTCAACCCATAGGCGAGAGGGAGGGGAACGATTATAATTTGGCTCGATCCCCATTGTCTTTGTTGGGAGCTCAACGAGAAGCTGAGCAACCTCAGTCTCCTCTGTTTCCTTCCGATTTTTCTGGCCCTTGCATTTGTCACAGGTGAATGAAGTCTCACCCTTTACAAAGCGGGAGCATCGAGTGTGGACCCATACACCACACTCATCACAGTCCACCATCTCATCTCCATCATCAAAGTTTACGCCACATACACAATCAACAGTCCATGACCCATCACCCCAGTCCTCCTGCTCTGCACTAACCAGCCTATGGGATCGACTCTTCATGGCTTTTGCCTCAAAGTTCAAAATTCTAGTGCCAGATCATGAAAGAAAACCCTTGAACATAATGTACGGTCAAGGATTATGAGAGAGAAAGTGACTGGATATCTCATGAAAACGAGGCTTTTGAGCAGGATCTTAGGGTGATATGTAGGTGTTCCTAGTATTGAAGTGAATTGAGAAAAAAGCAAAAGGTCATAGAACCCTTTGAAAGATCAGGTGCTAGAAATTGAAATGAGTTACGATAGAGGTAAAAACTTGTGGAACCCGAATCCCAGAGGAGACCATGTGCCTGTTATTAATAAGGGGGAAGAAACAAACAGGTCATGCAAACTAAGACCTGGAAAAGAGCAGTAGCCCGCTACCTAAATATCATGATAATGAAGCAAAAGGGGATGGCAATCAAACCCCGAAAAATAGAAGGTGCCTGGAATTGAAATGACTCGATAGAGCAAAAGAACATGCCCACCGAACCCCAGAAAAAAGCAGGTGCCTGCTATAGTAATGCGTCCAATAAAAAACAAAAAAAGCAAGAGATAATAGAAACCAAACCCTAGGAAAAAGCAGGAGCCTACTATTGAAATGAACTAATACAGAAGTTAAAGCTCATGAAAACCAAACCCTAGAAAAAAGCAGGTACCTGCAATGAAATTGGCTAAGAAAGAAGCACAAAGTCATGGAAATCAAACCCTAGAAATAAAGTAGGTGCCCTGCTACTGAAGCGAGTTAAGAGGGAAGCAGAAACACTTACAGTGTATCAACAGGAGAACAAAAAGGCGATCATTTTATAGTCCAAATATTATGAAAAAACTGGCCATAAAAGCCAAGCCCTAGAAGAAAACACTGCACAAGAAGCTCGAGTAAATTAGACTCTAACCTGATTGAGAAGCTTTCAGCGAACATGCAGACGCCATTGAAATTGGTTCAGCGCCACCGGAAGACGGAGAGTGAAGAGAGAGAAACACAGAGATGAAAGCGCGAGGCAATTAGCGTCGTTTTAATCGCTCTCTCTCGACCTCCATTTTATCCACTCACTCGGTTATTTTCTCTCTCCTGTCTCATCTCGCTCCTAGCCCACTCCGAACCTGGGAACATGATTAAGGGTGGTTTTTCTCCGGTTTGGATCCAGTTAGACACTCGGCTCGGGAGGAGCGACGACGTCGTCCGGAACTTGCACGTGAATGCCGATTTGAATTTCGGACGAAATTTCGGTTTTGACGTTTCGGTTGATTTCTAATAAATTTTGTAGACATCTCGGTTAGAGTCTAATTTTCTGCTGTATCTCGGCTACAATCTTCGTTGAAATCTAATTTTCTGCTGCATCTCGGTTGTTATTTGTCGTATCAAGTTGAACGGGTGTTCGCAAAATCTAATCGGAAAGGTCAATCGGATGAGGGGCCTGGAGCGGTTAGAATCGGAACCTGACTAACCGAGTGATTAATCAAACTAACTGCTTTGACAAAAAAAATTTACATATATATAGACCAAAAATTCCCAAAAAATAAGAAAATAAAAAATATAAATTTAGTGTATATTATTTTATTAATTACATTTATCTTAAGAAAAAAAACTTGTAGATGACCAAAGTGTATCAATAACCACTTTTCTCGAGCCCGCTATCAAATCCAAAACTTAAAATTAGAGGGTTTCAGATCTTTTTGATCGAAAATATAACAATAAGTTAAGGAAACAATAGGACAATGAATATTTATTCTACAACAATGCAAACTAAAGTAGCATCCTTTGAGGCCATAATCTAGATAGGATGATGCTATTGTTCTACATTTCCATATAAGAACAATAGAACAAATAATTTTATCAAAAAATAATTTTATTAAACAAAATAGAAAAACCCTTCCATATTTATTAAAAATATAATTTTATTAAAAAATAATTTTATCCAAATAATAATTTTAATAACCACATTAATTAACATATCACATATACAAATAATGCATTTTGAGTGTGTTATTTCAAATTTAAAAAATACCTTTTTGCATAATTTTTTTTTTCGCAAAATAAAGTGGTAAATAAATACTTGAGCAACTCAAAGTTCATATTAAAAAAAATACTAACTGACAAGTCGCATGAAATTCATACATGTGATCTCAACTGTAAAAATTAGTCACCAAATCAAGTACAAAATCGAGCGATTGTTGGATGTTTTTTAGCACAATTCAAAAAAACTGAGTCAATGCCCTAATCTTTCAAAATTGAGCACCATATCTCGGTTTTTCAATGAAATTAGGACTTGAATATTTTGATTAACTCCATTATTTACAAAAGCCATAGATTTTGATTCATAAAAAACAAAAAACAAATCAATAATCTGGAGTATGGCGGATTTTTTCAACTTTGTTCAAAAAAACTGAGTCGCTACCCTAATCACTCCAAATCGAGCCCCATATCTCATATTTTCAATGAAATTAAGAGTAAAATCTACTTACTAACTCTATTATCTGCAAAAACCACGCATTTTGATTGATAAAATTAAAAAAACAAAGCCAAATCTGCAGTATGGCGGATTTTTTGAAATCAATTTTGAAAAACTGAGTAGAAGCCCTAATAGCCAAATCGAGGTCCAATTCTCTGATTTTAAATGAAATTGGCAATAGAATATACTTATGGACTCTATTATCAACAAAAGCTATATGTTTTTGTTGATAAAAATCCAAAAACGAGGCCACAACATGCACCATGGCGGATTTATTTGAAAACACGAAGAACGCGAAAATAACGGCAAAAAAACATCAAATTTTGGTGTGTTTCCGATTGAATTCCTTCATTTTATAGTATTATATCAATAATTTCAATCTATAATTGACTAAAAAATAAGGAAAAAGGCTAAAAAAATAAAAAAAAAGTCTAATAAAAAAGGAATCCAATAAAAACTCAAGGTTTATACGTATTATAAAAGTCACTGATATAAATAACTGCATACCGTTAAATAACATGTGTTATTTTAAATGTTTTAACATTATTTGAGCATTTTTGAAGAAACCGGTCCAGTTAGGTAAAAGCGGCCTAGTTAGCTTGAAAAACAACCGGTTCGTGTATATTCTGACCGGTTTTATACCAAAATTTTTTTGGGGTGTTACATATAGCTGGTTAGGTGCCTCGATCTCGCCCCCAGGTCAAGATGACATGGTGGCATGGTTCCGAGTTCAAGATGCACCTAGGACCTGAGATCGCTCCCTCAGGAACTACATAAAGGAGATGTGGGCAGGAGTACCAACCAGTGAGAGAGGAATTAGGGTCATGAGGCGGGACTTACCTCATGTGGGTCTGTGACACGCTCGGGCTAGCTCACGTGGGCGCCCTCATAGATCACATCAAAATGCCCCCTAGCTTGTGGCCGGTTTGGAATTGCCTCCCTTGACCTGTTTCTCCTTTCCTGCAAACACACACATATAAAAAATATAGAGATGTGGGTCATAGGACCCCACCTTGCTATAAAGAGATAAAAGAAGTGAAAATGAGAGAAGAAGTTCGACCGGACGGCTAGGCTGGCACAGTGGCTAGACCAGTATGGTGACTGATTTGACGTGGTAGGAAGACGGGCACAGTAACTCAGAACGGCACGGCAGCAATACTACTTGATGACATAACCAACACCAGCCTAGCACGATGGCTAGTCTGATGTGGCAGCAAGACTGGTACGGTAACTCAGATCGGCATGGCGGCAATACTGCTCGACGACAAGACTGACACGACAGCTAGTCTGGCGTAACGGCTAGTTAGACGCGGCAGTTAGATGGACATGGTAACTCAGACTGGCACGGCGACTAAACTACTCAACGACAAGACTGACATGGCAGCACAAGGTTTAGCCTGCCCTCTGGTCAAACAAGCAAAGAAGAGAAAGAGGGGAAGTGAAGACTAACTTGACTCTCGCTAGATCTTCCAAAAGAGACGAAGGTGAAATAAAACTGATGATGAAATAAGGATGATGGAAAATGAGGTGAAATAAAAATGAGAGAGACGAATTAAAATAAAATAAGATTAGAAGATGGAACGACATAAAAATGAATAAATTAAAATAAAATGAAGTAAAGGAAAATAAAATAAAAGGGATAAAAGAAAAAGAAATAAAATAAAATAGGGTAAATAAAATAAAAGAGGTAAATGAAATAAAGTGAAACAAATAATTAAAATAAAATAGGATGAGGTAATGGGAATAATATAAAAGGGGTAAATAAAATGAAGTGGAATAAAATAAAATAAATGAGGTAAATAAAATAAAGCAAAGTAAAATAAAATAAATAGGATGAATAAAATAAAGGAAATAAAGATTCAAATTAAAAAAATGAAGTAAATAAGATAAGGTGAGGGAACATAAAATAAAATAAAATAAATAGAATAAAAGAAAACAAACTAAGGTAACATGAAGTGGGTGAGATTAAATTAAAAAAAAAAGGTAGGTTGGTAAGAGAGGGAGAGAACTTATCATTGGGTGTTATTGATGAGAGGGTTAGATGAAAATGAAGGGAAGGGTACGAAGGAGTTGAATGAAACTTAGCGAAATAAAATTAAACGAAAAAGGAGGTGGGGGTTTGGCGTTGGGTTTGGAGAGGGAAAGAGGCACGAAAGTTTCGGTGTTAATGAAACGAAAAAAAAAAAAATTGCAAAAAAGGGAAATAGGTTTCGCTTTTGGGTTTTAAGAGAGAGAGAACGATGAGGTTGCAGGGAAGAGAAATGGTAGCGAGATGGAAAGGTGAACGGGAGGCGCTGAAGAGCAAAAGAGGACATGAATAACGAACGGCTGAGAGAGAGGACGACAGAAAACATATGGGTGGAAGCGGATGGCAAGATGGCTGAGATGGCTTGGGCGTGGACGAGGGGGTGCGACAGCTGGGGAAAGGTGGCGGAGATGGCAGTTGTGCTGCCGCCTGGGTAGGTGAATAGAAGGACAGGGGATACAAGGTTGTAGGCGACGGAACATGGGAAGAGCTTAGTTGCAAGTGGCAGCTGAAGCAGAGTGGGAATGGTAGCGGAGATTGGGATGACAGGTAAGTAGCTGTTGGTGGATGGCAACTGATGGTGGTTGCGGACGATTGGGAAGCAAAGAGGAGTGAGCGAGAGGTGGAGATGCGTTTTTTTTAAAGAGAGAACAACGAGAGGATGGGAGAGAGAGGGAGTGGTAACAGGTGGAGAGAGAAGGGGCAGTAGCAGGTGGAGAGTGTAAAGTGGTGCAGCAGTGAGAAAAAAGGGGAGGCAGCAGTGGGGTGGCTGAAAGAAGCGCACAACGATGGTTGTGGTTCACCCGCGGCGATGGTTGGTTCACGCGCGACGTTACGGGTTGGCTCACGCACGGCATTAGGAGCTGGATTCACGCGCGACGTTAGGGTGGAGTTCACGCGCGGATAAGGTAGGTTGCAAACGGCGATAGGAAAGATGGCTTGCAAACGGGCGATACGGAAGAAAAGTTTGGGAAACAGTGGTCGTGCGGGACCACTGATTGTGAGGGAGAGAAAGGACACATGAAGGTGCACAACGGGGGTGATGTGAGGGAACACTGAAAAAGAAGAAAAAGGGCGGTGGACACGAGGAACTACCAGAAAAAAAAAGAAGAAAGTGGACCCGAGGGTGTACAGGGAGCAAGCGGACGTACAGGGGTAAAGAAAAAAAAAAGAGAAAAATTGTGGTCATGCCAGACCACAGGGAGGGAGAGAGAAAGGTTGTGGTCGTGAGGGACCATAGGGAAGAGAGAGAAAAATTGTGGTCATGCGAGACCACAGGGAGGGAAAGAGAAAGAGAGGTTGTGGTCGTGAGGGACCACAGGGAAGAGAGAAGAGGAGCATTGTTGTCATGCGAGACCACAAGGGAAGGAAAGAGAGAAGAAGAGAAGGAGAAAGAGTGAAACATGGACATCAATGGGTTCCGCCATCCATGAAAGATGAGAGAGAAAGAGGGAGAAAGAGAAGAGAGAGAAAGAGAAGAGAAGAAAGAGAGAGAGAGAGAGAGAGAGAGAGAGAGAGAGAGAGAGAGAGAGAGAGAGAGAGAGAGAGAGAGAGAGAGAGAGAGAGAGAGAGAGAGAGAGAGAGAGAGAGAGAGAGAGAGAGAGAGAGAGAGAGAGAGAGAGAGAGAGAGAGAGAGAGAGAGAGAGAGAGAGAG
>NW_006497091.1:1813200-1938502 GCF_000471905.2 Amborella trichopoda
GAAAGAGAGAGAAGAGAAGAGAGAAAGAGAGAAGAGAGAAAGAGAAGAGAGAGAGAAGAGATGAGAGATAGTGAGAGAAAGAGAAGAGAGAGGAGAGAGAAAAGAGAGAGAAAAAGAAGAGAAAGAAAGAGAAGAGAGAGAGAGAAAAGAGAGAGAGAAGAGAAGAGAGAGAAGAGAGAAGAGAGAGAAAGAGAGAAAAGGAGAGACAAGAGAGAAAGAGGAAAGTTACTTTAAGCCCAGGGGCATCGATCCAAAAATTTCTCTCTCCTTCCTTTCTCTCAAAGAACGTGACCCATAATGAAGAAAAATAACAATTTTATTAAGCCAAAGTAGGGTCCCTTGTACAATGATATCATGTGATATATATAGACTTTTGCCCAAACGTGGGTGGATTAATCAAAATCTACCCTAATTGTTGAAAAATACAATTTAACTGAAATGATGATTTTGCTCCTACCCGATAATTCATGAAATTCCACTTCAGTCCCTATTGCACCCATGGAACGTGTGCGATTTTTTAGGAGGATTCGGGGTTGCTTCAGAGATTATCCGACGCAAAGGTTATTGTTTTCTCGTTGAGCTCAGAATGGCGATCAATTTTATACCCATTTCGAGTCGCGGATCACGTTTTTAGGCTATGATCATACGACGCGAAATTTGTATGGATCTTAAAAACTTCTGATTGATAGTGCGCTCATTTCTTGATGTTTTTCTGTGATTCTTCACTATATTTCACTGAGCATGCTGCCACAATTGCGTTGCAACAACGCAGCTTGATTTCGTGTCTGGACGAAGATTTTACAGTCTTTGGGTTTTGGCCAGAATCTGGAATCCGGCGGCCAAAATTTATAGCAATTTTATTAGCTTCGTGCGTGAAATCCAACCGTTCATCCCACGTGAGGTTCGGCCCAGATATAGCCTTCTACGTTACGCATGCGATGGAGCTAGTCTCGTGTCAATCCGATTCTCAAGCGTCGTGATATGGCTGCTCGAGCGAGACATGTCGCTGTTGAATTTCCTGCAACTGTCTTCACGAATCGCCAACTTCTCTCTAGGTTTTCTCCCTTGTCGAGCATCGTCACGGGGCTTGCCACATATCAAAAAGCTCGTCTTAATGGGATGAACACGTTGGCAAAATTTGAGCACATTCCAACTCGTAACGAAGGAGATATGGCTCCGAAAAATCGCTGCCCGAAACTGTGAACACAGTCACCACTAATGGTGACTTGGTGCAGGGAGGACGCACAGGAATAGCATGCGGCCTACCCTTTTTCAGTCTTTCCCCTTGAACTTTGTCTTGGAATGTTTTTTTAAGTCAAAACTTAAGCCCAAGGGGTTTTCGACCTTGCCGGATCTAATGGTGGTGGCCTTTTGAAGTCTTTAGAAGAATTTTCACCTATTCTAGGGCAATTATGAGACTGTCAAGAATTCCACTGTGCTTTATTGACCAGCTTCTCCTTTATTCCGCATCAGGGATCCAATGTGCTTAAAAATTCCTTCAAATAGCTTGTCCCACCGAATGTTGTGCTTGGAAAGAAGCGCGCTTGAAACACAACATTTGGAAAATTTCCTTCGGCTTTATTACTTTTTTATTCTTAGCCACAGGACCACGTGAACGCTGAAGAGATATCCACACAATGTTGTAACTAGGATGCTCAGACTTTTTGGATGCTTTGTGATGGTCCATCTGTGGAGACTTTGGGGGAGAAGAGACTTTTGAGGGATCTTGTCGAAGTCCTCACCCTCAAGGGACTATTTGTGATTCTGACAATTGAGGATTTTGTACGGACCTCGTTGGTCAGAATTAAGCCCGTCTGGCGGTAAAGTGTCATGCTTAAGGGAAATTTTCCCATTTAATATGGGTTTCTTTGTTTTGTTGTTTGTTCTTGATGGTCTGCTGAAGGGCCTTCTGTTGGCAGCCATCTACTTTTCGCACTAGATTTTCCTTGGCACGCAGGGTACCTCATTTTGTTGAGGTGACCAGCTGTGGGCACAACCTTGCTTACTGCTAGCAATTTCGACAATCATGATACCTCTCTTCTTTGCCCGAGGCGACCCTTGGGGCTCAATCCTGATTGCTGCATAACAAGTCCAAGGTCTGACTGACTTAGCTTTCTTGGGGCACCTTCAACATCTTGGAGTGCGTTAGTGACCTCCTGAGAATGGTGCTCTTCTTCATGAGACTTGTCTTGCCTTCTTGGCGAGTCTTCTGTTCTTCGAGTTCTTTTGAGAACGGACTCAATCTGTCGGAATATTTCCTTGATGCTCATCTTTTTGGGCCTTGGTATTAGGGTATTCTGACACCAAGGATTTTTCTTCTTGCATAGTGGCTAAAGCCACCTATGAGACGTGTGCTGCATCAACCTGCTTATTGGTCCACATCAACCTACTTATTGGTCCAAGCGTCCTTTTTGGATTTTCACTTGTATGACGTCGTAGAAACGGTTTTCACCAACTTTCTTATATTTGGGGCTCTTTTACCCATGACCTTTCAACCATGTCCACCCTTATTCTTTCATTTTTACTCACGATGCCCTTTGGGGTTTTCACCGTGCCCGGGTTTTTCTTTTAACGGAACTCTCTTACTCATGGTTTCGTGACCACGCCCGTCCGTCATTTTTACTCTTGGCGTTCCCTTGTCCAGGTAAACACCATTCTCGTTATTATTATTATTATTATTATTTTGAAGGAAGGCGTGTTTAGGGTCATGCCTTTGGGACCTATGCGAAGCCTTTTAATGTCATGCGGCCAAAACATGCACTATAATTTAAGGTAGTACAGCTGGACCATGGTGGTGATGAATGACAGTCTTTGGAGGCCACATAGTGAGTATGGTGGTGGTTTGACTGACTTTGGGATGATGGCACGAGGCTGCCTATAAGGGACGAATGACATATGGGTGGAAGATGGAAAGTGGTGACCCACTAGTTGACAGCGAGTATGGGTGATGGAATGGCTCGCCGTTGGTGAGTGCGAGTGAGACTCACTGGGGAATGATAAATGGAAATGAACGAAGATGGATTTTCTGGGGAGTTAATGAAGGTGATGTGCGCACACGGACATGTAGGTTAGGGAAGACATGCATGAAGACGCATGTAGAGGGCATATGCGCATATGTGGGGGCGTGTTTTAAGGTCTTGCCTCCGGGACCTATGCAAAAGAGTTTAACGTCATGCGGTCAGGACGTGCACTATAGTTTAAGGTCATATAACTCGGACCATGGCTGTGCAGTTTAGAGTCATGCAGCTAGGACCATGTAATTTAAGGTCGTGTAATTAGACCTTTGCTACAGTTTAAGGTCATATAGTTTGGACGGTGGCTGTGCAGCTTAGAGTCATGCAGCTAGGACCATGCAGTTTAAGGTTGTACAACTAGACCTCCGCTACAGTTTAAGGTCATATAGTTTGGACCGTCACCACAATTTAAGGGCATATAGTTTGGACCATACTGGTAAGCCTTTTAACGTCATGCGGCCAGGGCGTGCACTATAGTTTAAGGTCATACAGCTGGACCATGGCTATGCAGTTTAAAGTCCTGCAGCTAGGACCATGCAGTTTAAGGTCGTGCAACTAGACCTCCGCTATAGTTTAAGGTTGTATAGTTTGGACCATGCAGTTTAGGGTTGTGCATCTAGACCGTTGTGTGGGTTGCTATGTAGTTGAAACTCCATGGGGAATAGAAGCATGGATAACAATCCGACTCCCTGAGGATAAAATGGTTAAGGCTATATACAAGCAGAGGGCCTAGATGGAGATGGTTGCCCTATGAGGAGTGGCAAATGGAAGCGGACTTCATTGGGGATTAAGGGGGCAAGTGTGAATCTCCAGGGGTGAAAGATGAGACTCAATCTTTGGGGGTGAAAGATGAGACTCCATGGAGAATAGGTTTATGAAAGGTGATCCGACTCCCTAGGGATAAGATAACTTGGTGCGAAACAGACCCACTGAGGATTGAAGAGGTAAGCATGCCTCTTTTTTTTAGCATACACCTAACTCCATTGGGGATGATGGGCTGCGGCACAGGTGTGACTCCTATTAGGGATGATGGGCTGCGGCACATGTGTGACTCCTATTGGGGATGATGATAAAACACTCACGGCGGTGACCAGGCTCAAACATGCGTGACGCTAGCCATGGGCGGCAGTAGCATTGACCAGGTTCAAACATGCACGACACAAGCATGTGCGGGAGTAACACACGTGATTGTGGTCATGGGCGGCAGTAGCATTGACACACACGGCGCTAGCACGGGCGACAGTTGCACGAAAGGTGTTGAGCAGTCCTTAGCGTTGGTTGTGCGCAATGTTAGTCACAATCAACATTGGTTACGCAGATCATTGGTCGCGCGCGGCATTGGTCTGAGTTCGGGCCTCGAGCCTGTGCCCGACCCGATCCAGCCCATTGGCGTTTGTCTTTAGTGGCATGTTCGACACTGGAGCATGGACGACGGTAGCATGTGCGACGATGACATGCTTATCAGTGACGTGCTCGATGCTAGCATGGGCGACTCTAGCATGGGCAACAACTTCATGCACGGTGATGAAGAAGAAGCACGCGCAGCGATAAGGAACACACCCGACGGTGAAGAAGGAACACGTGCGGCGGTGAAGAAGGAACACGCGCGGTGGTTGAGGGGACGTGTGCGCGAGAGATGCGTACGAGCAACGGCTTGTGAAGGACCTCGGGCTTGAGCTTAGGAGGTACTGCCCCGATCAACCCGGCCTCATGGGGAAAGGTCTTTTAAGGTCTTGTGCCCCCAAGGGATGCTTTCAAAAGTCCTCACCCTTGCTAGGCGTGTTGAGGGAAAGTTTAAGGTCTTCACCCACTTTAGACCGTTGTAGAGGTAGGGTCACGCATGACAAGAAGTGAGATCATGGGTGATTGAGGTGTATGACGGGGGCTTAAGGGGGCTATGAGTGATGTGACTCAATTGGGAAAATAGTGGCCCGGAGAGTCTTGAGGTAATGGGTGGTGAAAGTGCCCTATCAGGTGTGGGGGTACACGGTGCAGACTGCGGTACCCCTCTTTAGGATGTTGGCTTTGTGGAGGTAGGCGCATGACTTGCATGGTTTGCTTTGAAGCCTCACAGTTGAAACTGAGATACACCTTGATTAGGGAGGACACCTCGAAGGGGTGGTGTTCTTTCACCGGGGGCTTGTGAAAGAGGATGTAGTAGGGGACCATGGAGACATGTAGGAATGGGAAGCAATTTATAGTCGTGTGAATGGACTATATGTTGCGCAGTTTAACCTCTTGCTATAGGGACGTGGGACATTTTTTCTCGTGTTGTCCCATAAGGCAAAGTTAGCACGCCCGTCATTTGAGAGGGAGTGCCCCAAAGGGTTTTCACTACATCCCTTTTATTTTGACACTCTTGCCCATAGTGCCCTTGTGGGTTTTCACTATGCCCGTCTTTTTCTTTCTTTTCTTTTTCTTGACTTATTTTACGCATTGTGGCCTTTGGGATGCACACCGTATCCATCATTTCATTTTTTGTTTTATTTTTTGACATTTTTACCCATGATGCCCTTGCGGGTTTTCATCATGTCCGTCTCCTTATTCTTTTTTTTTTTTTGCGGAAGCATGTTTAAGGTCATGCCACCATGACCATCAATTTGGTGTATTTTAAGGTCATCTGCCGAGATTTGAGGGCATGTTTAAGGTCTTGCCTTCGAGACTGTATGTTGTGCAATTTAATGTCGTGCCACTAGGACTTGTGCTATAGTTTTAAGGTCATATAGCTTGGACCATGGCTATGTAGTTTAGGGTCTTGTAGCTCGGACCATAATGTGGCACTGAATCGCGCATGAAATTATACCGCTAGTTCAATTTTCCCACTGTCTATGCGGTTCTAGATGATGTCTCCGATGGTATGACATTCCTCAATCTTGTGACCAAGCATCCTATGATATTGGCAATAATTGAGCTCGTCATCTCTCCTGACTTCATCCGGTCGTTTTACTTTAAGTAGCTTGATCATTCCTTTAGATAAGAGAGTTTCAAGCAACTTGGGGAATCATGCACTTGTCAAAGGAATAACTCTCGTGTCGGCTTCTGCTTAAGAAATGCATGGTATTTGGCATGGTGAAGTCGAGTCTTCGGCTTCCTTGTGGCAGTAAAGTTTGATCAACATAAGCTGGGCGGGGTTTCTGATAGCGATTCGGCTTCTTTGTCACTAAGTTATCACATCTTTTTGATGCTTTGGCTACCATGCATTTTACTAGTCCTTCGTTCTCAATCTGAAGAAAAGATGGAGATGGGACTGGCAGTGAGGGAGGTGAGGGTGGGAGTAGTTCATCATTTGATGGCCTTGTTTCGATGACCAAGAGCGGTGCTTGAGAGACAGTAAATAGGGCTTGGTGGGTATGCTCAAGCTTATGAGATTCTAGTACCAGTTGATGCAAGGTTTCTATCATTTCATCTTTCGACCTCATCTCGGCCTGTAACTGCTTTAATGTGACCTTAAGCTATGTAATCTCGTCTTCATAAGCTTTTGATACTTCACCGATCACAACGGTTTCGATACTAGCCGTACTTGAGGGCTCCTTACAATTAAGAGAGAACCTGAACTTCTCATAGGACGGCAAGCCTCCATCGTCATCCTCGAGAGGATACATCAGGCATTCATGACATGAGGAGAGCAGACAATTGGCTTTGCAGGGAGTCGTGGCATTCTCAGGGTATGGAGGAGCCACTTGAATAGAGCTAGCATCAGGGGAAGCAGAGCTCGTTTCATCTTGTAGTAGGGAGCAACTTTCCTTGGATGAGAGTGAGGAGTTCTCATCAGAGGTAGGAATGTTTGGGAGGGGGGGGCAGGGAAGCAAGTAAGGGAAGTAGTATCATTAAAACCAACGAGAGTGGATGGTTGTTCATCACGTGTTCAAGATTCAATGATGAATCCTTGAAAAGACGGAAGGAAAGTGGCCAATGGCAGGGTCCCCTTCTTGTTCTGAAGATCGATCTTGACAATGGGTTTCTCAAGCCCTTGCAGTGGTTCAACAGTATCAGTTTTCTCTTCAGCTTTATCTTGGGGAGCCAGGATGTCAAGGAAGACTTTGAGGGGAGATGATGAATCATTCTCTTGCATTATGGGAAGGGAACTTGTCTCTTCATAGATCAATCTCTCCACCACAAAGGGGTTGTGGACAATGCCCTCGGTGGGTTCAGCTTCCATTACACTTGAGGAACCGGGGCTGCCTTGGAGCGGTGTCTTTGGGCTTAACAAGAGTTTAGGGGAAATTGATTCAGACCCACGAGCTGCCCCGAGCTCAATCTGCTCGAAGAAGCCATTGCTCTTGGTGCCCTAGCCCGAAATGGGTTCGGGTGTCTGATCGAGTGATGATGCCATTGGCTCAGGATTGATGGGGTCACTTGGGTCAGTCTGGCTCTTTACCCTGTTCGTAGGCTTGTCCTTGCCCCAAGTGGGACTTCGATCTTCATAAATAACCAGCTTCATCATGCCCAGAGTAATCGTTTTGGTGTTCTCCTCATTCGATGCTTTTCCAGCATCATCTGCATTGAGGGGAGTTAAGGAAAAGGAAGGGCTCTAGTCCTCGGCAGAGAAGTCTCTCATGATGTCCTCTACTTTGCCTACAGAACCTGGGGAAGTTTTGGATTTGTGCATGTGTGCACGTTGCACAGGTGTGCTCCAGGTGGGCGGGGGGATTGACGCGTGTGCGCCCTCTGCAGAAGGACTTCAGGTAACCTAGTGGTCAACCCAAGCTCGAGTAGTGTGTCCGGTCTTAAGAGGCCCGGTGTCGTGAGCATGTGTGTGTGACGGAATGGCTGCGCGACCATCCCTCACTGAGTGAGTAGACATGTGCTGGGAGGGGGGGCTAGGACGTTCCCCCTTGTGTGCTCAAGCCAACACAGTAGCAATGTGCCCCGAGCATGCAGTTCATATGCAAGGGGTGTGCATGGCTAGGTCTAAGAAGAGCCCTGATAGTGTCCTGAGGTAACATGAAGGTTGCCCCGAGTGGTGTGTTGTACGTACAAAGGATGTGCAGGGCCAAGTCTAAGAAGGACTGACAGTGTCCCGAGGTAAACTGAAGGTTGCCCCGAGGTGTAGCTAGAATGGGTAGTCCACTAGTTTTAGTAAGTGTGTGTGAGGTGGCAGCTTCAGAGCCGCCTCATCTTGGTGTCGAGCATATTGTTATAGGGGCCCGCAGTGATAGAGAATGGGGGGTAGCCTTGCGGCATCCCACAGGAGCAATAGCAGATGAATTTCCAGTCGCGGGAGAGGGAGGGGAGGCTTTTGGGCTACCCCAAGCAATGGGACCAGCAAGTGACTCGCTGGTAGCGGGGTGCAAGCTGTGTGCTGGTGTGTGTGCCCAATGCAAAGTGCGTTGACGGAGGTCTGTCAATGCATGGATGTAGGGAGTGAGGGACTTGTTGGTCCATCTTCGCCTCTATCCAGGTGAAGACCTCGTGTTTGAAGACATTTTTCAGCACCATGGGTCCCCTATGCGAAATAAAAGAGAGAAGCCAATCAATAAAGCTTGACAAAGAGTGGAAATTTAAACAGTCTCAGAATGGCCCCAGAATTGGTCAAGATCTTCATAAGGACTCCTGAAAGTTGTTGGCCATGTTTTGTCGTATTCTGACATGTCTAGAGTAGTGCATACTGAGAAACAGTTTCGACAGAATAGGCCTCTAGCACCTTGAAATGGACCCCTATAACTAGAACCCTACTTTCGGAGCATCAAAAGGCCATGGGACCACCTCCATTTGATCCGGTATGGTTGAAAAGCTCTAGGGGGTCAAATTTCGGCTTAAATAGACACTTCAGGAAGAAGTAATGGGCTAAACATTAAAATAGGAGGAGCCACACTATTCCCGTGTGGCCACCCTGCAACTAAACTCCATTAAAGCACAATCACGAATAGTAAACCTACAACATCAATATCTCCCTCGTTCGAGATTGGATCGTACTTAATCTTATTGAAACATATTCGTCTCGTCGAAACGAATGTTTTGATATATGGCACGTCCCGTGACGATGTCGTAGCAGGGAGAAACACTAGAGAGAAGTTCGTGATTCAAAGCCGCAAGTTGCAGAAAATCAGCAGGACCTCCACTCACTCGGGCAGCCATATCACAGCGCCTGCAAACCCGATCACATGCTTAAGTCCGTGGCTATCGTTGGTCCGAACCCCGAGCGTGATGAACCGTCAGATTTTACACAATATTTAGTTGAAGTCACTGTAGATTCTGGCAGATATAATTCTAAATTCTGGCCAAAAGTTCAAGGTTGTCAAATCTTCGTTTGGGCACCAAATCGCATCCCATTTGTTGCAACGCGATCGTGGTGACATCCTTAGTGCAATTCATTGAAGAAATCGAAGAAAAAACATCAAGATGAAGACACACTATCAATCAAAAAATTTTAAAATCTATTCAAATTTCAAGTTACGTGATCATGCCTCTACAGTGTGGTTCATGGCTTAAGTTTATTATCAAAATGATCGTAACGTCGAGCTCTACGTGATGACAATCAGCTTTTGTTCATTTGGATGCCGGATTGTCAATGGATCGATAAAGAAGAATCAAGAACATCCATAGTTCTCAGCAGGGACTGTTTTGAAATTTCCCCAATTATTAGGCTGGGCCAAATCAATCATTTTGCACCCTATTTTCTTATTTTTTTAATTCAAATAAACCTTAATTATCATCAATTAGGGTCACGTTTGGGTAATCCACCCACGTTTTAGCCCTAATCTCGTTCCCTTGTCAAGTCCTCTTGTCGCTTCTCCTCCTTATTCAAATCCTCCTCTTCATCACCCTAAGTTCTCATCTTCTCTGCCATATGAACATGCACATCTATGCATGTTCACCCCAAGACAAGGATGGGTCTCTCGACCCACTTGTCTTGCAAATTAACCATGTTAGTGCTTTGCAGAAAACAAGGAGATTGCAGGTCAAGGGAAGCAATTTCGAACCAACTGAAGCAGCTAGGGGGTTTTCCATCGAGATCTAAGAGGGCGCTTGCGCGAGTCAGCCTGAGTAAGTCACAGACCCAGGTGAAGTTGGTCCCCACCTCACGAATAAAATTAATCTCTCACTGGTTGGGCACCAGCCCTTGTTTTGTGAACAAGGTTACTAAGAGAGTAATCTCAGGTCTTGGGTCTTTTGAGCCTGAGACAGGTGTCATCATATCATCTAGATCTGAGGGGGGGGCGCTGGGCGAGATCCAAGCATCTTAGCAGTTTGGCGACTCCACTGGGGACTTACTACCCCTTTGTCCATTCACTCTTGCTTGATCGGCATCACCTGTTACTTTCTGCACTGCATTCCATGGCATCTGGGTTATTCAACCCGTTCATATGAGTTAGGGATTTTCTCATATCCGCACTCGTGATCGTCCCGAGGAAGCGAGTTTCTCAAGGCTCGTTCCCTACACTCCTCTTGAGTCGAAACTCATACTCCGGCTCCCAGGTTCTTTCTTGGATTGGTGCGAGAAGGGACGTGAAGGTCCCTACCTCCCCACTTTCTAGTTCTGGTGGACCCTCCACCAAGGCCCTTCGCATTGGTAGCACGCTTGCTACCTCCCGCAGCTTGCACCATGCTACTGAGAAGTCCCTTGCAAGTCACATTGCTAAGGTACGTCGAAAGGCTGCCCTGTCCGCTTTTGCGAAAGGCAAGCAGGTTGCCATCACTCCTGAGGGTCGCCATAAGGCCACCCCCCATACTCCTTCACCACCCCAAACCTCTATGCCTAGAGGCTCGACACACCGAGGATGAGAACCTAGGGCCTCCACCTCTCGCACATACCTAAAGGCCCATGGTCCGTCCACTGGAGCCACACCTCGGGGCAACTTTCATGCTGCCTTGAGCTCGCGTCCAAGGCTAGGCCTTCTCAGGCCGATCCTGCACGCGCGATGCATCTGCATCCCACAGCTCAGGCAGCGCCAACTTGAGCATAAGGCGGTCGACCACTTCGTCGCCCCTCTCAGTACACACGGCTTCACCCTATGAGAGATAAGTTCCTACCGAGTCCCTCACAGACACGATCTTGTATGTCTCAGCCTCCTAAGGTTGAACCAGCTGATCGAGCTCGGGCTGACCCTCAAGTCACCCAGAGGGCTGCCTCCAAAGGTGCACACGCACCAGCTTCATAGGTTCCTCCCCGATCTTGACTCAGGTCGAATCGTGAGCTAGTTCATTCTTTTGTCACCTTTCATTTGCCAGGCAAACACCTAGAGACCTGGAACTCGAAGTTTTTCCCTAAGAGTACCATCTTGAGTCAACCACTTCAGGTCAGGCATGCACCCGAACCTCACAAGGGAATTCGGGGCAAAGGCCTGATGGCAGATAGAAGCCTACATCCTCCAAGGCAGCAGCCCATATTGCCTTCTATCCTTGGACCTCACTCTCTGCTCCAGCTGATGGACACAACCCTCACATGCTCAAGAAAGATGGGGCAGTCCAGATCCCAGACTCAATTCTGGAGTGAGGTCTATTGCAGCCTCAAGATCAAGCAGAAGAGAAGTCTGCAACTCTTAATTAGAAAGGCCCCTAGGGAAGTTGAGGTTATCACTCTCAATGAACTCCTTTCCCATAATTCCTTATTCTCTCTTTGGATTCCAGAATCTGAGCAAGAAGTTCAAGAATATTGCTTGGTGGTTACTGTCACAGGAAAAGACCGAGCTGTCAAGAAATCAAGGTCCCAAGACCATTAAGAATCGGTCCTCACATGGTCGGCATGCAAGACTCGAGTCCAGTCGGGGCATGCTGAGCCCCTACCGACCGACTTGCCGCGTACAACTTGCCAACCTCGGCAGTTCACTACTCCACCTGACTCTGACCCTCCAGAAGAAATGGTCAGCATCATGGTGATCAATGAGCCGAGTGACGCCCAAGAAGAGCGGATGAACAGGTTCGAGGTGATGATGCAGTCCATTCTCGAAAAGATGGATTATTTGGAAGCCTCCAGACCCCCTTCTTTTCACCATGAGGCCAACTCCCTGTCTGGAGAGGACACAACTCCCAACTAAACTCCCCCACCGACCTCCCAAGACAGCTCCCGCATGGTTTCACAAGCTGATATAGATTCCGTGGTGACCCACAGTCTCAAGAGTAAGATCTCGGGCATGCAAGGGGCACCGCTTTATTAAAAGGCATACCCCTCGTATATCGAACACGTGGCATTTCCCCCAGATTATAAAAAAGGGAAGCTCCCCCTTTTCAATGGTACTACATCCCCGCACCAGCATATCACTCACTTCCAAGCAGCTTGTTGAGAGACAGCAGCTGACGGGCGATGCCTCCTCCGTCAATTCATCGAGACTCTCGAATGGCCAGCTTTCCAGTGGTATGCTAGGCTACCTTCAAGCTTGGTACACACATGGTAAGAAATGAAGCAATTGTTTTACCAGTGCTTCTATAAAGTCCAGAGAAATGTGGAAACCATCAAGCTCCTCACTCTGACTCAAGAGGCTGGTGTGCTAGTCGATATGTTCATCACCTGATGGAGAGAGCTGGCAACCTGTCATGCCACTCCCATGACTGAAAGAGAGGCAGTTCAGACCTGCATATGAAATATGTTACCCGAGATTTCCCTGCATGTTGAGGCTTCCAATCCAGCCTCCATGTCAGAGCTCATCTTTAAAGCGGTTCGTATAGAAGGTTTGTCCAAGCACCATGGTGGATCTCGTCAATCGCCCTATAGCTCGGGAAACGACTGGGGCAATAGTAATTGTCGCTCTAATAATCGGGGCAACCAGCAAAAAGAGGTGATTAACGCAGCTGTCACCGTGACTAACACTAAGAAAGCCACCCCTCAAACCTTGGACCTCTCCAAAGGGGTAGTCACAACCAAGGCACAAACAACACCACAGGCTAGAGGCAAGCAACAACAGTCTTATAACAAGATCTCGCCCCCCAAAAAATATAAATCAAAGTGACTACTGGATCCAACACTAGAACAAGGTGTACCCCTTTGAGAAGGAGTGGGTTCCTGCACTGCTTCGGTTACAACTAGAGCAAAACATGATCTATCTACCGGAGGTCAAATCCCCAGAGCAGGCTAGACAGGAGACACACGAGAGATATTACGCATATCACAGGAGAGTAGGCCACCCCACTCAAGAGTGTTATACGCTCAAAGACATTATCGAAGCCCATATTAACAAGGGGTAGATAAAGCTCAAAGAGCCAAATAAAGCATTTGGGGCAACTGAGGCTTCCCATGTAGCGACAATCCAAGAGGATGACGAGGTACCTACCGTACTTCGTGCAATATTCTCCATAATGCTCGAGGAGCATCTCATCACGCTGAAGCCGACAAGATAGCCCAAGTTCCTGCCTCCAGGAACTGAGAACCTCTGGTATCCATATCATTTGATACGAGGCCATGACCTGAGCAAATGCACTGGCTTCCACAAGCTCTTGGCAAAGAAGATGCAATAGCACCAAGAAGTTCATTGTAACCCATAAGAACAACCTCAAGTCCATGCTCCACTAGTGTAAGAAGACCTCGTGACACAAGCCCAGGAAAGTGTGCTAGACCCTTTGCAGGCCCTCTTCGAGGCGATGCTCCAACGGGGTCTTGTCACTCCCAAGCCCACCAGACAACTTAGGCGTCTTGCCCAGGGTACGAAAAATCTCTAGTGCTCATATCACCAGGTATGGGGCCATGAGCTGAGGGAATTCTCTGGGTTCGAAGCTGTAGTCGTGGTGAAGGTACAAAAAGGCCACATTATTTGCACCATTCCCCCGGAACGCTTCCAAGCCATCACTGCCATCCAAGAGGAAATCCCACTACAGGTCCCCTATGAGCATACACTAGATCCTTCAGAGCCCTTGACTTCTAAGCCGTAGAAAATCTATCGTAGACGAAGTAGGCTCAAGTCCTTGAAGCGTGAGGCAGTCCGCGAATCTAGGGCTGCTCATCAACTCGATAGGTCGGACCAAACACCTCCCAATGGATTCAGAAAGAGATGAGAGCCCAGATCAACTCGCCGAAGGAACCATATCTCTCAGCCACCAGTTGAGGAGTAATTCCTCAAGCTCCTTCCTCCACTACCGATCTTACAGGACTTCATCTAAGGCGCAACTTGCCTCATCCCTTCGTTTAATCAGGTGGACGTGCCTGAGTCATCAACTGCTTGGGACTCGCCTAATACGGGTGACGATGTTAAAAGCATCCCCCAACAATTAGAGCTGGGGCAAGACCTAAAATACCCCCTGCACACATCCAATTCTGGTGACGAAGTAAAAAGCTACTCAGAACACTCTAACTCCGCCTCTTCTTCTTCTCCTCCCTTTTCTTCTATCTCTTTCACAGGTGCAGCTCGACAGTGCCCAAACTTCGATGCTGTAAATAGAGAACTCGAAGGCACCAACATCAGCAGGTCGCATCGGAGGCTCCTAAGAAAGATGCTGGCCCAGGCGGCAAGATTCTTAACCATCGTCGATGCCCTGACAACTCAAGCCAAGGCCGAGCCATCTTCAAGCTCCTGTTCCAAGGATGCCTCCCATATGGTGCAGATCTAGAAAGTATCATCCAGCACAGGGGAAATGAGCCTAAGATCAGGGAAGAAGCTACAACCCACACCTTAGAAGCTGTCTCATGATGGCATCGAGGACCTTAGGCGAATGATTACGGACATGTTCAAAGAGGACGAAAGACAAGGCAAGATCCTCCCCTTGACTCTTATTTACCCAAGTATACCTTGGCACATATTTGAGGTCATGGTGTCATCCCCCGAAGACGAAGCTTCCCCCTCTACCTCCACTTCTAATTCGTTAGAACAAAATAATGAGCTAGGAGCAACCCTTGAGGCTGAGAAAGCCCTACGGGTAGACCTTCCAGCACCGAGGGTCACCTACACATTGGACCAGCAAAAAGTCCTGCATGTCCCCATTGCTCTCTTAGAAGCTAAACTGGCATATCAACCACCAAGAAGGTACTCCAAATCCCATCCTTCTTGAACAAGGAGATCATCAGCAACCAAAAGAAGGCCTTACACTTCTCAGATGCTCTCAGAGAAGGATAGGCAGATAAGCCCTCTGGCTCTCAGGAACTAGACCCCATGGCAGAGTTGAGAAGTAAGGTTCGCAGTCTCCCGAATCAGTTGGAGGTTATGCGCGTTGCTTCAAAGAACTTAAATGAGGTCGTCCCTAAGACTAATACCTGTGATCCGTTCAAGAGCAATGCACCCCGAACCGAAGCCAAGGCTCCCCCAGATTGGAGTATTTACAGCAAACATGCTCACCAAATCATGAGAACCATGAATTATAAGCTACTGTCTAATCAAATACTAAGGGGTGAAGAAGCAACTGCTCCCCCATTCGAGGTCATTGAAGCCACAACAAGCTGTCATTAGACAAAGCAAGGAGTGGGCTATTCTTTTTCATCTCACACTATGAAAGGGTGGAGACAATGAAGCAGAAAGAGAAGGAAGAGTAAAAGACATGTATCACATAGAAAGAGGAAAGAGCTATTTCATTCATAAATCAAGGGGGCATTACAAATGTCATTTCCTTTACAATAGAAGAAATGAGAAGAAGAAGAGAAAGAAGGCATTGCCTTCGGCCAATGCCTTCGCTCGCTGGATGTCTACTCTCAGTTCGGCCACCAGCCCGGCCTCATACTCCACCAAGGTCAACTTGTGCCCAAGGGGTATTCGAGGTCAAGCTGCTTCTGACCTAGCTCCTTATCCTCAGCCCCCTAAGCTACCGTCTCCTTCTCCGGTTTTTCAAGTTCCCTTGCCCACTTGGCTATTTTACCTTCAGAGCCTTTACCCTGTTTTGGCGTGTTATAGCTTTCTCAGTAAGGGCGGACCTATGAGAGACAATAGCCTCCCTCTCTTGTAGTTGGGCCTTCGCCAGTTCACGGTTGTGTGCCAGTGAGGCTTCCAAGGACTCTAACTGGGAGCCCTCTAGTCGCGCTGTAGTCTCTTCCTCTTATAAATCCTTCACCCTCCGTCCCTCTAGTTCATTCATGATGCTGTCAAAATATGGGATGGCCTCTGTTGCGCCCCCAGGGCAAGTTGCCTCAGTTGCATGAACGCATCGCCAAGCTCGACCAGGGGTAGCTCCTTCAGCTTTTGAATGCCTACCCAAAGAATCTCCATGATAATTTCAGGCATTCCACTGAGGATGGGCCTAGGCGGCGTAGTAGGCGTGACTACAGCAGGAGAATCCACAGCTGCAGCCACGGGACTAGCAGGAACAATGGCCAGATGGGTCACTTGCGTCTCCGTTAGCGACCACAAAACCTAAGGCCTCAGGCTCTCAGATTCAAGGGCAACCTCAGGCTGCCCTAGTATCTTAGCAATAGCCCTCTTGCTCAAATCGCCTCTCATGACCTATTCGGGATTGACCCTCTCATGTTCAGGTGCTACAGTGTCGCCCTCTGTAGGCTCCGCAGCCTTAGTCGGGGCAAGGGTGACCTTCCCTCTTAGATTTACTGCCTCAGTATCATGGTGCACCACGGTAGCCTCCTCTTCCGAGGCGGTGTCTTTTTCCTACTCCCTCTCTTCTAGAACCCCGCCTCTGACACTCAACATGTACATGAGCTCCTTATGAGTAGTAGGAGCACCATCCAGGTTCTTTCCTAAGTGGTCGAAAAAAGCGCGATCCGTGAGGTTTCCGACCGGGAAGGTGGGCCTACTCATGTGAAGGTGGTCATTGTAGAATAAGCTACGTGCATGATCAGGAGTATGGAAGACTGCTTTCTGCCAAGCAATCCTCAGGAGAAACGGACACATTGTTTCCTCCAACACCAACACCCTATTTCTGAGGTAGGTGTTAGGGAGATAAGCCTCGAGCCAGCCGTACACGTAGTGGATGGGGAAAGGCATTTTGAAGTGCCCTGGGAAGGCTTCACCATCCACTGTGCCGTTGCCTCCTTCATCGCCCTGATAGGCTTTCTCCCTAAACACGGCTCCCAAGCTATAGTAGATGTTTCATAGGACCGGCTGTATGAGTGCGTTCTCTCGTCCCCGCACTATGTCGCAGGCTACATAGAACGTGCCTGGATTTATAATATCTAGTCCTCGGGGGCAAGCAAACTTGCACAGGAAGAGTATAAGGTACGCCGCCAGGAAGATGTGGTCATTCCCGCTGTGCAATTCAAATACTGGAGGGCTTCCCTTCATGGATGCCTTCTTCTTTCTTCTTGGGCTTGAGCCAGCCTCATCAATACAATCTCCATAGAAGAATGGCACCCATTGGGTGAAGGAGACGTGTCCATTCTTGGACTCAGAGCACAGCAACTGGTAAATCCCAAATAACCCTTGTAGTCCAGCTTGTGGGTCTTCTTTCTTGACCCGTTCACCTTAAAAAATGACCGAGTTCGGGGGCACGAACTTGTCATACATAGCACTGATGAGTGGGAGCCCACCGATGAAGTGTAGATCTAGCAAAGACATCCATGCTTTCTTATGACCAAGCAGCCATGTGTTATTGACATGGCTCTAGGTTTCCAATAGCACCTTGACCCTGTTCGAGCAACGGTCATAGTATCCTGCCGAGCACTAAGTGGCGGCTAGTAGGGAAACACGCTTTAGAATGCTCCGATATCGGCTCAGCACCCTTACAGTCTAGGAAGAGTACCTTTCAGGTACTGGTGCTCCCCTTGCACCCAGAGGCCAGTAGAAGACCACTTTAGGCTTGGGGTCTTCACCATCCTCTTGCATAGGGTCAGCAAGCCCTAGCCTGAGGCTATATTCCTGTGCAAACAATGGAGGAGCCCTACCCCTTCCTTCACCCTCATATTTCCATTGCTGTCTTCTATGATCTCAAAGTGGACGGGGTCACTGATAAAGGTGATGCTCAAAGGCCACCTTGGTTCACACAGAGCCTGGGTGAGTCATATGGGCTCACCCCTCACCAAACTTTCACCTGCGAATGAGTCGGTGCCGAGTTCTCCTACCCTTGGGTGATTCTTCACATCTGGAATGATGCCTGAAGATTGGGGCATGAAGCTAGAGCAAAGGGTTTACTGCTGCATGCAAGTCACTGTGGGGCAGTGTTACCGCCGTGTGCAAAAGGCAAGGCTATCGTCGACTGCGTAAGGCTGTCTACAAAACACTAAGTCCCAGCCCCGGCTGCATTCGTGAGGGTGTATCACCGGCTGAGTGCTTAAGGCTTAGTGCTGACTGTGCTTGTAAAAGGATATTGCCGTCTGCTAGCTAGAGTGAATGACGCCATGTAAAGATCAAGTGGTTATTGTCGTTTGCCCAACTGAGAGGCTATCGCTGTATGCTGTAGGGGAATAACGATGTCCGCATCTAGCGCCAGCTGTAAACTTTTGTACGTGCTACACGTACAACCCCACTACCCTCAAAATTCGGGCACCCCGCCTGCCACCTGCGACGTGGCCTGACACCACGCGTGTGGAAGGTGACTGATCGCCGTCCCTCGACTTTCCACCGCCAGACAGCTACGGTCTTCGCAAATCTTTGGATTCCTATCAGCGTTTCTTCTTTCCACTGGAAACTCTCCTCCATCCATCGGGAACCCCCTTCTGACCCTATTCTTTCCCCTCACCGGCAGCCGGGAATACCGAAAAACCACCGAAATCTCCGTAAAAGCTCCCCTATGACCCTGCTAGTTTCCTTCTCCCTTCTTTGCACTCCCTTATTCGCCAAAAAATTGCAGAGCTTCTGGCAGAACCACTGTTCAACTTCCGTTCTCCTTGACAGTAATCATAAGGTCATCGGGAGATCACCAAAAACCCATGTGCAAGTGTCAGTAGTCCCTGCTTTCTCCTCTCCCACCTTCCTGGTGTCCTGTCGGCAACCACGAGACTACAAAGAAATCAGTGAGGGTTCTCGAGATTAGTCGGTGACCCCTGGTTTGCCTCACTCCTCCTTTGCAGTGCCCTGGAGCTCGTTAAAGCTCCTCTGCAATGCCTGCAACTTCGCCAGGCTCCCTTCTTCTTCGCAAGAACCCCCTGTTCCTTGCTCGAGGGGCATTGACACACTCTCAAAACATTCGCAAGAACTCTACGAAGGTTCACGATTTGCTGAAGTTTGCTAGAGAGCTTCTGAATGACTGTGCACTGTGGCGTGGCCAAAGGTTTCTCACCAAAAGTCTCCTGATGAAAGCTCTCGTTCTCTGAAACTCTCTTCACTGTTTCACCTTACCCCCTTTTATAGACAAGGGTTATATAATGTGGCCCCCAAAAGCTCGAAATGCTGCTCTAGTCCTCGTCTCCAAACGGTTATGAGACTAGGTTGGGGCAGGTCAAACCCGAGGCCCAAATGTGAGTCGCTGCCGCCTGTGCCTCATGAAACTGCTGTTGTCTGTTGCTATTGCTATGCCTCAATGCCGCACGCGTCTTTCAGATACCAACGTCGTGCGCATTGTTAAGCCTAGCACTGTTTGCAATTCTTAATGCTTAGCGCCACGTGCCTTACTCATGTAGACGCTATGCACTTCACCAAAGGCCTAACGCCGTGCGCATCATCCATAGTCCTAACGCCGTGCACATTATCTAGGCCTAACGCCGCATGTGTCATTCAAAACCTAGCTTTGTGAGAGTGCTATGACACTATCGTATGTGGATTTCTCTCATTATTACAGTGGAGCTACACCCAAATATTATGACATGACAACCATTCTGTGTCCTCAGGGAGTCCATCCCTTGCACCATAGCCATCATATCCTCAAGGAGTCAAGTCTCCAATTACGACTCTATTCCCCATGGAGTCACATTTCCTTACCACATTATGGTCTAGGTACGCGGCCCTAAACTACATGGTCCAAACTATATGACCTTAAACTGTAGTGGAGGTCCTAGCCGCATGACTTTAAACTGCATAGCCATGGTCCAAACTATATGACCTTAAACCTTAGTGGAGGTCTAGTTGCATGACCTTAAATTGCATGGTCCTAGCAGCATGACTTTAAACTTTATAGTCATGGTCCAAACTATATGGCCTTAAACTGTAGCGGAGGTCTAGTTGCACGACCTTAAACTGCATGGTCCAAGCCGCATGACTTTAAACTACATGGTCCGAGCTACAAGACCTTAAAACTGTAGCGCACGTCCCTGTAGCAAGACGTTAAACGACGTGACAAATAATCCATTCGCATGACTTTAAACTGTGAAATAGACGCATCTCTTCACTAGGTGTATTCCATCACTATCCCCAGTGGGGTTGCACCTGTGTTCCACCCTGTCCTTCTCAGCGGAGTTACATACATACCATTGCTCATTATCCCCGTGGAGTTATATTGACCCAAATAATCCTCAGAGGACTCCCATCATTAACGATCCAAACTATATGACCTTAAACTGTAGCGGAGGTCTAGTTGCACGACCTTAAACTACATGGTCCAAGTGTATGACTCAAAACTATAGTCACGTACAAGAGGCAGACTTTAAACATGCTTCCACACATAACCAAATCCCTAGTGGATCCATTTTCCTCTACAACGTTCACCATTCCCCATGGGTTTCAACCATGCTCACAAAATGGAAAATTATTCCACAACCCATACTCGCTACTAGCCTATGGGTCACCACTATCCACCATCCATGCCAACATCATCCATTTCTACCGTGGTCTAGCTGTATGACCCTAAACTATATATAGTACACGTCCAGGTTATGCGATGTTAAACTGTTTCCAGAAGGTCATGGAGGCATGACCTTAAACACTCCCCCACAAAAAAAGAAAAGAGGAGACAGACACGACAAAAACCCACAAGGGCGTCATGAGTAAAAATGTCAAAAAAAAAGGATTAAAAAGTGGATGGGTACGGTCAAGAAACCGTGAGTAAAAAAGACCAAAAATAAAACTCGGGCACGGTAAAAACCCGAAAGGGCGCCCTGAGCAAAAACAGATAAAAAGGGTGGACATGGCTGCAAGGTCATTAGTAAAAGAACCCAAAAATAAAAGAGGTTGGTGAAAACCGCCACTTCCCCAGTCTAGGTGAAAACCCGAAAATGGCGCTTGGACCGATAAAGCAGGTTGACGCAGCATCACAGCCTCAGCCGGCACCCAATTGCCAAACATGCTTAATTCTGGCTAATGAGGTCCACATAAAATCCTCATCTGTCAGGATCCAATCGCAACACAAGATGGCTCACCCGGGAGTGAGAGCCTCACAAGATCTCCCAAACTTCAAAAACAAAAAGAGTCCTTGGGGGTGAGGACGATGAACAAAATCCCTCAAAATAAAAAAAGAGTCATTGAGGGTGCGGATGATGACTGAAAGATCCCTCCAAAAATAAAAAGAGTCCCCGAGAGTGAGGACGATGACCGAAAGATCCCTCCAAAAACAAAAGGAGTCCCCAAGGGTGAGGACGATGACCAAAAGGTCCTTCAAAATATAAAAAGAGTCCCCGAGGGTGAGGACGATGAACAAAAGATCCCTAAAAAAGAAAAAGAGTCCTTGAGGGTGAGGACGATGAATAAAATATCCCTCAAAATAAAAAAGAGTCCCTAGGGTGAGGATGATGACCATAAGATCCCTCAAAAACACAAAATGGCCCTCTAATAGGGTGAGGATTGTAAATACCAATCTCTCCATGTCGCAAACTTGTCTGATAGGGTGAAGATATTAAAAAATAACCCCTATGGTCCCATGAGGGTGATGACTGCGACAAGATTCCTCAAAGTCTCTTCCCCCCCAAAGTCTCCACAAATGGATCTGCGACAAATGCGTCCAAACATCTGAGCATCCTAGTTACAACATTGTGTGAATTTCTCCTCTGCGTTCACGTGGCCCTATGGTTAGAAAGAAAAAGGAAATAAAGCCAAAGGAAATTTTTCGAATGTTATCCTTCTCGCTGCTCTCGAAGCTCAACATTTGGCGGGGTATGCACTTTGAAGATATTTTTCAGCACCATGGGTCCCCGATGTGGAATTAAAGAGAGAAGCCGGTCAATAAAGCTTGAAAAACAGTGGAAATTTTGATAGTCTCAGAGTGATATCTTGATAAGGACTCTCGAAAGTCTCCTGCCATGTTTCGTCACATTCCGAGATGTCTAGGGTAGTGCAAATTGAGAAACAATTTGAGCAAAACTAGCCTCTAGCACCCTGAAATGGACCCCTATAATTGAGACCCCACTTTTAGAGCATCAAAAGGTCGTGGGACTACTGCCATTGGAACCGGCACAGTTGAAGACCCCTAGGGGTCAAATTTCAGCTTAAACAAACACTCCAGGAAGAAGTTACGGGAAAAACATTAAAATAGAAGGAGCCGACATTATTCTCGTGTGGCCACCCTGCAACTAAACTCCATTAAAGCACAATCATGAACAGTAAACTTGTGACATCCATATTTCCCTTGTCTGAGATCAGATCGCATCAAACTTGTTGAAGCATGTTCGTCTCGTCGAAATGATCATTTTGATCTGTGGTACATCTCGTGACGATGTCGGAGCAGGGAGAAAAGCTAGAGAGAAGTTCGTGATTCGAAGTCGCAAGTTGCAGAAAATCAGCAGGACCTGCACTCACTCAAGCGATCATATCACAGCGCCCGCGAGCCCGATCGACATGAGACCAGTTGTATCGTGTGCGTAAGTTCCGTGGCTATCGATGGTCCAAATCTCGCTTGTGATGAATGGTCGGATTTCACACAAGATTTAGTTGAAGTCACTGAAGATTCTGGCAGCCACAATTCTAAATTTTGGCCAAAAGTTCAAGGTTGTCAAATCGTCATTTGAGCACCAAATCGCATCCCGTTTGTTGCAACGCGATCGTGGTGACATGCTTAGTGCAATTCATCGAAGAAAAAAAAAATCAAGATGAAGACGCACTATCAATCAAAAGTTTTCAAGATCTATTCAAATTTTAAGTTACGTGATCATGCGTTTGTAGTGTGATTCATGGCTTAAATCTATTATCATAATGATCGTAGCATCGAGCCCTATGCGATGGAAATCATCTTTTGTTCATTCGGATGTCGTATCGTCAATGGATTGGCCGAGAAGAATTAAGAACGTCCCTAGTTCTTAGCAGGGATTGTTTTGGAAGTTTACCAATTGTTAGTAAGGGCAAATCAGTCATTTTGCATCCGATTTTCTTATTTTTTTAAATTCAAATAAAACTTAGTTATCATCAATTAGGATTATTTTTGGGTAATCCATGCACGTTTTTTCCCTAGTCTATAAATAGACGCTACCTCTTATAGAGGGGGGGGGGGGGGGGATGAAGATCGTTGTGTAAGGATTCAACTTTTGATTAATAAAAATTAAGGTTTTCTTCTTCAGTTCTCTTGAGCATGTCTTGGAGAGAGAGAGGAGAGAGAAATTTTAGAGCAGTACCCCTCTTATCTTCAAGGTATTTTCTCTCTCTTCCCTTCTTCTCTTTCTTCAGTTTTCGTTTTCTCCCTTCTTCTCTCTCTTCTTCTTCGTCTGTATTTCTCTTCTCAGCTGAGTTTTTATCAGAGGCCATGCATGAAAGTGGCAATGTTGTGCATGCCTCTTTCTTCCTTCTCTCTTCGTTCTTCTCTTTCCCTCAACATAGTTCATGCACGACATTAGTCGTTGCTACGCGTGATGCCATCTGAAGGAGCACACAGTGAGCCGAGCCGTACTCAAGCAGCGAGTCGGGCTCCTGTTTCGGTTCCAAGATTGGTGTCATGCGCGGTGATGTATTGCCGAGCGTGAACTATATTTCTTTCATCTCACGGGTCGTAGACGATGCTGCTTATCGCCGTTCGCAGGCGTGTCTTGGGTGTCCTGCACAAGCGTAGACGACGATTGTTATTGCCATCCGTGGAATGTCTTCGGTGCCCTGTGCCTATCGCAGACGGCGATGCTTATCGCTGCTCACGGGGATCTCAATCGTGCTTCATGTCTATCGCAGACAGTGATTCTTATCACTGCCTGCGGGCCTCTCTTTTACACTTTGTGCCTATCACAGACGACGATACTTGTCGCTGCCCGGGAAGGGTCGCTATTGCCTTCTCGTGTCATCGACGGTGATGGCCAACACAGTCTACAGTTCACTGCTCCCCCCTCTGTTGCAAACAGCAGTGCCCAATGCCATCCAGGGGCCACAACACTGTTACTCCCTTGCTGTGGGCAGTGATGTGTAATGCCACTGAGACCTTCTTATTCCTTTGTCTCGCGTCTTCTCTACGCTCTCTTCTCTTCTCCTTTCTTCTTCCATTCTTGCTTGACTAAAGGATAGACTCTGTCTAGCGATCTGGCTGTCGGGCAGTATTGCCATCGTGCTGATCCAGAGTACCATGCCCGTCTTGTTGCCACACCAAATTAGGACAATCATATCAGCCTTGGTTTTGAAAAGTATTGTCGTCGCACCTGTCTGAGTTACCGTGCCCATCTTGCTTCCACTCCGAGTCGGTCATTATACTGGTCCAGCTATTATGCTAGTCTCGTTCCATTATCAAGTCCTCTTATTTGTTCTCCTCCTTATTCAAATCCTCGTCTTCATCACCCTAACTTCTCATCTTCTCTACCATATGAACATGCACATCTATGCATGTTCTCCCCAAGACAAGGGTGGGTCCCTCGACCCACTTGTCTTGCAAATTAACTATGTTAGTGCTTTGCATAAAAAAAGGAGATTATGAACCAATTGAAGTAGCTGGGAGACTTCTGTCGTGATCTAAGAGGGTGCCCACGCGAGTCAGCTCGAGTAAGTAATGGACCCAGGTGAGGTTGGTCCTCACCTCAAGAATAAAATTCCTCTCTCACCAGTTGGGCACTTGCCTTTTTTTTGTGAATAAGGTTCCCGAGAGAGTGGTCTCAGGTCCCGGTTCTTCTGAACCCGAGACACGTGTCACCCGATCATCTAGATCCGGGGGGGCGAGATCAAGGCATCCAACCACCTAAGAGAGTGACACAGGGTCGATGATCAGGAGAAGGTCGGGAACGAGGTTTATGGAACCTATTCGCGATAAAGACTCATGAGTGCGGGGATTATGAAACCCTTGACTCGGATGAAGGGGTTAAGCAACCCCAAAGAAGTGTGTATATAGTGAGTAAGAAGAAAAAGAAAGGAAGGCCAAACAAGAACGATCCAATGATAGGGTTGCGTGTCCCCAATGGAGTCGTTAAGTTGGTTAAGTACCTCGATCTCACCCCCGGGTTGGGATGACCTGGTGGCGTGGTTCTGGGTTCGAGATGGACCCGGGACCTGAGATCGCTCTCTTGAAAACCACGTAAAGGAGACGTGGGCAGGACTACCAACCGGTAAGAGAGGAATTAGGGTCGTGAGGTGGGACTTACATCACGTGGGTCCGTGACACGCTCGTGCTAGCTTGCGTGGATGCCCTCTTAGATCATGTCGGAATGCCCTCTGACCTGTGGCTGGTTTGGAATCGTCTCCCTTGACCTGTTTCTCCTTTCTTTCAAATACACACACATAAAAAATACAAAGGTGTGGGTCATAGGACAACACCTTGCTAAAGAGAGATAAAAGAAGTGAAAATGAGAGAAGAAGTTCGACCGGGCGGCTAGGCTGGCACAGTGGCTAGACCGGTACGGTGATTGACTTGACGTGGTAGCAAGACGGGCACGGTAACTATGATCGGCACAGTAGTAATACTACTCGATGACAAAATCAACACCGACCAGCCTGATACGATGGCTAGTCTGACGTGGCAGCAAGATGGGCACTGAAAATTACAATTTAACTGAATTAAAAGAAACTGTAAAAATGGGGACAAAATGATGATTTTTCCCCTACCCGATAATTCACAAAATTCCACTTCAGTCCCTATTGCACCCATGGAATGTGTGCGATTTTCCTAGGCCGATTCGGGGTTGCCCCAACGATCATCCGACCAAAAGCTGATTGTTTTCTTGTTGAGCTCAGAATGGTGATCAATTTAATACCCATTTCGAGTCACGACCGTTCATCACACATGAGGCTTGGCCAAGATGTAGCCTCATACCTTACGCACGCGACGAAGCTGGTCTCACGTCAATCTGATGTGCGAGCGTCGTGATATGGCTGCTCGAGTGAGACGTGTCGCTGTTGAATTTCTTGCAACTGTCTTCACGAATTGCCAACTTCTCTCTAGCTTTTCTCGTTGTTCGGGTGTCATCACAGGGCATGCCACATACAAAACGCTCGTCTTGATGAGGCAAACACGCTCGCAAAATTCGAGCACAATCCGACTAGGAGAGGTGAAGATATGGCTTCCGAAAGTCACTGCCTCAAACTGTGAAAACAGTTACCATTAATGGTAACTTGGTGCAGGGAGGGCACATGAATAACGTGCGGCCTACCCTTTTTCTGTCTTTTACCCCTTGGGGTTTACGACCATGTTGGATCCAACGGCACTGGTTTCACAGTCATTTGACATTCTGAAAATAGGGTTCTAGTTATAGGGTCCGTTTCAGGGTACTAGAGGCTGATTTTCCGAAATAGTGTCTTTGTTTGCATTGCCTTAGACATGTCGGATTGCGGCGAAACTTGACAGGTGGCCTTTTGAAGTCTTTAGGAACATTTTCATCCTATCTGGGGAATTCTGAGACTGTCAAGAATTCCACTGTAAATCAGGGCTTTATTGACCGCCTTCTCTTTTATTCCGCATCGGGGATCCAAGGTGCTGAAAAATGCCTTCAAACAATAGTTATTAGACCGAGGATAACCAGAATCGATAAGGTACCGGTTCTATTCTTACCGGTCAGTTCCAGTTTGAACCGGCTATTTTTTCCAACACTGAGTTGAACCGACTGAGTCAGATTAGCTTAGCTAGTTCAAATCTTTGATAATTTATTTTTTAAAAAATAATATCAAATTCATATTTTAAAAAATACTAATTAAAATATTTTGTTGAAATTATCAAATATGTATGAATACCAATAAGTTAGTACATTTTTTAGTGTCAGATAGTCATTTTCATAATCTAAAATGCATTAAATATCAATGATGTCATTTACAATATCAATCAAATGTTAATAAAATTATATTTATATGAGTCAAAATATACAATATAATACTAAAAGATACAACATGATAACTCGTACGGATCCGACCTCCTTGGTCTCAACCATCATATTTTGGTTGATGAGTAATATTAGGTTTGGAAAATAGGGAATTCGGCTTATTGTACTTGACTACAATATCCTCTCCTCGGGTGAAATCCCCAAGGCCAGTCCATCGCTTGTGCTTGCCCCGCCCTTATGATATTTCAGCTTGGGCTGTACTTTATGTTGGGATTGGGTCACCTAAAAATCATCCTCGCCACCATCCTCCTCCCCCATTCATACTCTAAAGGTATCTAATGCACATATCTTTCAAATTACTTGGATAATGATTTATCCTCTAGTTAGTTCCATTGGAATTATGCTTGTCGGCACTCATATTCTCCTTTCTCTTCATGTATCATTTTGTGGATACCACATTCTGAATTTAGCTATTTTTCTCCCTTTCTCCTTATTTTTTAAATTTTAAATCCCTAAAAATGTCTTGGAAATACCCAGTAGACCCTTAGGGACCATCCTACCCAAATACACCATAGTCTACCCTTTTTTTATGGTATATAATCCGTTAAACCATGGACAAAGTCTTTAAGAACTTCGTAGAGAATCTCCAAGATAATCTTGAAACCCCAGGAAACCATCCTAAAATCTAGAAAGTCATTCTAAACACTAGAAAATAGGAAAACCAACTTTTCTATTTTATTGATCATAATTATTTCGTATTTTTTTGTTTTCCTAGTTTCTAGTATTTAGAATGTATTTTTAGATTTTCGAGATAAGTATGATAAAAAAAATACAGAATTTAGATCAAGATCAAGAAGATCAGTGAAATCCCAGAAAATCAGCCGACCGTGTTTTAAACACCAGTATTCGTGGTATATGGGCCAAAAGTACAAAAGTGCCAATTTTTGTAATGTCTAAATCATAGGCCTTGCAAAATCTACTCCCACATAGTTTTTACAAGGAAACTCCTTGACACCCATTTTTGTGGTGTTGACAATTTTTATGAAAACACTAGATATCGTGGTGTCCAAATTTTTTGACCTAGTCAATTCAAATTTTCTGTAAAAATCCAATAGAAATCATTTCCAACCAACTTAGAACCGACCTTTGAAGCCTACATAAGGATTTTATATTGGGTCATTTAAGGGGCCAACACAAAGCCTTAAATCAAGAGACCTAATTGGTTAGGTACCTTGATCTCACCCTCTGGATCCTGATGATTAGGTGGCACGCGTCTCGGGTTTCAGGGGAACCCGGGACTTGAGATTGCTCTCTCGGGAACCTTGCTCAAGAACAAGGGCAGGTGGACCAACCAATGAGCGAGGAATTTAAGGCGTGTTCAGGATTTACTCGGGCTAGCTGGCATGAGACTCCCTTGGCCTATATTCTAGAAAAACTGGTTCGAAATCGCCTCCCTTGGCCTATATTCTCCTGTTTCTGCAATCACACACACATGGAAAATGTTATACAACAAGTGGGTCATGGGACCCCACCTTGCCTCTGGGCTAATGTACACAGGCGTGCACATTAAAAAAGAAAAGAAAAGAAGAATGAGAGAATTAAGATTGGGATGAGAGGAGTTTGACCAGGTGGTGAGAGTGACAAAACTAGAAGTTAATACTCAGCGTGGTAGTAAAACAAGCTCGGTAACTCAGAGTGGCTCAACATAATTACTACTAGATGACAATATCAATACCAACCAGCTTGATATGATAGCTAGTCTGTCGTGACAGTAAAGTGGGCACAGTAACTCTGACTGGTACAACGGTGCTACTATTAGACAACAAAATTACCATGAGACGCTAGTCTCAACCCCTCTTGATCAAACGAAAGAGTAGAAGAAAGAAAAGAGATAAGAAAGAAAAAGAAGAGCATAAAAGAGGATAGAGGGGAAAGAAAGATGAAGAGGAAGAAGAGAGGGGAAAATTAAGGAGAAGTAAAAAAAGAGAAGGAAGAGGAAGAAAGGCGTAGACGGCGATGGGATGTAAAGAGAGAAGACTTAGACGGCAATGGGCTTCTACGACAGAAGGGGAAGGAGTAGTACAGGCAGCGATGTGTTTCCACCGTCTATGATAGAAGGGAGAAGAGAGAGTAGACATGGCGGTGTTGTGATTCCACCGGTTGTACAAGAAGAGAGAAGAGAGAGAAGACACATGCGGCAATAGGCTGGCACCGGTCGTGTAAGAAGAACAAGAAGATATAAAGAACACAGGTGACAATAGGTTTGCGCCGTATGTGACCGAAAAGAAGAAAGAGAGAGAAGACACAGGCGGCAATAGGTTGCACCATCTGTGACCATAAAGAAGTGTGGTAATAGGTTTGCACCGTTTGTGACTGAAAAGAAAGAGAGAGAAAATACAGGCAGCAATAGGTTTGCCAGCTATGGTAGAAGAGAAGAAAGAGTGCGAAAACATAGGTGACGCTAGGCTTGCGTCAGTTATGATAGAAGAGAGAAGGGGGAGAATTTTGACAAAGGGCCGACTCGCCATCTGGGTTAAGGCCCGGCTCATTGTTTAGGTCTCATGAGCAAGAAGGTATCACGCTAGACAGTAGGTTCTCCATGTGTGAATGGAGAAAGAGAGAGGAGCAGGGAGAGAGAAGGATGATAAACCAGAGGAGGAAGAAAGAGGAAGAGAGAGATATAGATGAGAAAATAGGAGGGAGAAAGAGAGATAAATATGAGACATGAGGAGAGAGAAAGAGAGATAGAGATGAGATGGGAGGAGAGAAAGAGAGATAGAGATGAGAAAAGAAGAGAGAGAAAAGAAGAGGAGAGAGAAAAGATGAGGAGAGAGAAAATAGGAAGAGAGAGATAGGAAGGAGAGAGAAGGTACCTTATCGAGGGGTACCGACCCTTTTCTTCTCTCTCCTCTCTCTCTCTAAGATGCACCCACGAACTCAAGCAATAATTGAAGTCTTTATTGAATATTGAAGAATGAACAGAAGGTTTTTTCTCGAGGTACTTTACAATTAGACATTACGTGTTTATATAGAATTGGGCCCAAACATGGGTGGATGCCTAAAAACTACCTAAAATTGAAGATAATTACAATTTAATTGAATTAAAAGAAATTCTAAAAATGGGTGCAAAAGAATTCTGTAATAGTCCCTGCTACTGCTCGAGAACTTGCGTGATCTTTCATGGATGATCTGAAGTTGTTCTGATGCCAGTTTGATCAAAAGATGATTAATTTCTTATAGGGCTCGACATGACGATCGATTTGATACCAACTTCGAGCTATGAATCATGTTTTTAAGCCATGATCATGAGACTTGAAATTTGCTTGAATCTTGAAAACTTTGGATCGATAAGGTGCTAATTTCTTGATATTTTTGCATGATTTCTTCACTGAGTCATATTGAGCATCACGATCACATTGCAACAAATGCAGCTCGATTTCATGTACGGACGAAGATTTTGACATCTTGGGTTTTTGGCCGGAATCTTGAAATTTTACAGTCGGAATCTTGAAATCTGACGGTCAAAATTTTGAAATCTAGCAGTTGGAATTTATAGCAGCTTTGACGCCTCTGTGTATGAAATCCAACCATTCATCGTACACAGGGTTCGGACCAAAGATGGCCTCGGACCTTACGCACGTAATGCAATTGGTCTCACGTTGATTAGGTACGCGAGCGTTGTGATTTGGCCGCTCGAATGAGGCGTGCTTCTGTTGATTTTTCTGTAATTTTCTTCACGGATCAGCAACTTCTCTCTGGTTTTTCTCCCTGCTCGAGCATCATCACGGGGCGACCTATCAAAATACTCATCTTGATGAGACAAACATGCTCACAAAATTTGAGCACGATCCGGCTTGGAACGAGTGAGATATAGGCTTTAAAAGTTACTGCCCTTGATTGTGAAAACAACCACCTTTTATGGTGTTTTGGTGCAAGGTGGCCACATGGGAATAGTGTGCGGCTTACCCTTTTTTTTTGGTATTTTACCAATAACTTTGTCCTGGAGTGCCCGATAAAGCTAAAAATTGACCCATATGAGTTTTCAACCATGCCAAATCCAATGGCGATGGTATTGCTTTTTGATGCATCGAAAATATAGTTCTGGTTACGAGGTCATTTCAGGATGCTAGGGGCCGATTTTTTCGAAATATTTTCTGTGTTCACTTCCGTAGATATTTCTGATTGCGATGAAACTTGGTAGGTGGCCTTTTGAAATGCTTATGAAGATCTTGAACAATTCTGGGGCCATTTTAAGATTGTTGAAATTTCCATTATATGTTGAGGCTTTATTGACCTGCTTCCCCTTTATTTCGCATCAGAGACCAAGGTCTTGAAAAATGTGTTCAAACAGCTTGCCCCACCGAATTTTGTGCTTTGAGAGAATCTAGAAGGACAACATTAAAAAAATTTCCATTGGCTTTATTACTTTTTTATTTCGTAGCTACAGGACCACGTGAATGTTGAGGAGATTCACGCAATGCTGCAACTAGGATGCTTAGACGTTTGGATGCAATGTACAAGTCCATCCGTGGAGACTTTAGGGGGAGAAGAGACTTTTTTTTTGAGGAATCTTGTCGAAGTCCTCAACCTCGCATGGACTGTTTGTATTTTGAAGCTGAGGATTTTGTACGGACCCCGTTAGTCAAAGTTAGACCCGTTTGGCAATTGAGTGCCATGGTGAAGGGTATTGTTCCCATTTGGTCTAGGTTTCTTTTGTTTTTGGATTGACAACCAACAACAAAAGAGCCTTTGGTTGGCGTTGTTTGCTGCTACACCAGGTTTGCTTTTTAACAAGCAGGGTACCTCTGTGGTCCCTTTCCTGTCGAGTCCAATCAGGGGCTTTTTGTTGACCTGTCCCGAAAGTCTCGGCTTGCCGACTTGGGAGGGATTTTGGCGAGGCAGCCTCATGGTGAGGCGTCACCCTGAAGTCTCTGGCAAGTTCTGCCCTGACTTTGTCAGTTTCTTGCCTTCGTGGGCATCTTTAGCATTTTTTAGTGTGTTTGTGACCTCTTGGGAATAGTGCTCTTCCTCATGAGGCTTGTCTTACCTTTTTGGCAAGTTTTCTGTTCTTCAAATCGTTTTTGCGAATGGATGCAGGCTATTGGAATCTTTTCCTTGAAGCTCGTATTTTTGGGTCTTGATATTGTGACACCAGGGATTTTTGTCTTTGAGTGTGGGTTGAAGCCTCTTGTTGAGATGAACACTGCATCAACCTATTTATAGGTCCTAAGCGTCTTTTGCAGATTTTCACTTGGATTTGGGAAGCAGCGTCGTAGAGACGCTTTTCACCAACTTCTCTTTTATTTTGGGCTCTTTTACCCACGACCTTTCGGCCATGTCCAGCCTTATTCTTCCATTTTTGCTCACGATGCGCTTTCAGGTTTTCACCGTTCTCGGGTTTTTATTCTTACGAAACTCTTTTACTCATGGATTCATGATCATGCCCGTCCGTCGTTGTTACTCATGGCATTCCCTTGACCAGGTATACGCCATGCCCGTTATTATTTTTTTCCTTTTTCGTGAAGGAGTGTTTAAGGTTACACCTTCGGGACCTGCACAAAACCTTTTAATGTCATGCGGTCAAGACGTGCACTACAGTTTAAGGTCATACAACTGGATCGTGTAGAGATGAATGACAGTCTATGGAGGCCATGGATTGAGTTGGGTGATGGTTTCCGCTCAATTTGGGGAGATGACACGAGGCTACCTATGAAAGATGATGATGTACGAAAGGTGGGTGAAAAATGGTGACCCATTAGCTTATGACGAGTATGGGTGGCGGGATGGTTCGCTGTTTTGTGAGCACAGGTTAGAGTCACTGGGGAATGATGAATGATGATGAAGTAACTGGGCTTACTAGGGAGATAATGAAGAAGGTGTGTAAACACAAATGAGTTGATTAGGGAAGACGTGCATGGAAATGCACGTAAAAGGTATGTGCGTGTATATGGGGGCGAGTTTAAGGTCATTCCTCTTGGAACTATATAAAGCAGGTTAATGTCATGCTGCCAAGACGTGCACTATGGTTTAAGGTCATACAACTGGATCGAGGTTATGCAATTTAGAGTCATGCAACTAGGATTGTGCGGTTTAAGGTCATGCAATTAGACCTCTGCTACAATTTAAGGTCATATAGTTTGGACCATGGTGTTGAGCCTTTTATCGTCATGCGACTAGGATGTGCACTATAGTTTAAGGTCATATAGTTTGGACCGTGCAGTTTAGGGTCGTACAGCTATACCTCCGTTACAGTTTAAGGTCGTATAGTTTGGCTCATGCAGTTTAGGGTCATGCACCTGGATCAATGTTGTATAGGTTAAGGTCATACATCCAGGACCACGATGTGGGTCACCATGTATGTGAAGCTGCATGGGAATTGGTCTTGTAGACATCAATTTGACTCCCTAGGGATAAAATGGTTAAGGCTAACAAGGGGTCAGATGGGAAGACCGACTTCATAAGGGGTTCAGATGGGATGACCGACTTCATTGGGGGTAATTTGAACAGGTGTGGGTCCCTTACAAGTGCAAAATGGTACCCGACTCCTAGGTGTGAGGCAAACCCACTGGGGGTGCAATGGTAAAAATGATCATAACTCCATTGGGGATAATGAGCTGCAGTACGAGTATGACTCCTACTGGGGATGAGAAGTCGTGGCCTGAGTAGAACAACTTGGGTACCACTTCGCTGGGGATAATAGGTCACAGTCAAGGTACAACTTTACTGGGGATGACAATAATAAGACACACATGGCTTTTAGCATGGGGCGCGTGATAATGCACTGTTTAGAACACAACTGACACTAAGCACAGTGAACGTTATTTCTTGGACACACAACCGGCACTGAGGACAGCCCGTGCCATCTTTTGAACACAGCTGGTGCTGAGTCGCTGAGAACACAACTGACGCTGGGGTTACTGCAAACACAACCGGCGCTAGGTAGTTTTGACAACATAGCCGGCACTGGGTGTGGGTTAGTGTTCGGGCTCTAACACTAGCCCGACCCTGTTATGGCCTCTGTTGCATGGGATTTCATGGGAGACGGTGAAACTTGTTTGGGCCTCAGGTCAGAACCCGACCCTGTCTGGCCCATTGACGTTTGGCCTTCTTGGACATGACTGGGATTCCCAGTTTGTGAGGGGGATTTGAGGAAAGCATCGACTATAAAAGGGGGGTAAACCCACCATTGTCACTGAAGGGTAAAAAGACTTAAGGTGAATTTGGTTTTAACAATGAGAAAGAGATTTTCGGCAAGAGCTTCGGTAAACACAGGGTGTTCTGGCAAGCGTTAGAAGGAGGTTTGCCAGCAAGCAGGGGAGGTTCCGATCGAGCAAGGAGATGCCCGCGGGAAACAAGGCAAGATTTCATTGGAGTTGCAGGAGTTTCTCGGCCAATACATGGGGGTTTTCTGGGGAACGGGGGAACTTTGGCCATGGTTTTGTGAGTTGGCGAAGGGAAGAGAGGGAAAAGATTGCAACAGAGGGCAGCTCAACTTTTCTTGGCTGCTTTTAGTTGTTTTTCAGTGGGTGCGAGTGGTTTCCCAGCAACTTGAAGGAAGTTGAAGAGGATTTCCGACTGCGAAAGGGAGTTTCCGATGGGAATCCGAAGGGTGCGAGGAAACAAACCGTCGTTAAAGGTGGACGGTTGTGGGAAGGTGAACAATCATCATTCCACATGTGTGAGGCCAGGACGTGGTGGTAGTTGTCAGGTGGCACAAAGGGGCGCATGCAGAATCTATAGCACATGCGAGAGATTTAAACCCGAGCAACAATTGTCTTTTGAAGACACAACCGACATTAGACATTGGCAAACATAGTCGGCGCTAAACATTGACGAACACAGTAGGTGGTAGGCGTTGGTAAAGATAAACACAGCCGGCACTAAGCGTTTAGCTGACACAGCTGGTGCTAAGTTTTGAGTGCACAACCGGCACTGGGTTCCTGACAACAAAGCCAACGCTAAGCTTCTAAAATCGCGGCCGGTGCTAGACCTTCGTAAATGCAATCGGTGCTAGGCTTCTGGAAACATAGCCAGTGCTAGACCTCTGACAATATAGCTAGCACGTTAGCCATGGAAGACACAACCGACACTTATCCTGTGCCTTTAACAATTTTCATTTGGGGGTGAATCCTTGAGCTCTTTATAATGGATAAGTCTCTTTGCCTACTTCCTGACATGAAGAACCTTCCCAGGGAAGGAGAGGTCGGTACCTATGAATTTACCGGTGAGGATTTAGTAAGGAGAGAGCTCATTTGGCTGATAGAGCTAGTATGTAAGCTAGAGTGGCCTTTGAGTGTCACTTTTATCACTGACCCGGTTCATTTTGAAGTTCGAGAGGACAATGACAGAAATGTCTGTATGGAAGATGGGGTGGCGCTCCTTCATTGTATGCACAGGAATATAACTTATGGGGAGAACTTGCCCACCCTAGGAAAACAAATGGTGCAAACAAAGGGGCTAATATGGTCTGGCAAAGGCCTTCGAATAGAAGGGGAGCACCAATATTCAAAGGGATACTCTTCTTAGACGACTAGAGTATTAGTGTCATATAGAAGCCTTCTTGCGCGAACTTCTTTTCTAGCAGCGGTTCAGTGCTCGGCCTGCTACTATGATCGATGCTCCAATACTGTCAAGGTACTTCTCGAGACATGGAGCCATGTTAGCAATACCTGGCTCTTCGGACATGGGGAAGCAGGAATCTCTTTGCTAGATCTTCATTTTATTGACAGCCTTCCGCTGATCGGGGCCATGTATGACACGTTTGTACTGCATAACTCTATCATATTGGTGGTGCTAGGTTGGGGAGAGAAGAGCCACCTACTATTCTTTGAAAGGTTTTCGAGGTCTACCAATTGCTCCATGGAAAGTCAAGCAATGGTTAGGTAACTTTCACCGAATGGGGGAAATTCTTTTGTGGGGACTACCCTGAAGGTGCTCGAGGTACTCCAAGAGGAAATGGGTAGGCAATTGCAAAGGGGACGCCTCCCATGTATCAATTTGAGACTAGTGATGACTGCGTCTTCTTGACCACATATTTGGCCTTATTTTTATGCAAGTTCGTGCTCCCTGGAGGGGCGGATGACATTTGTCCAGGCATCTTCTATGTGGCCTATGACATGGTAAGAGGGCATGAGTATGCCCTTACCCAACCGGTTTTATGCAATATTTACCATGGCTTGGGGGCCATTTCCCATGGAAAGGCTTGCAAATGCAAAGAGGGAGGGAATGGCGTTGTCGGAGGAGAAGCTTTCCCTGGGGACTTTAAGACTCCATTCCCCATCCATTATGTATATGGATGGCTAGGGGCCTATTTCCCTGCCACTTATGTCAAAAGCCAGAGCTCAAGAGATAAGATATGCCCCTTCTTGATGAGAATTGCTGGCCAAAAGGCTATCTTTCATAGCCCAAGAGAGGCTCAAAGTTTTTTTGGGAATGACTCCTTAAATATGCGTCGGGTCCCATTCCATGTTGGAAGCTTCACCGATCGTGCTTTTATTAATGAGTTGGGGAAGGAGCTAGATGGTGCTCCTACCACCATCAGGGAGCTGACGTTCATATTGAGCATTAGAGGGGGAGTTTTACCTTATCGGACCCCGCATAGTGCCAGATTGGAAGGGTATTTCCCTCATCACTTTGCCCGTCAGCATGGGCTTGATCAGAGCTGCCCTTTCTCCGTGTTTTCCGAAAAGGGTTGTGGTAGAATAAACAAGGGGAAGACAGAAGAGCTTGGGACTCTTTGAGAGTGCTGGTTGCCTAGACACATACAGATTTGCTTGGTCCACATGTCTAGAGATGACAGAGATAAGCAATTATGTGATACCTCACTTTGGCAGAAGGGTCCGAGTGACCGAAGCCTACGCAAACTGGTGGAGAATCATCAGTTTAGGATACTGGGATTCTGATCACCCCTGGAAGGGAGAGAACGACAATTGGCGCCATAAGACTAGACAGAGGAGAGTGGTGGATCCTCCTGCGCCAAGCGAGGTCTTTGTTTTGGGATATCCCTCGAACTGGCAAGCTTTAGAGATTACTCGAGAGATAGCGGCCGATGACACCTCGCCACAATTTCTCGCCATGAAATAGAGAACTGAGAGAATCTTTGATAAACTTAGCTCCATATTAGAATGGAGTGAGAGCCGAAAGGTCTCAGGTCATGAGGGGCGTTCCATTCAAGACTTGAACGCACTGATTGGGAGTGGTCCTCATAGTAGACTGGCAAGAGGCCCTTCTCAAGGAGGGAGTTCTGAAGCCACTGCTCCTCCTTTTGCAAGGGAAAGAAAAGGAAACGATCTACCCCTACCGGCACTTGTTCAATGACTCAAGTTGGTGGGCGTACTCGAAGACGTAGGGGTGCCAAACTTCCTGTGATCTCGAAAACAGGAGGTAACTCTTCCTCCTCTGATTATTTAACAACTCCCTCAGTGTCACCTTCTTCGCTTTCTCCACCATCTTATGTCTCTCCTGAATTGTCTTCTTCTTCTTTAGAGACTGAGGTAAACGACTCTGGCCGTTTCGAGCCCATTGTTATTGCTTCTGACCGGGAAATGACTGTAGAACTTGGGGAGGCACCCCTAAATCCAAGGGTAATTCTTGAGTCAGATCCAACTCCCATAGAGACCAACGAGGCTGAAAGCCCTGGAGCGATTGCTCTAGGAAGGGAATCTGATAATGATGTGGCCTCTGTTCTTCAGGGGTTTAGTGCCCCGACTGAGGCAGGGATGGTGATTCAAGAGGAAGGGTCTATGATTCATGATGCCCATGAATGTCAAGAGGTTGCTACCTCTAAGGGAACAAATCGTGAAGATGAAGGGGTTGAGCTTTTTGTGGCCGAGGTTCTAGCTGTTGAGGGCGCATGCCATATGGAAGGAACCATGGTTGAGGCTAAATCGGTGATCGACGAAGGCCAAATGGAAGAGGCAGATCCTGAACTTGCTAACGCTGATGTGGCAGTTCAAGACGATGAGAAACAAGGGGAGGAGGCTTCTTTAGAGAATGCTGAAACATAAGTGGTAGCCCTCATAGGCGAGGGTCAAGCCGACGAGGCTGGTATTGAACAATCCAGGCAGGTTGAGGCTGGGGCTGCCTCTGGATCTAAGGCGCAAGAATCTCTAGACTTTGCCATCATTTCAGTGGATATCACTTCTGTAGGCCCAGTCCTTGAAGCCGAAGTCTCTTCAGTTGTAGCAATGCCAGCAGCATCATCTAGGCCCATTTTTAGTAGGGTTTCAGTTATAATTGTAGGCATGCTTCGTGTAGGCCTTCAAGGCTTAAGGGAGCTGCCTTTCAATGAGCTGGGTGAGGCTTTCGCCAAGCTTAGGGAATTTGCTGCCGCAACTACTATTGTTGGGAGTGCGCCAGAAATCCTTTCTCATTTTGTTGTAACCCTAAATGAGTTGGAGAGCTGACGGCCGGGAATACTACATCATGAGGCGGAAACTAGTAGGCTAGCCTCCTTAGAGGAGTCAATCTTGCGTCGTCGCGAGGAGATAGATTCCTGCACTAAGAAGAAAGCCACTATGACTAGCCGTCAGTTGGATCTTAAGAGAGAGGCTCAAGCTTGCTTCAAGTGGATGGTTGAAATAAGAGAGTAGATGCGAATATTAAGGCAAGAATTCACTGAACTTAAGAAGGAGATGATTTAGAGAAGGGCCATGGAGGCCTCTTTGATTGCGAATTTATCCGAACTCACTCGCATGATTGAGTCTGAAGCTGTGGCGATGGAGGAGGAGACTCAAATGGTGGCTGAACTAAAAGAACATGTCTCGGACACTGAGTTTCTGCAGCATGCAGAGCAAAGATCAATAAGATAATTGATCATTTTTTAAAATATCTTTTCTTTTGCCATCACTTGTAAAAAGTTTGAACTCATGAATAAAATGCTTCATTTTCTATTCTGGCCGACTTTGCTGCATGATTTCATTCTCCTCTTACTTTGCTGTACCTCATGTGCTCTGTTTGGGCTTGAATGCCTCTCGAAATGTTTTTTGTCTAAAGGGGCTAATACCTTAGACCTTGTTTAGTCTCGTGACGGGCTGTTGTGGCTTTGATGACTTCGAAATTAGGAGTTATTGCTTTTTCTCCTCTTAACGTTTGATCGGCCAAGGGCTCATAATTCATTTTTTTCATCATTTGGTAAGCCTGTTCACTAAAGATAGTCCAATCAGGAGGGGCTTTGGCCTCTATTAGTGGTGTATTCACTTCAAACCCATCATAACTTTTGGTCTCAGGCATGAACTCCTTGAGATGTTTTGAAGCAATACACATAACCTCTAATTGGCTCTAGAGACTGCGAACTTCGCTTCTTAACTCTGCTAGGGGATCTTGCTCTTGAGGGGAAGTAGACTGTCCTTTCTCAAGCTGTTCTCCTCCCGTGAAACCAGAGAAGTGCAAAACTTGTGGCTGGTCATTGGCCTATACTAACCTTGTTGTGGGATGAGGAGTATCTTCTATGCTTATAGCAACCGGATTTTGAAAAAGCTTTCGCAGCGATTGGCGTGCCACTTCTGCTTTCAAGAGTGCAATTGGGATATGTAGGACTTTGCGATGTCTGATGTATAGGTAATATTTGGAGCTGAGAATTCAATCCCCATGACTTGGTCAATCTCAGGAATGACCTCTGGTTCATCTTCTGGCCAAGGTGGCTCAGAACTGGGGGCAGAGGGCGATGACTCCTTTTCAAGTGAAGACGAAGTTTCTTTAAGGATAATTGTGGGGATGCTCGAATGAATAGGGGTTAGAGTGAGAATTCAGCCTTGCTTTTCTTCTTCTTGAAACATGTTTACCAATGTTCTCCCCACATCCTCAACATCTTCATGAGGTGAAGATCGTGTCTTCATTGTAGACTTGTGATCACCATCATTCAGCGTCTGAGGTGACATCGGATTTATGAAGTAATACTTAGCATCTGTGTAGTGAGTTTCGGCAACAAGAAATGGTCTTTTGTTTGCATAGACTGTATGTTGTCTCCCATCTCGACTATACTTGAGTCACTGGTGCAATGTCGATGGAACCACTCCCTGGTCATGCCATGGCCGACTGAGGAGAATGTTGTAAGAAGTGCCAGTGTTGATTACATGAAACTGAGCGTAATTATTTAGCTCATCGTTCTTAAGACAAAGGTGAACTGTGCATGATGGCTTCTCTCGTGACTGGTGTAACGCTTGAATTGTGACGTGGGTCAGAGTAAAATCTTCAGACCCTAATCCCAATCGAGTAATGATCCTCCTTGGGATAAGGTTGACTGCCGAACATAATTCAATTAATGGGGCATACATGTAATTCGCCAGTCACAAAGAGAGCAATTGTGAAACTTTTCTCTCAATTGCAGATCGTCCTCTGAAAAGGTGATCGACATACATCTTCCTAATGCTCCACCTCAATGGGTTCTACTTTGGTCTCGTACACCTCTGGGTTAGAGAGAGCCTGAACCAAAGCCATTCAGTAATCATTTGAGAGCATGAGGGCATCATAGATGTTGTGAAGGTTTGGAAGCGTCCTCAAATGCCCTATCACATCATATTTCACCTTTCTTGGTCAATACTTTGTGCTCCTAATCCTGCCACTGGTTTCGGTGGCATGTTGGGTTGAGGATCAAGTTTGGGTGGAAGAGGTTTATTTTGGCCTGCTGGCTGACTTGACTGCACAACAGGCTTAGTTTGGGTGATGGAGGTTAGAGGTTTTGGAAGCGATTTAGTAAGAGGTATCCCAGGGAATTGATGAATATGTGGATTGTTTGGGGTATTTGGGTTAGGAAGGAGCCCACGGAGCTGGAGGATAGGCAAATTAGTATTTGGATTTAAGAGGAGTGGCGAACTGAGAAACATCAAAGTGCCTGACTTCTGTGATGGAGGTTGCAACGTCTTCCCCGATCTGAGGCTCATTTGCCCCGTGTTAGGTGATGCTCCTGAGATTTGCACCATATGACAAGCCTCCTAAGAATAAAAGCTCTGCCCCCTTGATTCTCTCAGTCTTTGCTCAAAGTCGGTCCTAGAGGGCCACTGGGGTTTCTTTGGTTTTGACTTTTTGTGCTTCTTTGAAGAAGGTGGCTATGCTTTGGCTTGAGCTGCCAGGGCGTCAGCAACTATTAAGAGTCCAGCTGCTTGGGCCAGAGTCCTTTCCAACCACTCTCGTTACGTCCTGCTTGTATTGATTCCTTCAAATTCTCTGTCGGGAGCCTCGAAGTCTGGACATTTCATGGTTGTACCTACATGAGACATTGAGGAAGAAGGATGAGAAGCATAAGAAGAAGAAGGAGAAGGGTCAGAAGGTGGGGGACTTTTAAGGTCATTCCCCTCATCGGACTGATCTGGGCAGCTTTTTACGTCATCACCAGGGTTGGACGTGTGCAGGGAATCTTTTAGGTCTTTCCCCTACGTAGACCATTGGGGGGTGCTTTTAACATCGTCATGCTCATTGGACGTGATCTGAGGAGAAAATGATTCGGGGATGTCCTCTTGATGGGATGGGGAAGGAAGGAGGATCGTGCCGGGGATAAAGTCCAGTAAAGTTGGCAATGGGTGAAGGGGCCTGAGAAATTCCTACTCAACTGGCGGTTGAGCCGTCTTGTTTCTCTAGCGAGCAACCCTTGGTGCCCGTCTCCTTCTGGTTTTCTGAGGTGGTGTTTGATTCGTCTCGCTAAACTTGTGAACAACCCTAGCTTGGCGAACTGCGTCTCGCCTTAAAGACTTGAGTCTGCTTCGCTCATGGTGGACTATCCATGGCTGGGAAGTTGAGGGTCAGCAAGATCTGAGTCATCTTTACCCAGGTCTTGAGTTGGAAGGTCTTGTCGTACCAGTGGAGTAGTTACTTGGGGATCACTTACTGGAATGTTGTAAGACTCTTGACATTCTTGGAAACTGGTACATTCACACAGGTAATGGCCCCATATCTTGTGGTATGGGCACCAACAGTCCTCAGTTCCCTGGGCAAGGCGTCGGGGCTACCTTGTCGGTTTCGGTGAGATTAGGCCTTCCTGAAGCATTATAACAAAAAAGGCATGAAGGATACCAGGGGCCTCGTTTTCCTCTTGGATCATCACTTCATGGGAGGCTTCTGCTGCCCCGAATGCCTTTTTTAGCTCTTCAAGGTTGATTTGACCCTTCTGAATCAAGGCCTCGATAATGTCCTTTAGCTTGAAGCAGCCATCTGTTGGCTGGCTGACCCTTCGATGGTAAGCACAATAATTCGCTTGAGTATCAAGTCCAACTTGCTCAGGGAACTTGGCCTCTAGATGCTCTATCATGTTCTGTTCCACTAATAATCGAAATAATGCAGAGACCCATTCCTTCTCAAAGGGGTAGACCTTGTTCCTATGCTTGGTCCAACAGTCATCCCGATTAAGATTCGCAGGTGGGGGTATCGACTGTACGACTGTTGTTGCTTGCCTGCCTGAGGTGATGTCTTTGTTGTACTCACACCCTTGGAAAGGTCTAAAGTTTGGGAGAGAGCCTTCTTTGGATCAGTGACCGTGACAGCTGCATTGGTCACTCCTTTTTGTTAGTTGACCTGGGTGTTAGTTTGAGAGTTACCATTTCCTTGATTGTTTCCCGAGCTTGCAGATGGTTGTCGTGACCTGCCATAGTGGAGTGATAGGCTTTCTATGTGGACCGATTTAGAGATCAACTTTGATATGGATGTTAGATTGGAGGCCTTAACATGTAGAGCAATTTTGGGTCGCATGTTTCGTACACAAGTTTGAACTGCTTCCTTCTCAGGCATGGGAATTGGATGGCGAGCAACTAGATTTCTCCATCTTGATATGAACTGGTTCACCGGCTCATCAGGGTCTTGGGTCAGGGTGACAAGCTCAATGGTTGAACCTCTCTCTCGACCTCGTAGAAGCGCTAGTGGAACAATTTCTCCATTTCCTCCTAAGTATGCACTGAGTTTGGGGGAAGTCGAGCATACCATTGAAAAGCTGGGCCGTCATGGGTTTCAACAAACTGACAGAGAAAGAGTCTCTCATTAGTCGTTATTTCTCGGCACGCTACTTGGAAGTGGGTGATATGCTAATTCGGTGACGTGGTTCCGTTGAATAGGAGAAACTTCCCTTTCTTGTAATCTGAAGGAAATGACACATGGTCAATGTATGAAGGGTACAACCTTTGATAAGGTGTTGCACCCTGTGTCCCCGAAATTTGTCTATTCTTTAAGCTATGGGTAACCGTAGCATCGATGTCTGCCTGTGAGATGGGGTGAGGGACAAAATTGTCCTGTGAGGCAGAGGGAAGGGGCTGCCTTGGTGGTGCACCATCTGAGTGGTGGGAATTGACCTCATGATTAGCTGATTGTCGTGCAGCATCTATACGATCTATCTTCTCCGTCATTGCACCCTTCATATCTTCGAACTTGTTCATGCGGTCTTCCTGCAAGTCAGGTTCCTTTATGACCATTACACTGACTGTTTCTCCAGGGATGTCAACCTTAATTGCAGTTGAGGGCTTGGGAACTTGAGGGGTCATGCGCGGTAGATCGGTCGGTAGAGGGTCAGCATGCCCCGACTGGACTCGATTCTTATATGCCGATCGCATGAGGATTGGATCTCAACGGTCTTGGGACCGTGGCTGCTGAGTGGCTGAGTCATCTTCTGCAACGCTAACCACAGTGCAAGGATCATGCACTTCTTCAGGCTTCGTCATCTGAAGAAGGTAGAAGAGATTTTGGTGAAGAGGGTCATCAAAGCTGGTTGCCCCGACCGCCGTAGTCACTTTCTTGGTTCGAATTCACAGACCTCTAGCGCGTTTAGCTTTGTGGTTTTGATGGACCTCGCGCCAAAACTATGATTGGGACTGCGGCTGATCAACCCTTCTTGCACAAGATAGGGCTGTCTCCATCAAGTGCGGCAAAGGATGAGGGCTAGGGAATGGAGTCATCCTGGGCCGAGGAGGATGAAGGACTCGATCTTCCACCAGGTCTTTGCCCCGAGCTCTCTTATGAGCTCCAGAGACATGACCGAAATGACAAGGCTGGTTTAGGATGGTACTCTTGGGGAAGGTCTTGGAGTACCAAGGTTGGAGGTGCTTGCTCGAAGAAGGAGGAGCCGACAAGAGCAGGGTTGACTCATGAGAATGCCTGAGTCGAGGGTGAGGGGCTATCTATGACGGCGACACGTGTGCACCTCTTGAAGAAGGATCATGGGGGACTTGGGGGTCAGCCCGGGCTCTAGTAAGTGGTATGTAGGAGGTCGAAAACTGCGAGCGGGTATCTGTAAGAGAACAGGTGGGGGCCTGCCTCTTACTAGGTGTGCTATTGTGTGCTGAGTAGGAGGACGAGGAGGTTGTCTCCTGTGTACTCGGGTTGGTGCAATGATGACATTGCCTCGAGCAGTGGGATGTATATGAATACGTGTGCAGTACCTAGCCTCGGGAGGTCTGATCCTGTACGCTGACTCGAAGTAACATAAGGGTTGCCCCGAGGTGTGGCTCAAGTGGATGACCCACGAGCCTTATAGTGTGTATGAGAGGTGGAGGCCCCAGGGTCTCTGGCTCAATGTGTCGAGCCTCTAGGGATAAACTCTCATGGTGGTGTAAGAATGTGGGGGGTAGCCTTGCAACGACCCACCGAAGCAATAACAACTTGTTTGCCTTTTACAAAAAGGCATTGGGCAGCCTTTCGGTGTAACTCGACAATACGACCGACAAGTGACTTGTCGGTGGCAAGGTCCGTGCAGTGTGCGGCAACCAATGTGCTGCTGACACAAAGGGCATTGGCAAAAATTCCACCAGAGCTAGGAAACGGGGAGTCAGGGACCTTTAAGTCCCTCCTCACACCAATTCAGGTTAAGACCTGGGAGCTAGACTCGTGGTCTTTGCTCAAAAGGAGGGTTGAGAACTAAGTTCGAGAGACTTGTTCCCTGAGGACACTCGCGAATGCTGGGATAAGAAAATTCCCTATCCGGATGAATGGGTTACAGAACCCAGAAGCCATAAGTGCAGATACAGAAAATAAAAGGAGAAACTTAGCCAAACAAGCATGATCTGACAAAGGGATAGTAAGTCCCCAATGGAGTCACGCAGCTGGTTAGGTGCCTCGATCTTGCCCTCCGAATCTGAATGATCGAGCGGCATGCGTCTCGAGTTTCAGGGGAACCCGGGGCATGAGATCGCTCTCTCGGGAACCTTGCTCAAGAACAAGGGCTAGTGGACCAACCGATGAGAGAGGAATTTAAGGTGGGTTCGGGACTTACTTGGGCTGGCTCGCTTGGGTGCCCCCTTAGATCGTGAAGAAAGCCCCCCAATCGTAAAACTAGTTTGGAATCACCTCCCTTGGGCTGTAATCTCATGTTTCCGCAATCACACACATATGGCAAATGTTATAAGACAAGTCAGTCAAGGGACCCCACCTTGCCTTTGGGAGAACATACACAGGCATGCACATTCAAAAAAAGAAGAAAAGAAGAATGAGAGAATTAAGATTGGGATGAGAGGAATTTGACCAGGCGGTGAGAGTGACTAAACTAGTGTAATTGACCAAGCATGGTATTAAAATAGGCTCGGTAACTCAGACCGATTCGACAGAATTACTACTAGACGACAGTATCAATACCAACCTGCTTGACACGATAGCGAGTTTGTCATGACAGTGAGGCGGGCACAGTAACTCTGACTGGCACAACGACGCTACTAATAGACGATAGAATTACCATGAGACACTATTCTCAACCCCTCTTGATCAAACGAAAGAGTAGAAGAAAGAAAATACATCAGAAAGAAAAAGAAGAGCATAAAAGAGGATAGTGGGGAATGAAAGAGGAAGAGGAAGAAGAGATGGGAAAAGCAAGGATAAGTAAAAAAGGAGAAGGAAGAGGAAGAAAGACACAGATGGCGATGGAATGTGAAGAGAGAAGACTCAGACGACAATGAGCTTCCCCCGTCCGTGATAGAAGAGGAAGGAGTAAACACAGACAACAATGTGTTTTCGCCGTCTATGACAGAATGGAGAAGAGAGAGAAGAAATAGGCGACGTTGTGCTTCCGTCGACTGTACAAGAAGAGAGAAGAGAGAGAAGACATAGGCTGCAATAGGCTTGCACCGGTTGTGTTGGAAGAGCAGGAAGAAAGTGAGAACACAGGCGGCAATAGACTTGTAACATCTGTGACAAAAAAGAAGAAAAAGAGAGAAAACACAAGCGGCAATACGTTTGAGCTGTCTGTGACCGTAAAGAAGAAAGAGAAAATACAGGCGGTAATAGGTTTGAGTTGTTTGTGACCGAAAAGAAAGAGAGAGAAAACACAAGCGGCAATAGGTTTGCCATTTATGATAGAAGTGAAGAAAGAGAGTAAAAACATAGGCAGCGCTAGGCTTACACCAGCTATGATAGAAGAGAGAAGGGAGATAATTTTGACAAGGGCCCGGCCCACCATTCGGGTTAAGGCTCGACTCACTGTTTAGGTCGCATGAGCGGGAAGGTATCATGCCAGATGATGAGTCCGCCATGCGTGAATGAGAAAGAGAGAGGATTAAGGAGAGAGAAACATGATAATCTAAAGGAGGAAGAAAGAAGAAGAGAGAGAAAGAGAGAGATATAGATGAGAAAAGAGGAGGGAGAAAGAGACATAGAGATGAGAGGAGAGGAGAGAGAAAGAGAGATAGAGATGAGATGAAGGAGAGAGAAAGAGATATAAAGATGAGAAAAGAGGAGAGAGAAAAGAAGAGGAGAGAGAAAAAAGGAGAAGAGAGAGAAAAGAGGAGAGAGCATGGACGAGGAGAGAGAAAGTTACCTTATCAAGGGGTACAAACCCTTTTCTTCTCTCTCTTCTCTCTCCAAGATGCACCCACGAACTCAAGTAAGAATTGAAGTCTTTATTGAATACTGAAGAATGAACCGAAGGTTTTTCCCAAGGTGCTTTACAATTAAGCATTGCATGTTTATATAGAATTGGGCCCAAACATGGGTGGATGCTAAAAAACTACCTAAAATTGAAGATAACTCAAATTTAATTGAATTAAAAGAAATTCGAAAAATGAGTGCAAAAAGACTATTTTGCCCCTGCCTAGAAATGTTTGAAATTCCAGAACAGTCCCTGCTACTACTCGAGAACTTGCGTGATCTTTCATGGATGATCTGAAGTTATTCTGATGCCTGTTTGATCGAAAGATGATTTTTTTCTTATAGGGCTCGACATGACGATCGGTTTGACACCAACTTCGAGCCATGAATCATGCTTTTAAGCCATGATCAAGAGACTAGAAATTTGTTTGAATCTTGAAAACTTTGGATCGATAGTGTGCTTGTTTCTTGATGTTTTTTCATGATTTCTTTGCTGAGTCATACTGAGCATGCCGCCACAATCACGTTGCAACAAATGCAGCTCGATTTTGTTTCCGGACGAAGATTTTGACGCCTTGGGTTTTTGGCCGAAATCTTGAAATTCGACGTCCAGAATTTACAGCAGCTTCAAAACCTCCGTGTGTGAAATCTAACCATTCATTGTATGCGGTGCTCAGACCAAAGATGGCCTCGAACCTTACGCACATAATACAATTGGTCTCACATCAATCGGGTACATGAGCGTCGTGATTTGGCTTCTCAAATGAGGAGTACTGCTGTTGATTTTCCTACAATTTTCTTCGTGGATCAGCAACTTCTCTTTAGTTTTTTTCCCTGCTCGGGCATCATCACGGGGCGTACCAATGCCCGTCTTGATGAGACGAACATGGTCATAAAATTTGAGCGTGATCCAACTTGGAACGAGTGAGATATAGGCCTCGAAAGTCACTACTCATGACTGTGAAAACAACCACCTTTAATGGTGTTTTGGTGCAGCGTGGCCACATGGGAATAGTATGCGACCTACCCTTTTTTTGGTATTTTACTCATAATTGTCTTGGAGCCCCCGATTAAGCCGAAACTTGACCCATAGGGGCTTTCGACCATGACAGATCCAATGAGGGTGGTCCCACTACTGTTTGATGTACCAAAAATATAGTTCTAGTTACATAGTCCATTTCAGGTGCTAAAGGCCAATTTTACCAAAATTGTTTCTGTGTTCACTGCCTTAGATATGTTTGATTGCGATGAAACTGGGCAGGTGGCGTTTTGAAGTGATTATGAAGATCTTGATCAGTTTTGGGACCATTCTGAGACTGTCGAAATTTCCACTGTATGTTGAGGCTTTATTGACCTGCTTCGTCTTGATTTCGCATTAGGAACCAAGGTGCTTAAAAATGTGTTCAAACACTAATATCTAGAGAAAACCTAGAATTAAGAAGCCTAACCCTTAAGATACTTGAAAACTTAGTTTTCTAAATCAAATTCCAGAGAATAAAACCCTAGCCGAGATCCTCTTAACCTTAGCCCAAAGCTTTAGCCTTCAAGCCTTAGACCCTAGAAGCCATGACCTTGGATCTAAACTACAAAACCCTTGATTCAATTTTAACATCTCTCAACCATCCATACCCAATATTTCCAGCAAATCTCAAAGGGGAATTCAACCAATTTCAAAACAAAAAATTGAAGACAAGATGTGTAATCAATATGCAGCCTTGATATGGGCGGCACGACCAACTTCGTGCGTCCCGGGCCAACCACCTGGGCAAGTAAATTTTTTTTCTTTTCCTTCTTTGATTTCTAGTTATTCTGATTATTTTTAGGTAGACTTAATTTTACAATAGATTTCCTTTATTTTTTTGAAAACATTATGTTGGCATTGCCAATGATTTGAAGGGAAATTGGCTATTCAAAGTTAATTAGTCTTTAAATCATAATTTGACCATGCCCACGATATCTATATCAAAGTTTAATTAACTAGTTTTATAATGATAGATCCGGGAATCTCATATTTGAAATTCTTTCTATTTCACGATTTCAACACAGTTTAATAAATATCACGTTGTTGATTATTGATTGTGTAACTTCCACCAACCACACATTGGTTGGATAATCAATAGGGTTATAGTCCTTAGTTGACTCTCCAACTGCTGCTTTTTCAAGTTTAAATTATATTGGACATGATTAAAGCTTCATGGAGGAGTGCAAAGTCATGAATTGTGTTGCTCTCATCAAAGCAAGGTGACAGTGCATGCTTGAGTGAGCAGCCATGAGTGAAGGTTTATGTGATCCATCCATGGAAACATTGCAAGGGTTTAATCATGGTGATGAACCCCCATGGCGAATCCATTGATCCACAACCCCTTGACTTTGTAGATTCTATGAACATCTTCATAAGATCTATTGTAGTAGGTTCCCAATTGCAAATCAGAAAGTAGATAATCGATTAGAGCTTGCTATTGATGACGATGGTAGTAGTTCTTGTTATACATTATTTTTAACATACATGTATCTCCGAGGTGCATAAGGAGAGAGCCGGTAGTAACCTGGTCCCGCTGGGGTAAAAAACGCTAGTCAAACCACAAGAACACTATAGAAATAAACCTAACATAGGGTGACCTCAAGAGAAGTATCAGAATGGCCTCAAATTGCATAATATGATATCTTTGGATGCCCTAAAGACACCCATAAATTTTTGTCGCGTTCTGACAAGTTTTGAGCTGATCAAGAAGAAGCGCAATTTTCAAATCCACTTCCTATCATGCAAAAAATGGACCATATAACTATAGCCCTATTTTATGGGCTTCAAAAGAGTATCATACTATTTCCATTGAATTCATAATGTCGAAAAAATCTCAGATACCAAATTTCAGCTCAATCAGACCCTCTGAGACCATTTTGAGCCTAACTTATCAAAAAAGGGTGGGTTTACACTATTGATGTGCAACTTCAGTGAAATAGTTTCCATTTATGGAAACTGTATTTTCTCATTCTTGTATGAATTTTAAATTCTCATAACTTGTTCATTTTGAGTCCAATTACGTTAAAATTCTAACATGAGCTAGATCTCATCGACACACTTGTTTTGACATATGGCACGCATAATGGCGTGACTCGGAACGAGATAATTTGTAGAGAGAAGATAGGCTCAAAACTTGAAATCTCAGATTTAAACAAGTAGAGACATCTCATTCTTTTAGAGAATATAACTTGAGATCTCGATGATAGATCGTCACAAGCATGGGTCCGTTGCGACTGTGCTTCGAAAGGCTTCAATTTGATATAGTTTTGGTGCATATTGAGGCCGAATAACACTGAATTTTGAGGTCAAAGAAGGCACATTTTTTGGTTGTTGGAATCCCATTTTTTGGCAACCTCCCCCAATGTGGAATGCGCTCAAATGGAGGTCAAAATGGATAAAATTTATCACAAAACGATCGTGATAGTATCCTCTTCAATTTGTGATCAAAATGAAGTCTTGAAACATCAAGGATCGTGCCAAATTGGTGGTCGAAGAATCAAAAGTTTATGGAGTTAACTGGATTTTGGGTTCTTCCTTAAAACTCTGTTTCAAGATGATCAATAGGTATCAAAACATGAATATAATGCAAGCATCAATTCTACGATGTTTGATCGCTCGAATTGCTGCCGAAAACGTCTGAAAAAGCGCCTAAGGCCTAGCAATGGCAAGAGGCTCCTCAAGGAGGGATGGTTTTATCATTTCATGAAAAGTGCATCAGGGTAATTTGATCATTATTTCAAAAAACAGAATTATTATTTTATTCCATTAAATGTGTAATTTATTGCAATTCTAGTGATTTTTTAGTATCCACCAATGTTTTGGGGTTACTATATATAAGCAAGTTAAGTTATTTGTCATGAGAAAAATCTTGATAATTCAAAGAGCTTAAGCTTCTTCTCTTGCTTTAATTCCAAATCCAAACGCAAAAAGAGAGGAGAGAGAAATAATTGTTAGAGAGAGAAACTACCATTGGTACCCATCACTCCTTAGAACTCTAAATTTCCCATTTCCTCCCAACACCTTACTCCCTACCCCATAGACCCTAGCTTCCATACACCTTACCCTACTCCATACACCCTAGCCTAATCTATACACCCTAGCTGATTCCATACACCTTACCCTACTCTATACACCCTAGTCTATCATACACACTAAACCTTCCATATACTTTATCTTAATCCATACACCCTAACTTCCATACACCTTACCTTATACCAACCCACCTAACTCCAAACACCTAGAACCTAGACCCTAGCCTTAACCTACAAAGACTAAGACCTCTCTCTAAGGTGCATCCAAGGGACCCTTGAAGGTGAACGTAGGCCCGAGTCCACTTTAAGTCTACTCTCTCTCCTCTCTTTCTTCCACTCAACCCAGGCGGGTCTGAGCCCTCTTTCTTCCACTCAGACCCAAGGTAGGTCTGAGCGCTCCCTCTTCCTCTCTTTTTGTTCTCTCTCTTCCACTCGGACCTAGGGCGGGTTCGAGCCCTCCCTCTTCCTCTCTCTTTGTTCTCTCTCGTCGTCTCTCTTTGTTCTCACTCTCCTTCACTCTCTTTGCTCTCACTCTCCCTCTCTCTCTTTGCTCTCACTCACTCTCTCTTTGCTCTCACACTGACTCTCTCTCTTTTTCCACTCGGACCCAAGGTGGGTCCGAGCTCTCACTGTCTCTCTCTTTTTACTTACACTCTCTCTTTCTCTCTTTGCTCTTACTCTCTCTCCCCACTCAGACTCGAGGGTAGTATGAGCTCTCACTCTCCCTCTCTCTCTTTACTCTCACTCTCTCTATTTTCTCTCTCTCTCTCCACTCGGACCCAGAGCGGGTTTGAGCTCTCGCTCTCTCTCTTTGCTCACACACACTCTCTCTCTTTACTCCTACTCTCTCTCTCTTTGCTCACACTCTCTCCCTCTACCTTCTAGTCATTTACCCGTTTGACCATGTTCAAGCATGGCCTAGTCTATGGATTTTCAGATTAGACTAAGAAGTGTCAACGACAGTCTAAAGCTGCTAAGAGATGGCTTAACCCATCTCAATCTCAACAACAGTCTAAAGCTGCCCAGAGATGGCTTAACCCATCTCAGTCTCAACGGCAGTCTAAAGCTGCTCAGAGATGGCTTAACCCATATTTGTCTCAACGATAGTGTAAAGCTGCCCAGATATGGCTTAACCCATCTCATTCTCAAGGACAGTCTAAAGAGGCCCTGAGATGGCTTAACTCAGAGATGGCTTAACCCATCTCATTCTACAATAGTCTTGAATGGCCCAACGATGGCTTAACCCATCGTCAGTATTATTGTCCGGCAGTTAAAGCTTGAGAAGCTTTACAATTTATATGGACAATCAGTTATCGCAAAAGGGGAATTGTTTCTTCGAAACAAAGAATACTTTGATCAAATTAGCACTGTTGAACTTTGGCCTCCTTGCTTTATCACCCTTAAAACGTTAGCATGGATTGAGTTGAACAACGAAAGTGGTTACAGCCCAATGACAACAACGATGATGGTAATTATGAATATCCGATTCTACTCCCATTAGATGATGAGGTTCGAAGATTTGAAATTTGAAAGACAAGCGTCAACGATTGTATATGAAAGACCAACCTAACAGAGAGATCAACAACGTGAAAAAATAAATTCAAGAGGTAAACCTCATTATGAAGATAACGATCGTACCCTGCAAGGTTTTTGATTCAAATGAGTAGATAAACTCAAGATGAATATGGAGGGTGAAAATTCGATGAAGTGAAATGCTTAACTATCCCTTGAACAACCATAGTTTAGCACTATAAAAAAGGGGTACATCTCAATTAAAGAGAAGGTCTCACTTTTGATAGACATAGCCAAATAGAGATAAAGAGTTCTTCAGATGTTGTACCTAGGTAAGAACCAAGAGTAGAAAAGATAGTGGCATTCAAGACATGAATAGAGAGATAATTTTTTCCTACAATTCATTTGAGATTAGACCAAATTTGAAGTTCCTACTTATATTTATAGGTATATGGGCTGATATGCCATTGATGTTATCCTTTCCTTTGAACATGTCGTATTTTCTTATTTAGAAACGAATGTATAGGTTTCAAAGCCAAAATTAAAAGTGTTTCGACGTATTTTAATTCTTCAATTCGGTGTAAAATGTAATAGAGGATTAGACATTTGAAATTTCTTAGTACCTACTATAAATAATAACACATGTGTTTATGATATGAAGTGTAAGGGTGAATTTGACCCCAAATGTGATGTCCTTTAGTTTTCTATATGGAGTCTAATGCTTATCTAAACATTATGCATTTCTTAACACATCCACATTTCAGAGCGACCAAATCTCTGGCGACTCCACTAGGGAATAATTCACCTTTCATCTCTAATAGAGCCTAAGAAGTCGAATCTCTCTGTATGAATATGTCTTGATTCATGATCTTTTTCACACAACTCTCGTTTCTTCTTTATTTACCCTAACAAGTGAACATTTGTGTGAATCACAGGTCGTCAGAGGTAACCATAGCTGCTATAACGACATCGTTCCAAGTGGGAATCATGAAAGTTCCACTCGCCCCTCCCTAATCAGGTGTTGACTCGCTTTCCCTAAAGCCTCGTTTAGCCCACTTACTAGAAAGGTAGCAATCGAAGGACATAGAGCCAAACCACGAACTTCAAAGTTTAAGATGATGAGGAAATCTCGCCCTCAAGTGGACTTGGTCCCAGGTAGTAGACCATTGAGGGTGATTTTGACTTATCCCAACCAACGCTTGCAGGTAAAAGCCGACAATGGTGTTGTTGTTCACAATGTCTCAAGACAAACGTGACTGCTACATTCTGCGAACTCATTTATTATTGCACAAAAGGATAGGGGACGAGCTATTCCTGTGAGGCCTAAGCCATGATCCTCATTGTCTCGGTCCTCCAGTCTTGTACCTCAGGGCTCCTGTTTCTTGCCTTTAATCATACAAGTTCCACTCTCAGGTGTCAAGGACACTCACAGGCCAGCAGTTAGATGTTTCCATGGCACTAACTCACCAACTCACGTGAAACCCATCCACTAGCAGTTAGAAGTCCTTGCAATGCTAATATTCCTAGATCACTATACGCAGCCCACAAGCCGACAGTTAGATGTTTCCACAGCTATAACTCACCCGACTCATTTGACAGCCCATCGACTGTCGGTTAGAAATAATCGGGATTCTAATCTGCTTAGATCGCCGTACACAGCCCACAAGGCAGCAGTTAGATGTTTCTGTGATTCTAAGTCGCTTGATTCACATGACACTCATCAGCTGGTGGTTAGAAATCCTCGCTATACGCAGCCCATAGGTCGTCGGTTAGACGTTTCCACGGTGCTAACTCACCCCGACTCATGTGACACTCATTGGCTGGCGGTTAGATTTCCCCATGAGCCTAATCTGCTTAGATAGCCATATGCAGGGCTAGTGGTTAGACATTTTCGTAACGCTAACTCACCTGATTCGCATGATACTCATTGTCTAGTGGCTAGAAGCTCCCGCAAGGACAAGCCACCCAAATCACCTCGTACTGTTCGTTCACAGATTGCCAAAATAGAATGTGATTTGAGGCAAGGTGATCACAAGCCTCCTCGTGTTCCCAAGGCAGAGTCCAAGAAGTACAATCAAGCCCATAAGGCGCACATTAAGATATTTCTCAGGCATGCACATAAAGTTCTCCCTTAGTACATCCTAGATAGAGCATGGGAAGTTATTCGAGCAGATCAGCATTGTATGAACAGTACATGACCACAATAAGGCCGGTAACCTGGATCGATATAGAGGCAAGTTTCGCAAGATCTAGGAGATGAATTTCTTGAAATATGGCCTTATAATATGATCGGGGTGACAACCTAGCATCCCGATGAATATGAGGAGACCTCAAAGGGCAGGATGGCCTTGGGTTTTGATGACATCTCATCCCTCTCGTCAAATGAGGAGCCTCCACCTACCAAACCTCCTGCAAAGACGACAAGATGTCATCAAACCATAAAAAATTCGCATATCACTAGCAGCATGTCCAAGCCCCGGAAGGAGCCCATTGTGCCTGCATTGTCTTTCCCTCTCAACTTCCCAGAATTCACCACTCCAGTCTCGGATAATGAGTCTAAGACAATTGAATGAGACCTTGTTGTAAGCGTGATGATGGTTGGAATGGGGAAGGGGTTGCATGACGCCGAAGAAATAGAGCCTTAGGGAGGAGCTAGCCCAAAAAGAAGTAGAATTTCAAGCGCAGACAACCGAGCTTGATGCATTAAGGGCCGCTAGAGCACCTCTTAATCCTAGTGGCCCTTCAGGGAAGTAGTCCTCAAATTCAGTCGTGGAGAACCAATCAACCCCTGAGCCTATGCTGCATCAATCGCTGCATGCAACTCACACTGCCTTGACGGAAAAGATGGTGCATAATTTAGTAATGGAGAAGCTGCGAGCACTCCACGTTTCAGGGCAGAAACCTTCGACACCTATCAGAAATGATACTCAGCATAAAAGTACTATATCCTTTAGGATTCCAGCGGCCCAAATTCCTGAAGTTTGATGAGTAAGGCTCCCCTCATCAACACTTGGCACATTTCGTGTCCATATGTGTGGACTCAGCTAGTAACAAGAACCTCCTGATGTGACAAGTTGTACAGTCATTATCCGGCCCAACTTTCTCTTGGTATTCGTGACTACCTCCTGAGACCATATTTACAATGAAGCAAAATGCAAGAAGCATTCTTGGAGAGATTTCACAACACAGAAAGAGTGGTCCACTCGGCTGAACTTCTCAATGTGAAGGAAAATGATCATGAGCATGTGCAATAATATATCACTCGATGGTGAAATATCAGCATAGGGCACAGTACTCTGCTCCCTGAGGATTAGGAGGTGCACATGCACATTAAAAACATGAGATCCGACATTGCAGTACTCCTGCGCGCTTCCAAATCGTAGAACTTCAACGACTTGGTAACTAATGTAGTTAACCTAAAAAGTCTTCTAGAGTGTTTCAGCCTAAGCCCGAAGCTAGTACCCATTCGGAGGGACATGGATAGAGGAAAAGCCAAATTCACTCAGACCAAAACTTCTATGACTACTTCGATGGTCATCCAAATAGGGAGAGGTAAGAATTATCCACCTCCCAGAAGTTATGATTCTCCACAAACGTCAAGACGTGGACGAGGAAGAGGTGGATACCGTGGGCATATCGGCAAGGAGTATTCCTTTGATAAAGATCAGGTTCCCGAGATCTTTGAAAAGCTCCTATCGATTGGAACGATCAGGCTTCCCCCACCAAGACACCCCAAGCAGGTCGGTCAAACAAATCGAATCGACTATTGCCCGTATCATCGATTGGGAGGACATGTGATAAAAGATTGCTATCCCTTAAAGAATATCATCAAGAACCTCATCAAGGATAGAAAGTGCAAGTGTGCAGAGAAATAAACATTGGAGGCTGATACTGTGGCGGCCAAAATGGATTCCTTTGTAACTAATGAAGCTAAAACCCCATGGGTAGCTGAGAGCCACCCATATCAGGGGCCTTACAATTTTGATAAGGCCATGATACCAAACATATATGATCATCTCCTCATCATGGGAATTATAGCCCATGCAAAAAGGTGGAAAGCATAAAAAAGAAGGCTTGCCCCGAAAGGAGTTCCTTACTGTCGATACTACTGTTCCCGTACCCATGGGTTGGAGGACTATTGGTCAGTAAAGGATTTGATACAAGAATATATAAAGGAGGGGACCATAGTCATTGACCTATCCCTCCCGAATGTTGGACCCACCAGGTCCCCGTATTGGAAAAGGTCGAAGGTTGTCCTTACCCAAAACTATTCGTGCTATGTACGGAATACTCTAGGACTCTCAACTCTTCAATTGATACCGAGGAGGTTTAGGAGCACGGCTAGACTACTTATGTAAGTCGCAGCGAGAAGAAGCATATGCAAATCGAAGCTCTGAAAAGAACCGGTTTGAAGGACCTGGAGATGACACTATTGGTTAGGTGCCTCGATCTCGCCTCCTCGGATCTAGGTGATCGGGTGACACGTGTCTCAGGTTGGAAAAACCTAGGACTTGAGATCACCCTCTCGGGAACCTCATCCGCAGAACAAGGGTAGGTGCCCAACTAGTGAGAGAGGAATTTTAACGTGAGGCGGGGACCAACCTCACCTGGATCCATGACTTACTCGAGCTGACTCGTGTAGGTGCCCTTTTAGATAATGACAAAAATCCCCCCACCTGCTTCAACAGGTTCGGAATTACCTCCCTTGACCTGTAATCTCCTTATTTTCTACACAACATTATTGTGGTTAACTTGCAAGACAAGTGGGTCAAAGGACTCACCCTTGTCTTAGGGCAATGCACATTCATAAGTGAGGGTGATGAAGTGGAAGATTCGAATGAAGGTAGAAAAGAGAAGAGAACTTACTAAGGGGACAAGACTAGCATGATAGCTGAACCAGTATAATGACCGACTCGGAGTGGTAGCAAGACAGACATGGTACTCAGGACCAGTACAGTGGCAATACTACTTGAAACCGAGGCTGATATGGCTGTCCTAATCTGGTGTGACAGCAAGATGGGCATGTTACTCAGGACCAGCAAGACAACAATACTTCTCGATAGCCAGACCGCTATGGCAATGCTAAGTTGAGTCTACCCTCAGTCAAGTGAGAAGAGAAGAGAATGAGGAGGAAGCGTGAGATGGCGAAGAGATGGGGTCCCGACAGCATTTAGGCATAGCCATTCACAGCCATGGAGTAGCAGTGTCACTGCCCTTGGACGGCGCTAGACACTACTGCTCACGACTGGAGGGTGAGCAATGAACTACAGGTGGCGTTAGGCATCGCCTTTGGCAACATGAGACGGCAGCACATCCCTTCGTGGGTGGCGATAGCCTCTTGTGAAGCGCGTGGCAATAGCCACTTATGAAGTGCGCGGTGATTGTTCCTTCTAAGGGCACGGTGATAGGCGTGGGACACAAGAGAAACCTGCAGATGACGATAAGCACTGAGCACACGAAGGAAGCTCATGGACGACGATAGGCACTGAGTGTGCGAAGGAAGGTCGCAGTCGGCGATAGGCGCCGAGCGCATGAAAGGAGCTTGCGTACTGTGATAGGTGTTGTCACGACCCTTCGCGGGTGGCGATAGGCATTACCGTATGCGATAGGCACACAACAAGGGAAGACCCCTACGAGCAAAAATAAGCATCGCCATCTGTGCTTCTAATTGAGAGGAAGAGACGAATGAAGAGAAAGAGAAAGCAACTCGCACATGGCACTGCCCTTACCATGCATAACCTGTGAAGCCACAGAATGAGGAAACTTTGGATCGATAGTGTGCTCATTTCTTGGTGTTTTTTTGTGATTTCTTCGCTGAATCACACTAAGCATGCCACCACGATCGCGTGGCAACAACCATAGCTCAATTTCGTGTCCAAATGAGGATTTTGCAAGTTTGAAGTTTTGGTCAGAATTTGGAATTCTAGCGTCGGAATTTATAGTCACTTCATCGTCTTCATGTGTGGAGTCCGACCGTTCATCATGTTTGGGGTTCGGACCAATACTAGCCATGGACGATATGCACGCGATGCGACTTGTTTCCCGTCGATCAGGTTTGCGAGCCCCATGATTTGGCTGCTCGAGCGAGGCTCGAAGCTGTTGATTTTCCTGCAACTTTCTTCACAGATCAACAACTTCTCTCTAGTTTTTCTTCGTGCTCGGGCTTTGTCACGGGATGTGCCGCATATAGAAGCGCTCGTCTTGACGAGATGAACATGTTCACAAAATTTGAGCATGATTTGTCTTGAGACGGCTGAGATATGAGCATCAAAAGTCACTATTCATGGCTGCTACTTTAATGGAGTTTAATTGCAGGGTGGTCGCACGGGAATAGTGTGCGGCTCCTCATGTTTTGATCTTTTACCTATAACTTCTTCTTGAAATGTCCGTTTAAGCTGAAATTTGACCTTCAAGAGTTTTCAACTGTGAAGATTCTATTGGAGGTGGTCCCATAGCTATTTGATGCATCAAAAATATATTTCTAGTTATAGGGTCCGTTTTAGGGTGCTAGAGGCTGATTCTACCAAAATTGTTTCTTTGTCTGCACTGCCTTAGATATGTTGAATTGTGACGAAACTTGGAAGGCTAGCTTTTGAAGTGCTTATGAAGATCAAAACCAGTTCTGGGGCCATTTTGAGACTATCAAAATTTCCACTGTTTGTTAAGCTTTATTGACCTACTTCTCCCTTTTATTCCGCATCGGGGACCCATGATGATGAAAAATGTCTTCCAATAGCATGCCCCACTGAATGTTGTGATTTGAGAGAAGTGAGAAGGACAATCATTCGGAAAATTTCTTTTGGCTTTATTTTTTTTTTTTCCTATCCGTAGGACTACGTGAACGTCGAGGAGATCCACACAATGTTGTAACTAGGATGCTCAAACATTTGGATGTAATGTATAGGTCCATTCATGGAGAATTTAGGGGGAGAAGAGACTTTTGAGGGATTTTTCAAAGTCCGCACCCTCAAGAGACTATTTGCGATTCTGACAGCTAAGGATTTTGTGGACCTCGTTGCCAGAATCGGGCCTATCTGGTGGCCAAGTGCTATGAACCTTTGGTCGACATTGCTTTCTGCTACACCAGGTTTGCTTTTGATGATCAGGGTACCTCTATGGGTCCCATTTGGCGGGGTCTAGTCGAGGGCTTTTTGTCGATCTGTCCCGAAGGCCTGTGCCTGTCGACTGGGGGAAATTTTTGAGAGGCGACCTCATGGGCCTCATCCTGTCAGGTTCGGGGGCTTTTTATTGGCCTGTCCCTAAGGTCTGAGCTTGTCGGCTAAGGAAGGTTTTTAACAAGGTGATGTCATGACGAGGCATCACCCTGAAGTCTCTGGCAGGTTGGGTCCTGGCTTTGTCAGTTTCTTGCCTTCATAGGGTCTTTAGCATTTTGGAGGGATCTTTTGGTTATCGTCCTCACCCTTAAGGACTCTTCTTGGTTTTGGAGGTGAAATGTGGGAGATCTTATGAGGCTCTCACTCCTGGGTGAGCCATTTGTGTTGTGATTGGATGCTGGCAGTTGAGGATTTTTTTTGGACCCCATTAACTAGAATTGCGCCTGTTTGGCAATTGGGTGCCGGCTACGGCTGTGATGCTACGTCAACCTGCTTTTTGTTGATCCAAGCATCCTTTGCAGATTTTTACTTGAACTTGGGGAGCGGCTCCATAGAGATGATTTTTGCCAACTTCCTTTGGGCTCTTTTAGCCATGACCTTGGGTCATGTCCACCATTTTCATCCATTTTACTCACGGTGCCCTTTTGGGGTTTTCACTGTACCTGAGTTTTTATTTTCATGGAACTCTTTTATTCATGGTTTGGTGACCATGCCCGTCTGTTATTGTTACTCATGCCATTCCCTTGTTTAGGTGTACATTATGCCCGTTATTATATTTTTTTTTTGTGAAGGCGTGTTTAGGGTCAGGCCTTTGAGACCTATGCGGAGCCTTTTAACATCATGCGACCAAGATGTGCACTGTAGTTTAGGATCATACAGCTTGACCATGGTTACGAATGGCAATTTGTGGAGGACATGGAGTGAGTATCGTGGTGATTTGACTCACGTTGAGGAGATGGCACGAGGCTACCTATGAAAGATGGATGATGTATGTGTGGTGGGTGAACAGTGGTGACCCACTAGCTTATGACAAGTATGGACGGTGGGATGGTTCGCTATTTTGTGAGCAAGGGTGAGACTCACTAGGGAATGATGAGTAGCAATGGCGAAGTGAATGGATTCACTGTGGAATTTATGAAGGTGGTGTGCGCACACGAATGGGTCGGTTAGGGAAGGCGTGCGTGAAGATGCACGTAACGGGCTGTATGCATATGTGATGGCGTGTTTAAGGTCACGCCTTTTGGACCTATGCAAAGCAGTTTAACGTCATACGGGCAGGACGTGCACTATGGTTTAGATAGCTTGGACGTGGCTATGTAGTTTAAAGTCCTACGGTTAGGACCATGCAATTTAGGGTCGTGCAACTAGACCTTTGTTACAGTTTAAGGTCATATAGTTTGGACCATGTAGTTTAGGGTTCTGCACTTAGACCATGGCTGTGCAGTTTAAGCAGTTTAAGGTTGTGCAACACAGACCATTGTGTGGGTCGCCATGTAGGTGAAGCTGTATGGGGATAGGTTTGTCGACATCAATTTGACTCCATGGGGATAAAAATAACTAAGGCTATACACAAGCAGAGAGCTATAGATGAAGATGGTGGCCCTACGAGGAGTGGCAATCGGAGGCGAACTTCACTGGAGATTAAGAAGGCAAGTGTGACTCCCAAGGGATAATGAGTAATGGTCTGCATGTAACTCTGTTGAGAATGACAGGCCAGAGCACAGGTGCAACCCCATTGGGGGTTGAAATGATAAGAATGACCCTAACTCCCTAGGCATAATGAGTCGCAATAGGATGTGATTCCTACTGGGGATTGAAGGGGTAAGCACGACCCCCTTTTTCTTTTGGATACACCTATCTCCATTGGGGGATGTTGATGAAGTACACCTAGCGACGAGGTGGTCCATCTCACAGTTAAAGTCATGCATATGGACTATTTGTCGCGCCTTGCGTTACAATTTTAAGGTCTTATAGCTTGAACCGTGGCTATCCATTTTAAAGTCATGCAGCTAGGATCATGCAGTTGAAGGTCGTGCAACTAGACCTTCACTATAGTTTAAGGTCATGTAGTTTGGACCATGGTGCTAAGCCTTATAACGTCATGCTGCTAGGACATGCGCTATGGTTTAAGGTCATACAGCTGGACATGGTTATGCAGTTTAGAGTCATGCAACGAGGACCATGCAGTTTAAGGTCATGCAACTAGACCTCCATTACAGTTTAGGGTCATATAGTTTGGACCATGCAATTTAGGGTCGTGCATCTAGACCATGGCTGTACAGTTTAAGGTTCCTTGGGGTGAAGAGCCGTCACTCGAGACTTGACTCCCTGAAGAGTGAGACCGTGGTGTAGGGAGTGAACTTCCTTGAGGTGAAGAGCTGTCACAGGAGACTCGACTTCCTGAAGAGTGAGACCGTGGTGCAGGGAATAAACTTCCTTGAGGAGGAAAACGATGGTCCAGATGGGAGTGTCTTAGCACATGCACGACAATAGGTCTTGGATGGCATACGCGGTGTTAGCCCTGATGAAGCGCATGCAGCGTTAGGCCCTTGTGAATAATGCGCACGGCATTAGCCTCTGGTGAGGCACACGGCAATAGCCTCTTGGTGAGGCACACGACGATAGCCTCTTGGTAAGGTGCACGACGATAGCCTATTGGTGAAGCACGTGACAATGATCACGCGCTGCATTGAGTTGCGCATGGCAATGATCACTCGCGGCGTTGAGTTGCGGGCGGTGATGACCATGGACGACGATGCCTTGTGAGAGCCAAGAGTGATGAAAAATGAGAAGGCCCAGCCACTGTGGTCTGTTGGAAGCCAAGTCCTCTAGCACAACAATGAAGTCCATGTTGTTTTGTAGGAAGGGAATCCATCATGCGTTGGTTCCTTGTCGGGGAAGTCTGCTTTGTATGTCAGACGAATTGAAGTTGACTCAGAAATGGTTGGCTTCTTCTTTATGATGAGGGTACTTCTTTTTATTGCACGCACTGCGTTTTAACAACATATCAGGGATAATACTTCTTTAAGTATCACCCATTAATAGGGGGCATTGCCTCTTCTTCATCAGAGTTTACCAGTATAGAGGCCCCGTTTGGTGTGACCTTTTTTACTATGAATGGACCTTCCCACTTGGGTTCAAACTTTCCTTTGCGGTGCCCATACATGACAATCGGTCTCTTGACTGCTAAGATTAGATCTCCACGGGCGAATGAGTTAACCTTGACAGACTTATCAAAGGCTCTCTTCATTCTCCCCTGATTGAGCTCAAGGTTTTGCTGAGCCTCTAGCCACTTTTCATCAAGAGCATCCAACTCTTGATAACAGAGCTTGACCCTCTCATCTTCGGTCAGTCCCTGATGTATAGCGACACAGAGTGAGGGTATTTGAACCTCGAGGGGTAAAACTGCCTCACCTTCATAGGCCAGGGAGTAAGGAGTAGAGTTTGTAGCATTCCGAGTAGTTGTGCGATAAGCCCACAGAGCTTCAGGAAGTCTCTCATGTCAATTCTTCTTTGACTTTGAAACTGACTTCCGGAGCACCTCGCACAGGGTTTTATTGAATGCCTCAGCGAAACCATTAGCTTGAGGGTAGTACATGGTCGAGTACTTCCACTCAGAATTGAACTGGTTAACTAGGCGATCAACATGATGGCTTCTAAACTAAGGGCCGTTATCATAGATTATTCTGTCTGGGATCTCGAACCGGTATATGATATGGTGACACACAAAGTTGGCCATAGTGGTCCCTGAAACTTGCTTGAGAGGGACCGCTTCAGCCCACTTGGAAAAGTAATCTGTCGCTATTAGAATGAAGGCATGACCCAAGGTAGAAGGAGGGTCGATGAGTCTACAATATCCATACCCCACTGGGAAAAGGCCAATGATGTCACTATAGGATGGAGAGGCTCCGAGGGCTGATGAATGAGGCTTGAGTGAATTTAGCACACTTGGCATCTTTTGGCATAATTTTGGGCGTCAGCCACCATTGAAGGCCAATAATACTCGAGTCTGCGTATGGGTTCATAGAGTTTAGGGTCGGATTGATGCAGCCCATAGATACCTGAATGCACTTCTTCAAGAACTTTGCTTGCTTCATGTGTCTCGACGCATCTCAAAAGATCGACGAAAGAGAACATCCCCATCAAGAAGGGTGTACTTGGTAGACATCTGTATTACCATTGCGTTCCGCCCGATGCTCAGGCAGCCTTCCATGTTTTATGAAGTTCATGATGGGCTCCCTCCAATCTTCCACCTATTCAACCTCTGCACACATAGGTCAAAGAATTCATGTTCTTTCTTCTCAGTCTTGGATTCTTTACTTCGAGACATTTCCTGCTCTGCTTTAATGACATCTTTGGCCGTAAGGAGTGTTCCGAATGGATAAGGCGAGCATTTAGGGAAGACATCCCTCTCATCATCTGCGTCAACTTCGGTTCTCAAGTCAACATGTCTCCATTCTGTTACCCAGATAGGCATGGGCTCTGATGAAGACAGTTAAGTGGTGGCCCCGAGCTTTGAGAGCGCATCGGCCTGCGAGTTTAGCATCATATCATGATAAGATTTGAGAGTATCCTTCCTTACGTCATAAATCCCCTTAAGCTACCGGATGACTAGCTCAAAATCGTCGAAGATGTTTAGCTGCTCCAGATCTAGCTCCTGGGCAATCTCCAATCCGATTATGAGGGCTTGATATTCAGCTTCATTATGAGAAAATGCCTCTGCAAGTGAGAAGCATAGAGGAATCATTTCATCATTGGGAGTCAGGAACACAACTCCGGCACCTCCTCTATCAGACTGGAATGCTTCGTCAAAGTACATCTCCCGCAGTCGAGTTAGCACCGTATAGAAAACTTCTTCATCCGAGAGATCACTTGACAGGGGAGATTCCAAAGGGACTGGGTGAGCCACGTGAAATTCTGCTAACGCTTGACCTTTGACTGCTTTCTGTGGTACATAGGTGATGTCGAACTCCATCAGCAATAATGCCCACTTGGCCAAGCATGGTCGGGTTATAAGGAACTTGACCGGGTCTGCCTTTGAGAATAGCTTGACCACGTGACCAAGAAAGTAATGGCGGAGCTTCTGTATCGCAAAGATCAAGGCTAGGCACATCTTTTCGATGGGAGGGTAATTCTTCTCGGCTCCCTGTATCTTACGGCTGAGATAAAGGAGCGCTATTTCCTTCCCCCATCATTGTTCTATGCTAGGAGTGCCTCGAATGACTCATCAAGGGCGGTCATGTATAAGATGAGAGGTCTTCCTAACATTGGCGTAGAAAGCACTGGAAGATTCAACAAGTACTGCTTGATGTCATCAAGTGCAGCTTGGCATATCTCATCCCGTATAAAGGCAGTGTCCTTCTTCAGTAGGCATGAAAATGGCACGCATCGTCTTGAAAGGTTTGAGATGTACCTTCAAATGTAGGCCAGCTATCCTTGGAGAGACCACAGTTCATGTAGGGTTGTAGGCAGTGGCATATCCTGAATTGCCTTGATTTAGACTGGCTCCATCTCCAGCCCACAGTACCTCACAATGTACCTTAAATATTTTCTTTAGCATACACCAAAGGTGCATTTCAAGGTGTTCATCTTGAGTTGGTGACGCCGCAGCCGTTCAAATACCTTTTTAGGGTCTTGTATGTGAGCGTCCTTTGTTTCAGATTTCACCACTAAGTCATGCACATAGCACTTGACCTCCTTGTGGATCATATCCTTGAAGATGGTCATCATGGCTCGCTGGTACATGGCACCAGCGTTCTTTAACCCGAAAGGCATCACAGTGTAGCAAAAGACACCTTTTGGGGTAAAAAATACAATGGTCTCTTCATCCTCTGGTGCCATTATGATCTAATTATAACCAGAATACCCATCCATAAAGGAGAAGATTTGGCAATGAGCCCTGGAATCGACAAGTATATCGGTGAATGACAAGGGGAAGTCGTCCTTGGGGCAGGCAATGTTCAAGTCGTGAAAGTCAATATAGACCCTGATTTGGCCATTTTTCTTCTTGATTGGGAGAACATTTGCCAGCCATCTCGAATATTTGACTTCACGTGTGAATCCAGCTTGCCTGAGCTTATCACCTCAGCATCGATCTGCATCTCGAGTTCGGGTCTAAACCTTCTTGATTTTGTTTTATGGGTTTGATTAACGGATCAATGACGAGACAATGGGGAGCAATTTGAGGGTCCGAGCATCTCATGATAATGACAGGCAAAGACGTCTTGGTTTGCTTGAAAAAGGGAGATATAACTTTCTTTCTCTTCTGGGGACAGTTTTACCGAGATGAAAGTTTGCCTTAGGTCTGCCTCATCCCCTAAATTTATCGCTTCAAGCTCATCAGCTGTGGCCTGACCACCTTCTTCTCACTCTTCCAGAGCCTCTTGCAACTCTTCATCTAGGGTTCCAGGATGTTTCTCATTAATCTCAAGTGTAGAGACCCACGATCCTGACATTTTTGCTTCTAGAAGGGGCCAAGTGTGGGAAACGATTCTTGGTCCCTGGCCAGACAGGGAAAAGAAAGGGTCAACTTTGAACGAGGGGTCTGTGGCCTCGTGACTAGGGTCACTCGGTACTTGCCCCAAACTGGGTGACGCTTCGGACTTGACTCATGTGACAGTCCTCGTGGGAATAGGATCTCGGAGATGACTTAGTCTTGGCTTGAGCTACCAGGGCATCAGGACTGTCAAGAATCTAGCCGCTTGGGCCAGCATTGTTCTTAGGTGCTTCCACTGCGACCTGCTGAGGCTGCTGCCTCTGAGCTCCCTGTTTAGAGTGTCGAAGTCTAGGCATTGCCGAACTGCACCTGTGGAAGAAATAGAAGAGGAGGGAGGAGAAGAAGAAGAAATGGAGTCAGAATGTTTTGGGTAGCGTTTTACGTCGTCGCCAGAATTGGACGTGTGCAGGGGGTATTTTAGGTCTTGCCCCGTCTCTAACCATTGGGGGTGCTTTTAGCGTTGTCACTCGTATTAGATGAGTCCCGAACAGTTGATGACTCAGTGATGTCCACATGATCGGCCAATGGGATAAGGAGAGGTGCCTGGGATGAAATCCCCAAGGTCTACAGTGGGGGAAGAGGCATGAGAAATTCTTCCTCTATTGGTGGCTGAGGGATGTGGTTCCTTCGGCGGGCTGACCTGCGTGCTCGTCTCCTTTTGGATCCTTGAGGAGGTGTTTAGTCTGCCTTATTGTGCTGATGAGTAGTCCTTGCTTAGTGAACTGCCTCACGTTTCAGGGACTTGAGCCTACTTCGCTCATGGTGGATTTCCCAGGGCTGATAAGTCGAGAGGTCTGAAGGGTCCAGTATATGCTCATAGGGGACCTGTAGTGGGGCTTCCTCTTGAATGGGAGAGATGGCTTGGAAGCGTTCTGAAAGGACAACCCAAATAATGTGGCCTTCTTGGACTTTCTCCACGACTATAGCTTCGAACCCAGAGCATTCTTTCAGCTCGTGGCCTCATACTTGATGATATGGGCACCAGAGGTTTTCCGTACCCTTAGCAAGACACTTAGGCTGCTTGGCAGGCTTGGGAATGACGAGGCCCTGTTGGAGCATTGCCTCGAAAAGGGTTTGCAGAGGATTTGGCTTAGCACTTCCCTGGGCTTGTGTTGGGAGTTATTCTTGCACTAGTGGAAGACGGACTCGGGGGTGTTCTTCTAGGTTATCATGAACTTCCTGACATTACTGAACCTTCTTTGCCAAGAGCTCATGGAAGCCAGTGCATTCACTTAAGTCATGGCCTCGTATCAGGTGATAAGAGCATCAAAGTTTCTCAGTTCCAGGGGCAAGAACTTGGGCTGCCTTGTCGGCTTTGGAGTGACGAGTCCTTCTTCGAGCATTATGAAGAATAGTGCACGAAGGATAGCGGGTGCTTCGTCATCCTCTTGAATTGTCACATGTGGGCAGCCTTAGTTGTCCCGAATGCTTTCTTTAACTCTTTGAGCTTTATCTGACCCTTGTTAATGGGGGTTTCGATAATGTCTTTGAGTGTATAGCAGTCTTGAGTGGAGTGGCCTCCTCCTTGGTGATAGGAGCAGTACCTCTCGTGTGTCTCCTGCCCGACCAGCTTTGGGGTTTTGACCTTTGGCAGCTGGTTCATGTTCTGCTCTGGTAGTAACCGAAGCAGTCTAGGAACCCACTCCCTCTCGAAGGGTACACCTTGTTATGATGCTGGATCCATTAGTCGCTTCAATTGATATTTTTAGGGGGCGGGACCCTATTGTAGGACTGTTGCTTGCCTCGGGTCTGAGGCGTCTGTGCCTTGAAGAGGTCTGAGGTTTGAGGGGCAACGTTCTTAGTGTCAGTCATGGTGACAGCCACACTTTTTGCTGGTTGCCCCGACTGTTGGAGCGGGAATTCGAGCTAGAGGGTTGCTGATGAGATCCACCATGGTGCTTAGATAGACCTTCTATACGATCTGTTTTAGAGATGTGCTTTGATATGGAGGGTGGATTGGAGGCCTCGACATGCAGGGTGATCTCGGGCAACATATTTCGTATACAGGTCTGAACTGCTTCTTTTTCAGACATGGGAGTGGCATGAAAGGTTGCCAACTCTCTCCATCGGGCGATGAACTTGTCAACTGACTCATCAGGGTCTTGAGTCAAAGTGAGGAGCTCAATGGTTTCCATGTTTCTTTGGGCTTCATAGAAGCATTGGAAAAACAACTGCTCCATTTCTTGCCATTTTTGTATTGAGTTTGGAAGCAGTGGAACATACCATTGGAAGACTGACCCTTTGAGAGTCTCGACGAACTGACAAAGGAGGAGTCGCTCGTCATTCGCCGTCTCTCGACAAGCCACTTGGAAGTGAGCAGTATGCTGGTGAGGGGATGTAGTACCATTGAACAGGGGGATCTTCCCTTTTTGATAGTTTGAGGGAAACGACTCCTGGTCGATATACGAGGGGTACGACTTCTGGTAAAGTGGTGCCTCTTGCATATCAGGGACCTTGTTCTTGAGACTGTGGGTCACCATAGCATCTATATCCGCTTGCAAAACCATGCGGGAAGCAGAGCTGTCTTGGGAGACCGGTGGGGGAGTTTGCTTGGGAACTGTGTCTTCACCAGACGGGGAATCAGTCTCATGGTGAGAAGAAGGGGACCTGAAGGCTTCTAGGTGATCCATCTTTACGAGGATGGACTACATTATCACCTCGAACCTATTCATCCACTCTTATTGAGCGTCGTCCAGCTCATTGAACGCCATGATGCTGACAGTTTCTTCTAGAAGGTCAGTGCCTGGTGGAGTAGTGGACTGTCGGGGTTGGCGAGTTGTACGAGGCAAGTCGGTCTGCAAGGGCTTAGCATGCCCCGAATGGACTGGAGCCCTGTATATTGATCACGTGAGGACCGGTTCTTGACGGTCTTGGGATCGTGGCTTCTTGGAAGTAATCGCGAAGAAATATTCCCAGACTTGCTCAAGTTCTAAAGTTCGAAGAAGGAAGAAGGGATTGTGTGGCAGAAGGCCACCAAGGGTGGTAACCTCAACTGCCTTAGGGGCCTCTTTAGTCAGGATCTACATGCCTCTCTTTTGCTTAATCTTGAGGCTGTTCTAGACTTCACTCCAGAACCGAGCCTGAGATTTGAACTGCCACGCCTTTCTTGAGCATGTCAGGGTTGTGTCTATTAGTTGGAGTCGAGAGTGGGGTCCAAGGATAGTGGGAAACCTGGGTTGCTGCCTTGGAGGCTGCAGGCTTCTGTCTGACATCGGGCCATTGCCTCGAATTCCCTTGTGAGGCCCGGGTGCATGCTTGAACTGAGGTGGCTGACTCAAGATGGTACTCTTAAAGAAAACCTTTGAGTACCAGGTCTCGAGGTGCTTTCTTGGTGAAGGAAAGTGACAGAAGAAGGAGCTGGTTCATGACTCCGCCTGAGTCGGGATCGGGGAGGAACCTGCAACGTTGGTGTATGTGCACCTTTAGGGTTAGCCTTCCAGGTGACTTGAGGGTCAGCCCAGGCTAGGTCAGCTGGTTCGACCTTAGGAAGTCGAGACCCATGAGCTTGTGTCTGTGAGGGATAGATCGAGAGCATATCTCTGACACAGTGAAGCTGTGTGTGCTGAGAGGGAGGACAGAGCGATCGGCCCTTGTGTGCTTGAGCTGGCGCAGAACTGGCACTGCCTTGAGCTGTGGGATGCAGGTGCATGACGCGTTCAGGGTTCGGCCCTAAAAGGCCTAGCCTTGGACGTGAGCTCAAGGCAGTATGAAAGTTGCCTTGAGGTGTGGTCCGAGTGGATGGACCACGAGCCTTTACGTGTGTGCGAGGGGTAAGAGACCCCTGGATCTCCACCTCTGTGAGCCGAGCCTCTGGGTGTAGAGGTTCGGGGTGGTGAAGGAGTATGGGGGGTTGCCTTACAGCAACCCTTAGGAGCGATGCCAACCTTTTGCCTTTCGTGAAAGTAGATAGGACAGCCTTCCGACGTACCTCAGCAATATGACCGGCAAGGCATTTGCCAATAGCAGGGTGCATGCTGTGTGCTGTAGAAAATGTGCTACTAATGCAAGGGGCCTTGGTGGAGGGTCTACCAGGGCGAGGAAGAGGAAGTCAGGGAATTTTAAGTCCCTTCTCGCACTAATCCAGGAAAGAACTGGGGAACCGGACCATGAGTCCTGACTTAGAAGGAGTGTAGGGATGGATGCTTGAGCAGTCCGTTTCTTTGGGATAGTCACGAGTGTAGGGATGAGAAAATCCCCAACTTAGGTGAACGGCTTGAATAACCCAAACGTCATAGAATGTAGTGCAGAAAGTAAAAGGTGATATTGATCAAACAAGAGCGAACCGAGGAAGGGATAATAAGTCCCCAGTGGAGTTGTCAAGCTGGTGGAGTGCCTCGATCTCGCCTCCCCGGATCTAGGTAATCAGATGACATGTGTCTCGGGTTGGAAAAACCTAGGACTTGAGATCTCTCTCTCGAGAACCTCGTTCACATAACAAGGGCAGGTGTCCAACTTGTGAGAGAGGAATTTTAACGTGAGGTGGGGACCAACCTCACTTGGGTCCATGACTTAGGCTGACTTGCGCAAGTGCCCTCTTATATCTTGACGGAGAGCCCCCCAGCTGCTTCAGCTGGTTCGGAATTACCTCCCTTGACCTGCAATCTCCTTGTTTTTTGCACAACATTATCATGGTTAACTTGTAAGATAAGTGGGTCGAAGGACTCGCCCTTGTCTTAGGGTAATGCACATTCATAAGTGAGGGTGATGAAGTGGAAGATTTGAATGAAGGTAGAAAAGAGAAGAGAACTTGGTAAGGGGACGAGACTAGCATGATAGCTGGACCAGTACAATGACCAACTCGGAGTGGTAGCAAAATGAGCATGGTACTTAGGACCAGCATGATGACAATACTACTCGAAACCGAGGCTAATATAACTATCCTAATCTGATGTGGCAGCAGGACAGGCATGATACTTAGGACCAGCACGACAACACTGTCGCTCGACAGCAAGACCACTATGGTAATGCTAGGTTGAGTCTACCCTCAGTCAAGTGAGAAGAGAAGATACGGGGTCCCAACGGTGTTTAGGGCTTCGCCATTCACAGCCGTGGAGTAGCAGTGTCATGGCCCTTGGACAGTGCTAGACACTACTGCTCAAGGCTGGAGGGTGAGCAATGAACTATAGATGGCGCTAGGCATGGCCTTTAGCAACACGAGAAGGCATCACACCCCTTCTCGGGCGGCGATAGCCTCTTGTGAAGTGCGCGGCGATAGCCACTTGTGATGCGTGCAGCTATAATTCCTTCTAGGCACACGACGATAAGCATGGGACGCAAGAGAAACCTGTGGACGACGATAAGCATTGAGCGCACGAAGGAAGCTCATGGAAAACGATAAGCACTGAGCACGCGAAGGAAGCTTGCGGTCGGTGATAGGTGTCGAGTGCATGAAAGGAGCTTGCAGACGACGATAGGTGTTGCCGCGACCCTTCGCGGGTGACGATAGGCATCGTCGTCTGCAATAGGTGTGCAACAAGGGAAGACCCCTGAGGGCGGCAATAGGCATCGCCGTCTGTGCTTCTCGCAGAGAGGCAGAGACGAATGAAGAGGAAGAGAAAGAAACTTGCACATGGCGCTGCCCTCACCATGCACGACCTATGAAGTCACAAGAGGGGGAAAGAAAGAAAGAGGCATGCACAGCACTGCCACTGTCGTGCATGACCTCTAAGAGAAGCTCAGATGAAGAAAAAGAAGAAGAAAGCAAAGAAGAGGGAAAAGGGAGAAAGAGAAGAACAAAAGAGAGAAAATATTTACCTTGAGCCTAGGGATACCGATCCAAAAGTTTATCTCTCCTTCCTCTCTCTCTCCAAACGTGACCCAACAATAAGAAGGAATGGGAATTTTATTAGACAGAACTTCTCTTTGACAAAGGGTCATCGTACAATGGTAGTACGTGATATATATAGAGTTATACCCAAACATAGGTGGATTTGCACTTTCGTAACAATTGTTCATGCTCAGACCCTTGATGATGAAAGATTTCCTTTCAAAAGAATTTTTCTTTCAACAATTGTTTCCTAGTTTCTAACAATTGTTCATGCTCAGACCCTTGATGATGAAAGAAAAATAAAATAGGAAACAATTGTTTGAAAGATTTCATGCTCAGACCCTTGATGATGAGCGGTCTTCATGGCCCTTTCGGGAATGACTTCCACTGTGACTTGGGTAGTTGAGGCTGAGTCCAAGCCCCAAACCATGCAGTTGGAGTTGAGATCTAGTAAGAAGATTGCAAAGATCAAACCGGCCAAAGTTGCTCCTCTAAGAAAGTGACACATGTGGCAGAAGTATGGGCCAAAGCATCTAACGTTGCTAGATAGTCAAAATAGCCAGTAGACGGAAAGATTGGTGACTACAATGTGGCCTCTCACTTACTGTCATAAGTGTCTATGACACCCTTTTGCTTTCAAAAGAATTTCTGGCCGCTTTGATACAAGCTCTTTCATCTCTTGAAGAATTCTAGGTCGAAGTCGACTAGGTTGAACTTGACCCAGTAGTTCTACCTGACACTATGTCAGTTACCTTTTCTGACACAGATCTACGACAAAGGATGAAGCCCCATAATCGCCATTTGATGCTGGATGGGATCTTACATGACATGCACACCAATCGGATAATGATCGATTGTGGATCAGCTGTAAATCTACTTCCTCTAAGAACATTGAAATCTATAGGGATGAATGTTCAAAATTTGCAGGAAGGGCATACGGTGATACAAGGTTTCAACCAGGCTACCCAACAGGCTGTTGGGAGCATTACATTGAAGCTCAGAACTAGCGAGCTAGAGGCCTATGTGACATTTCAAGTCATTGAAACCAAGGCGTCCTACAATGTGTTATTAGGTCGCATGTGGTTACATGACAAAAGTGTTATCCCCTCGACTCTGCATCAATGCTTCAAATATTTCCTTGAAGGGAAATAGTACGGCTTATGGCGATTGAGGGTCCTTCACCAAAGTAGAGTTCCATTATTCATATGCCAAATTTTACAACCTAAAAAATTCAGACTCTCACTCCATTGAGGAATTAGAGAGCATGAGTGATTCTGATGAAGATTACAGGATTGGGCAAGCATTAATCAAAGCCTTCGAAGGCCTAAATGTTGAAGAAGGAACCAAGCCGCTCACTACCATTGTCCCGATGAGTGTCGACCCAAAGATGTCGTACCAGGTCACAGACGGTATAATCAATTCTCCCTTGAAGACAATTCAAAAAAGGGCAGCATGAAGAGTATAAGCGTCGTCCCTTGAAATATGGAGCTTCAAAACCACAATGGTCCCTGTATAGCCCCCAGGCTCACAGAATCATGAGAAGTATGAATATGAACCATCTACCAATCAAGGCTTAAATGGAGGAAAGGGATGATATCACGTTTTCAGGCAGTCAAAAGTGTATCCCGAAAGAAGTTCAATACTCAGGGACTCAGGTATACCTTGACTTTTAGGACTAGCTCAAAGAATGTGCACAAAAGGAAATGGACAGTCCAATGTGCCATGGCGTCTCTAAGCAGCCACTATGGCCAAGATTCAGAAGATGAGATGGAGCCTGCCCCACGACAACTGGAAAATGGAGGGCAGGCCATAGTTGAGAAGCTGATAGAAGTCGATTTGGGTGGAGAAGGAGATCACAAACCCACATTTTTTAGTTTGTCACTAGACTCAAAGGAAAGCAGACAATATATCGATTTCCTTTATCTTAACTGATACATATTTGCATGGAATTACCATGAGATGCTCGGGTTGAACCCCATTGTGGCGACTCACAAGTTCGTTGTGTAAACTGTGAAGAAGACTCAAAGGAAGTTTCATTCAAATATAGCGCCCCAGATTGAGGCCGAGGTTAATAAATTAGTTAAGGCCAGGTTCATTAGGGAGGTCTTATACCCTAAATGTCTTGTTAATATCATACTAGTCAAGAAGAAGAATGGGCAGATAAGAGTGTGCATTGATTTTCGCAATCTCAACTGGGCTTTCCCCAAATACAACTTTCCTTTGCTTCTCACTGAAATTGTGATTGATTTGATTGTAGCATGCGAAACCTTCTCATTTATGGATGGGTATTCCGGCTATAATCAAATCAAGATGGCCCCTGAAGATGAGGAATTGACACCGTTCAAGACCACATAAAAGATATATTATTATAAGTTGATGACCTTTAGATTAAAGAATGCTAACGCCACTTATCAGCATGTCATGATGATTATATTTGAAGACGTACTCCATGATGTCATGGAACACTATGTTGATGATCTGGTGGTCAATTCAAATTATCGATCTACTCACCCCACGGATCTGGAAATCGTGGTCAAGTGCGCCTTCGAGGTGAGATCGGTGAAATTCTTAGGTTTCATTGTAATGCACCGGGGAATCGTGATATACCCAACCAAAATATGTGCTATTCAAGAGATGCATTCGCCAAGGAACCTGAGGGAGTTGAAATCTCTCCAAGGTCTATTAGCATACATTCAAAGGTTTATATCCAACCTTTCGGGGCGATGCAAGCCTTTTTCCAAGCTTATGAAGAAAGACGTCTCCTTTGAATGGGATGAGTCATGCCAGAATGCCTTCTAGAACATCAAGGACTATCTATTGAACCCGTCGGTTCTCACAGTGCCTGTACCCGGCAAACCACTCATTTTATATGTGACGGCCTTGGAGGGATAATGGATGTCCTTCTAGTCTAGCACAACGAGTAAGGAAAGGAAGTAGCATTATATTATTTGAGCCACACCATGATGCCGGCCAAGTATAATTACTATCCCTTCGAGAAAATGTGCATGGCATTAGTATTCGTAGCCCAAAATCTATGACATTACTTGCTCGCTCACAGTGCAATTGATTTCTTGAGCTAATCCAATTAGATACTTCACAACGAGACCAGTCCTTTCTGGTCAACTGGTTAAGTGGACCTTACTCCTTATGGAGTTTGACATCACCTATGTCCCACAAAAAGCTATTAAATGGCAAGCATTGGCTGACTTCTTGATTGCTTATCCATTGCCTGAAGGGGTCCCTTTGAATGAAGACCTGCCTGATAAGGAAGTCATGGGTGCAAAAGGCTTGCCTCAAGACAAATGTTCTTTGACGGTGCATCGCAAGCAAAACGCATTGGAGCCGGCATAATATTTGTCATGCAAGATAAAAGACTCTTTCCTTATGTTTTCTCATTGAATGAGAAGTATTCAGACAATGAGGCAGAATATCAGGCGTTGATTATCGGTCTAGACATGACATTGGAACTGGACCTAGGGTCCCTTAACATCTTTGGTGATTCCCAACTAATCGTCTAACAGTTAAAGGGGATATATGAGGTCCACAAGGTTGAACTCAAGATGTATTATAACATCGCAAGGTACCTCTTAAGGAAGATGTATGAGGCCACTCTAAACCATATTCCCCGAGGATCAAATGTTTAGGACGATGCATTAGCTAAGCTGGAAGCCGCCATGATCATCGAGCCTAGGGTATAGCTTCAGATCCTTGTACAAGAATGGAAATCCATCCTTATGATAGAAAAGGTAAATCTAAAGACGAAGAAAACCTATGGGCAAAGTTTCCCCCATACCCTCAAGGAGCCATGAGGAAATTGGTGGAGGAACCTGTTCCCGATGATATCGTTGTGGTAGCAAAAGAACCCTGGCCAGATTGGTGTCAACCTTTCCTAGAGTACTTAGTCCATGTCCAACTCCTTGAGTTCAGGAAAGAAAGGCTAGCCCTCAAAAGGCGAGCCATGAGATTTATCCTCCTCAATGACTAACTATATAGAAGGTCATATGATGGAATGTTGTTAAGATGCCTTTCGTATGAGAGAGGACTAGTAGTGTTAAAGGATGTGCATGATGGGGTATGCAGCATTCACCAATCTAGACCCAAGTTATACCGTCACTTACATTAGATGGGGTATTTTTGGCCACTATGGTGAATGATGCATTTAAATATGAAAATAAATGCCATGAGTGTGAAATACACGCTGACTACATTCACCACTCGCCAGAGCCGTTGCATCCCACTCTCATGACTTGGCCCTTTTCTCAATGGAGAATGGATATTGTGGGACCCATTACTTCAGCCTCAGTAAATTGCCATTTATATATATTAGCAGCTACAGACTACTTCTCTAAATGGGCTAAATCCATCTCACTAAGAAGAGTAACTGGCAAGATAGCGGCCGATTTCATTCGCCACCATATTGTGTATCGATTCGGGGTACCAGATAGGATTATATCCGACAAGGCTCTCTGTTAAAGAACGATCACATTCATCAATTGACCGGTCAATAATGAAGGTATTCGTCCGTTTACAACCCAAGGGCAAATGGACAAAATGAATCCTTTAACAAAAGTTGTTGCATGGTATTGAAAAAGACCATGAAGAAAGGCCAACATGATTGGCACGAAAGACTCCTCGAGGCACTTTGGGCCTATCGTATGACAAGAAAGAATGCCACCTCAGCAACCTCATATTCATTGGTTTATGGGGTAAAGGCAGTGTTACCTTTGGAAGTTCAGATACCCTCTCTAAGGGTGATAGTCCATTATGGGCTAACCAATGACAAGCGAGTCAAACTTCGACGCAATGAGTTAAATGCACTGGAAGAAAAATGGTTGGTAGCTCAGCAAAATCTAGAAGTTTACCAAGCAAGAATAAGTCAAGCTTGTCACAAGAAGGTGAGGATACAATCTTTCAAACCAGGCGACTTGGTTCTGGCCGTAAGCTTTTGCAAAAGCTAGAAGTTTATCGACGCACCTCAGTTAAGTTTCAGTCCAAATGGGATGAACCATATCTAGTCTCCTATGTATCGAGACAAGAGAAGATATCATGCCCCCAGTCAACAAGAGGTATTTGAAGAAATATTATCCTTAAAATATCAAGTTATAATCCATGATGTATGAATTTAAACTACCTATCATATAGTCCGAGCTGCAAGACTTTTAAACTATCTAGCACATGGTAGGTCTCTTTTAAAAGATCAGGCCTTAATGTTATATAACATCCTCCACATAGTTCTTACTTATGACTATAAACTAGGTCAAGGTCTGAGATGCATGAACCTAAAAGGCCCATCAATATGTCCACGGTGTATGACCCAAAACATCGCCAGATAATCCTCCACGCATGACACTAAACTACAATACTCCTTAGAGTCTTAGGACTCTAAGTATTGGTCACCCTTGCCTTTTTTTATAAAGGGTTAGGAAGGATTTTCTAGATTGTCCTCCCTGTACGACTCTAAACTATAGAACTCCTTCGAGTCTTAGGACTCTAAGCATTAACCACCCATACCCTTTTTTCTTTTCATATGGTCTTCATGAATGATGTTAAACTACGGTGTTCCTCCAAAGGTTCCTAGAGTTACAGGGTACCAGGCCACCCATATCTCTTCACAAGAAGGGGATATGAGAAACTATGGCATGCCTTCTCAAATCCTATGTTTGAAGTATGCAAGAACACGTGCTTGTTGCCAGGATGCTGCGAAAGTTCCTTTAAAATCTAAAAAAGCATCAGATATGTTTGTTGAGTTTAGAAGTTAAAGAGAAAGGAAATATGCATCATAAGAAGAAGCATAATTATTTTACATCATCCCCAAACAACCACAAAAAGTTAAAGAAAAGAAAAGATAGAAGACACTTCAAAAGTTTCTCCAGCTTGCGAGTCTTCTCTTCCTTGAGTTGCTTGGTTGTTTCTATGTTGGCCATCATCTGTGCAAGGCCCACTTGAGCTGCAAGGACTGCAGATGTCACCGCATCTAACCAACGTAGCTAATTATTAAGCTTAGGGAAGGAGATGTGCACCCTTTCATAGAGATGGCACGAATGGGCCATGACTCTCTTAAGTTCCTCTTTTGTGCCACTAGTAGGGTCTCGGTCTTTTTAATTAAATTCAGAATTATAACCTTATGAGCCTTCGCTCGACCAGGCCTTGAACAACCTCCAAGCCCTGCCTCACTATCACATCTACTTTCTCCAGCCTGACATACACTTCCACCCCTTCACTTAGTTTTCTTGAATGACAAGGTCGATTAACTGCCAGAGTTTCTCTTCATCGGCGCTCATTAACTCGGCCCATGATATCATTTAGGAGATTGTTAACTAAATCTCTTGGAGGACGGACATGGAGCTATTCCCAATCGCTCTAAAGATCATCCTCACCATACCGACACTCTTTTGCCTTTGAATTTTATGAATCAAAGAAGGATCTTTGAGCACCGACTCTATAAGGCCCTCGGGATCCTTGGCAAGAGCAGCTAAGTCCTCTAGGGGATCATGCTCTGGCACCACATGGATTTTCGGCAGTGCTTGATATTTTGGGAACCTCCGTCCCAGCTCTTTCAGACTCAGTAGCCAAGGGGTAAGGAGCGGAAGCCACGACTTCAATACCTGCCATAGTCGCAGTAGCATCATCCTTCTGACCTCCTTACGGCACCACGTTATCAGGAGAAGCTTGAGTAGCCTGAACATGGATCAAAGCCTCATTTGTAGTCTGAGTAAGGATTGAACTTGAAATCGCATGGAAAATGAGAAACAAAAACTGAACTGATTAGGTCCCTTTCAAAGAACAAGAAGCGTTTCGAATACTTGAAAATTTGGTCCTATCAATCATGACCAGTGGAGGTGGAAGCCCGGATGGGTCAGCATAGGAGAACTCGCCTCTATCTAATATGTCGTAAACAATGGTGAGCCATGCATTCAAGTTGGCCTAGGTGAGGAATGACTCACCTGATGAGCCTGAGGAATGACTCACCTGATGAGCCCACTGCCAACATAGCAACTACAGTAGATGAGTCAACCGCTGGAGGATCTTTCTCCATGATGCGGGCTTTTCCTTTTGCTTTCCTCAATTCATTCACCGCAGCTTCAGCCTTTGGAGCAGGACATTCTATTCTACTATGATAAGAAGAATAGCTTTCACTTGGCTTCGGGGGAGGGTCAAGCCCTTTCAAAGAATCGATGATCCCCTCTTCTCAATCAACTAAAGTCTCCATTCTCTCGTCAGCAACTGGAAAATTTTCTCCAAGCACCTCTGAGTCTAGAGCCAGAGAGTCTGGAGAGGAGAAAGAGTCTATCTTAATAACTTCTGATTTTGTGGATTTTCTGGTCGTCACCTTTTGATGAAGCCCCAGCCTAGAAGGAGCCACTCTAGCCACAGAACTCCATGTGATTCTACTAGGGACGACCAAGGCTAAAGTAGTCAATGGCGGAGGAGTAGCAGATGTTTCCTTGGCTTCTTCAAAAAGGTTTGAACTTTTTCCTTCTTTAAAGACCTCTTCAAAGGGGAAGAATCGTCTGGTGTCCTCTTCTCTTGAGAGTCTGTATTAGCAAACTTCAATGCCTTCCACAATAGTATATTTGATGTGTTTTTTGCCGAAGGGGCAATATCACGAACGACGGTCGACCCATGATCTTTTGATTTCCAGCTCGAATCACGAGCCCCATTGGTTTCTTTCAGACTAGTGGGAGAGGGAGAATATCCCTTCCCTATTTTTCTCACCATCAAGCTTCCACTAGCATAAGGAGGGCTCAATTCATCTTCCTTTCTCTTTCTCTACTCAGATGGAAGTTCCCTTGATGAAGCAACCTGACCTCTGCATGGGTCAACTATTAAAGTAGGGGCCTGATGAGACTCGCCAGATCCCCTTAACTTCTCGTAGTCCTGAGATTGATGAGATCGCCTCGAGGTTTTCGACTTAGGAGCCAGCAAATCATCGAGATGATGATAGAATGAGGCGCGAGTCTCCCCAATTACCCCTTTTGGAACAATCTCACCCTGTGGATGGTTGTCGCTTATTATGTTCCAGCCTTCAACGAAGCGCAACCCGGGTGCTCACCTTGACAAAACTCTATTGAATCGCGTCTTGAAGTGAGTTCGAGAGGTTCCATCTTCTCAAAACTTAGGCATGCCATCGATAGGTCCATGAAAGAAGTGCCGTTGATATTCTTGATACCAAGCGTAGTAGCTGCGTGTCATGCAGACTTCTCGACAACTGCTAGGGACGATAAACCTGCAAGACTGACCCAACAATGTGCAAAAGACCCACGCTCATGTCAAATGAAGATTTGACCAGGACCCATGCCTAGTAAAGTCATGAAAGATAGAACAACCTTGGTCCATCCGATGCTGCCTTGCAAAGTGATGAGGGTTATAGGGCTCGATTAACCTATGGTTCCTACCCTCAAAGGAAGCAGAGACCTCGAATGTTTATAAGGGACATGATCTCCCAATCAGTACTTGAGGAGTCCTCTTATTAATCCCAAGAGCATATTCATCTATAAAGAGTCCATCTTGGGTGCCCCCAATGGGGTTAGATCTTAATCAAAAGAAGTTATCTTCCCAGAACAATCGCCGTGCTTGGACAAGAGAGTGAAAGACTGCCCTGCAACCCATTAAGCGAAGCAAGAAGGGGAAGGTGTCGACATTGGAGGTCAAAGAATATTTATATGTGCCAAAAAAATGCGTACTAAGCCATCCATAAACTTAGTGGATGGAGAAAGGAGTTCTGGAATCCCCAAGAACTTTCTCAGAATTCATTGCAGAAGTTAGCCCGCTGTAGATGCAACATAGCATGGGTTGTGCTAGAGCATATATATGGCCTTCGACCATATTGCAGGCAAGATAGAAGCACTCAGGCTTGACCACATGGCCTCTAGAGTGTGAAAGTGTAAAGAGGCACAAGAATAAAGTGATGTAGGATGCCAAATACGTTGGCCAGTCCTAAACATGAGGACGACGAAGCATCCTCACAGTTAAAAGGGGAGGAGTTTCAGAGCCATTAAAGGGGGATTCTTTGGCTCCCATTTAGCCTTCTCTAGGTCAAAGAAATGGTTAATCCAAATTTGAAAAGGGATATCTTTGCTCTTGCTCATATAAGTCAGTTTCATGTATTCTTTGAATACGCTTCTTAAACAACTAGGCTTGCGAAGCCCAAAGTAAGTACCATTCCCGAAGATGATCTCATTATCATGAGTGAATTCCTCGTAGCGCTCTCCCAGGAGGGAAATGCCACCAATAAAGTGCAACTCCAAGAGGGACATGTTTCTCTCGTAATCGCCAAAGAAAGTGGTGTTTGTTTCGGCACACCAAGTTTCTAGGAAGGCTCGCATGACAATTGAACAATGGTCATACAAAAAGGCCAAGCACGCACATGCACCAAGAAGCCTTGCACTTTTAAGAGCTGTAGAAAATTGCTCGCATACTTCCTGGGTCCAAGAATAGTAACCCCAGATGAACTCGCTCTTGCCTTCACATCTGACACCCGTTTTTTACCAGGCAGCCTTATAATCATAGATTTTAGGCCCCAAGATTGGAAAGGTCTTAGGCCCGGTAGTATTTGCATGAGCGAAATGAAACAAGAGATTCCATCGAGGGAGGCCATGGAAGGAGCTAGACGTGAATTCCCTGCACTGAACCTGGTTCACCACGGAGTCGATATCTTCAGGCCATGAAAGATGTGTTGGAAACTTTCCATCGAATTGACATACAGGAGAGTTTCGTGATACTGAGATGCCAGTGCATTTTTTCTTCTAGATTTCATCTTCCCTTATAAAGGTATGGTGTACATGATGTCTGAAGAAAAGAAGAAAGAACAAAGGTCATATGACTGAATGATTGAAGATATGACTCAAAGTTCCAAGCATAATGTCGATGCCTTTATGACTCAGATCTAGGTTCGACCTTTGGTCACAATCATCCAACATAGGGTTCGAGATTTTAAAACCTATGCCCGATGCCTTCATGGCTCAAGACGAGGTCTGAAGTCTTGAACTCAGAAGACAACCAACGCTCCTATCAAACTAACGAGTAGAGGTAACCAAAAGCATCACAGGCATAGATCTAGGGCCTGCTGACTAGATGCTTTAAAACATTCGGCCTTAGTGTCAAAGTCTATCAAAGGGACTCAATAGATGTTTTTGACTCCCAGATCAACACCTTAGGGAAGGTTTAGCCCTAGTCTAAAAGAACACCAATAAGAGTTGAACAGTGTCCGATGAAATCTCTCTAATAAGTATTGTTAACCAGGGAGACAGATCCTTAAGACCAAAATATCGAAGGTCAAATCATGCTCTTAGAAGCATCAAACCCAAATTAAAAAGGGGATTAATCCTGGAGATACTAAATCTTCTTTCCAGTATAAGCATGTGCTTAAGGAAAAGGATTACAAGCAGGACAAATAAAGAAAACAGGGGAGAAAAGAAAAAGGAAGGAAGACTCACCATGAATGATTTGAATAATCAAAATTTTGTTTGAATCAAAATCCAAAAACTTCTCAAAAAATCAAAGAACGAAGCCTAAGAACTCTCTGAAAGTCAAAGAAGATGTAGAAGGATTTCCTCAAGATACAAAGGAAGAAGGTTCTCTTTGAAGAAGATGCAGAAGTATTCTCTGACAAAGAAGATTCGCCATAAAGGAAATAGGAAAGATGCTAGAAATTGTTGCTTGAGGAAGAAGATTCCAAAGCAGAGGTTGAAGATGAAATGATGCGAAGGGATGGTGTTTTAAACAATGATATGACACTTGGCCCCCCTCATCTCGAAAACCGAAAAGTCCTGATGGCAGGATAATGATGGCATATGGATGTTTTATCAAAGTACCCCTCATGGAATGCGAAAATTCATTTTGTCGTATTATCGTATTACCCAATTGCCCTTGGCATTGTTTGATATGAAAGGGTAAAAGTTTTAATTTTTGAAATCGAATTCATCTTGCATCGAATAGGCAAGAAGGTAGGAAGATAAACCGGCGACATACGAAAATACATGCATATCTGGAAGATGCAGAAATATTGCAGAATGCATGGATTCAAACTTAAGAAGCTTCATTGATAGCAAAAAGGGGGGAACTTAGCAGTTACATATTGAGAAAAAAAAAGGAAAAAAGAAAAGAGAAAGAAGAAGAAGGAGAAGCTTCGCTTGCCTATGCCTTGGGGCATTATTCCCCAAGGAGGATTGCCCTACTAACCGTAGTTAGCTTTCTCAGAGATGGACCACCATTTCTCTAAGGATTGCGATGGAATTCGGGTCCAGCAACATCCCAGCCTCTAGTCGCTCTTCAGGGACATGACGATATTTTCAGCAATAACCTCCTCAGAAGAAGAACCCAAGCCCAAAACAATAAAAGTTGTGGGGTACTCCCATTCGCCCTTGACCAGATCAGCAGCCGTAGGGTATTAGTAGTGCGCTCTCGCTCACCTTATTGCCATGGATAGCGGCAGTAAGCACTGGGTCTAAATAAATGGAGAGATGCCTGGGAAGAATAGGGAAGACATTTTAAAGATGAAGATGAAGAGTCCAATACCGCTGGTAAGATGGATTGACAGCTAGGGTAGCTGATGGATATATAGAGCCCTGTAAAGAAGTTGAGGGGTCTTTTTCCCATAAATGATGACGGTTGTATGATGAAGTGACAGATGAGATGGTTATTCATTCATGTGTTTAATTAAGATGGCTGGGAAAAGGTGTGCATGAACTGCCTCAACGGAGAAGGTGTACGACGTATGATGTTAATGAGTCCACTCGAGATTGGCCAAATGTTACATCCCTTTCGAGGTTCTTTCATGAGTAAAGCTTCCAGGGTGGCTTTTTTTAGTATACTTTTATCATAAACAAGACCAAATACATTGATCAAGTTACTAATGGCTCATACTTTACCCTTGGAAAGTATAAGCACTTACTCCCGATAACAGTAAGAATAAACCACTTGAAGGCATGCAACAAACATACGGTGGATAAGTATGGTTCTTATTAAAGTCATTTAAGTGAGCTCCAATTGACCATGTTCAAGTATAGCCTAGTCTATTAGACTAATGAGTCTCAATGGCAGTCTAAAGCTGCTCAGAGATGGCTTAACCCATCTCAGTCTCAACGGCAGTCTAAAGCTGCTCAGAGATGACTTAACCCATCTCAGTCTCAACAGCAGTCTAAAGCTGCCCAGAGATGACTTAAGTCATCTCAGTCTCAACAATAGTCTAAAGCTGCTCAGAGATGGCTTAGCTCATCTCAGTCTCAAGGACAGTCTAAAGCTGCCCAGAGATGGCTTAACCAATCTCAGTCTCAAGAACAGTCTAAAGCTGCCCAGAGATGGATTAATCTATCTAATTCTACAAAAGTCTTGAACTGCCCAACGATGGCTTAACCCATCGTCAGTATCATTGTCTGGTAGTTAAAGCCTTAAAATCTTTACGGATTGTACGACCAATTGGTTACCACATAAGGGGAATTATTTATTTGAAACAAAGAATTCTTTCATCTAATCAACACCATTGAACTCTGGCCTCCTTACTTTATCACCCTTAAAAAGCTAGCATGGATTGAGTTGGTTACAGCTCAATGACAACAATGATGTTGATAATAATGAATCTCTGATTTTGCTCCAGTGAGATTATGAGGTTCAAAGATTTGAAATTTGAAAGACAAGCGCATGTGATTGTAACTGCGATAACAAGCCAACAGAGAAATCAAGAACGTGAAAAGATAAATACAAGAAGTAAACTACATTATGAAGATAAAGATCGCACCCTGTAAGATCTGTGATTGAAATGAGTAGATAAACTCAAGATGAAGATGGAGGGTGAAGATTCGAAGATGGGAAATGCATGATTATCCTTTGAACAATCTTAGTTTAGAACTATAAAAAGGGGGTGCTTCTCGATTAAAGAGAAGGTCACATTTTTTATAGACACAATCAAGTAGAGATAAAGAGTTCTTAGAGGTTGTACCTCGGTAAGAACCAAGAGTAGAAAAGAGAGTGACATTCAAGACATGAAGAGAGAGATAAGCGTTTCCTACGACTCATTTGATACCGTTCTCCTAAGAAGACCAGATTCGAAGGATAACAAATCCCTGCTTATATTTATAGGTATATGGGCCTATATACCCTCGACGTTATATTTTCCTTTTAATATGCCTGTATTTTCTTCTTTAAAAATTAATGTATAGGTTTCAAAGCTAGAATCAAAGTGTTCGGCTTATTTTAATTCTTCAAGTCGGTGTAAAATGTAACAGAAGATTAAACCTCTGGAATTACTTAGTACCCAATATAAATAATAAATCATGTGTTTCTGATATGAAATGCATGAGTGAATTTGGCCCCTATTGTGATGTCCTATGGTTTTCTATGGAGTCTAATGTTTGTTTAAACATTCCTTATTTTTTAACGCATCCACATTTTAGAGTGACCACCACGCATAGGCGGGTCCGCCCCCCCTCTCTCACTCCACTTTCTCTAACTCACATCCTTATCTACTCTATCTCATCCATTCTCTCTTTCTCTCACCTCTCATTCACTCACCTTCATTTCATTAGTTCTTTATACTCTCTTCACTCATCTCTTCTCTTACACTCAGTCGCTTTAGCTAGGGTCCTCCTGAGATAGCTTCTTAGGTTCTAACTCTTGGTTGTTGCTCTAACCATCAGTCCACATAGTGTTTGGGTCGTAAGAGAATTAGATTCTCTTGTGCTCGATCACTCGGGCTGGTGTCCTCTTGAGTTTTAACCCTTGAACTACTCTAACCATCGGGTTACATAGTTTTCGGGCTGTGAGAGATTTCTATCTCTTTCATTCTCTTTTACTCTCTTCTCTTCTCTCCTTGGATCACTTTTATGAGGCTCTTTAACATAATCATAGGCGAGGTCTCGCGATTCCACTTCCCGAACCTTCCGGGTACCAAGGCTTCAAGCTTAGTACTTTTACTTGTGCCCCGTAACACCTCTTAAGAGAGGTTACACTGGGAGGCTGCCCGATCTCGAGTCATCCATCTCTTCTTATACTTTTTATTCTACTAATTCTTCTCATCTCTAAACTAAGCCCCTCCATCTATTCAATCGTATTCTTCTCTTTCTTATCAATCTTTCCTTCTTCTTCATCACTTTAGCCTTTAAGACTAGAACCACTATCCCATACGTGCATTAAGAGGAGGTCATCATAAGTAGATTCTATCAGCTATCTTTTAAGTGAGAGTCCAAGTGAGATATTGATTTTTGAGAGGGGGAGAATTCAAACCGCACTACTGGACAACCTGAGGGCTTTCATAATTGATCTTAGAGGGATACGACTCGGACGCATCCCTTGAACTCAATCATGGTGAGGTAGGTGTTCGTTTCAACCTCTTTACTACTTTAAAATCCTCTCACTATTGGAATACCTATTCGCATGCAGCACGCAAGCACACATGCACGGGCGGGTTGAGCGGTTGTCCGAGAGGGGGTTCATCGAGCCCAGGTCCCCAAGAGAGCTCTAGCGACAGTAAATCCAGGCCTGACCAATTAGCAACTCTACCGGAGATGCTCCATCCTATAGTTGGTTCGGTCCGGTGTCAAACCGGCATGTCACTTCACTCTCACCTAAAAACTGTTATGGACTCCGCTCACTCCTCTCATCCAGATTGAGGATTTTATCATCCCCACATTTATGAATTCACCCATGGGAAGCTTCTTCAACCCACTGCTCCCGTTTATCTTTTGCGAGGTCACTTAGATCTTCACGGCCGGGCTCAAGCCCAGGAAAACTCGAGAAACGAACCCCAAATCCCTTGCTCCCTCTCTACTGGCATCAATGGCGAGTCCATTGTTGTCAACTACATGAGATGTTCTAAAAACGTTGCACCTCATGCCCACACTATTACTGATGGACTCTCCACCAGTCTTAAGCTCAAGAGTGGTTCTAATACAACTCCCTCTTCTCTTATGTTCGGCTCTTCTAAGGCCGCCACTTCAGTGGGGAACCCCAAGGTCACCCCATCTCCACTCCACATGGGCACTGCTCATCTTGGTGTGACGCCTCACACATTTCATGCTAGCGAATCAATCACTAGACCATCTAACTCGAAGGGCTCCAAAGCCATTTGACACATCCTCACTCACATCACTACGAATGGCTCAACCATTACAGTGATAAATCAGAGTAAGCAAAAGCTAACCCCAACCACCTCACATGCATAGGGTCTCTTGGGACCCGGACCCTCTATCAAAAGTGGTTCTCAAGCCACTCACACTGCATTGCATAATACTTATCTAGCTCTGAGCAATCCCAATATTTCACCCCAAAGAGAACACGACCCGTGACTCAGTCGTAGGTCCTAAACAAATATAAACCAAAGTGGTTCTAAGACCACTCCAACTGCAAAGGTCGGTATTCCAAATGCTAGACCTCTTGCTGCACTAAGGATTGGCTCTCAAGCCACCCCCAACACTTTTATGGATTGCGCACAATCATGCAAGTCCAATGTTGTCTCTGGCTTTAAGGGGAAGGGCTAGTAGTACATGCCATCTTCTACCTCCAAACCCATGATGACCTGATACTCGAAGAAATTCCTTTCAAGTATATTCTTGTCAACTCCCTCTACTTAACATGTCTGCATTGATCCTCGAGGCTAGCTTCAAGAAAAAATCATGCCTCTAAGGCTGATGGAACATCCCCTCCCTATGTTGAACAAAACCAAGCTTCCAAGGGCGACCCCGAGCTCCCTACTCTCGGGGCATCATGCCTTGCCTGAATTGATTCACTTTGCCTTAGTCTCTTTAAGGCAAGTCCATCAGACAGGATGCCTAAGTTACCGCCCCAAGACCGTCAAGAGCCGGTAATTACCCAATCATCAAGACAATCTTAGATCCAATCAGGGCATTCTGAGCCCCTGTTGCCTGAATTACTAGATCGGGCACAATGCAGACTAGGACTACTACTTTCCAAGAACCACTCGGCCTTGAAGAATGAGCCAATGTAATGATCAGTCAAGATTCGATGGCACGTTTTAATGAAACCCCAAACCAGATCTCTGAAAGGTTCAAAGAGCTAGAAAATGCTCGACCAATCGAGGCATCTTCCCACCATGAAGCAAATTCCCCTCTTGCACCTCAGTTTGAGGAAGAAGAACGAAGACCACCACCTCCTCCCATAGGTCAAACCTCATGACCTCTAGTTCCTCAAATTTTTCCTGATATCTGATCTACCGTAGTGTCCCAGGCTATTTCTCTAGTGGTCACAGATGAAGCCACTCAAAAACAATAGAAGAATTCAAGGCTTGCAGATCCCTATGTCATGCGTCATTTTTGACATACTCACATCCCTACACGAATAAGGAGAGATCCAGTGACAACTTGTAAGGACTGAGACTTTCTCGAGTGATAGTGGCTAGGTACACCGTCATGAGTGCAGGAATGTGACAACCACCGTGCGTAGCAGAGAGCAGAGAACACCACTGTGCATAGCAGATAGGTCACCGCTGTGTGCAGTAAAGAGCAGAGGACACCACCATACGCAGCAGAAAGCATAGGACACCGCCATGCATAGTAGAGAGCAGAGGACGTTGTCGTACACATCAAAGAGCAGAGGACATCGTTGTTCACAATAGAGAGCAGAGAACACCACCATGCGCAATATAGAGGTCATCACCGTGTGTAGCAGAGAGTAGAGGACACCGCCGTGTACAACAAAATGCAGAGGACACCGTCATGCACAACAGAGAGTAGCAGACGCTGCCGTGCAGAGTAGAGAACAGAGGACACCGTCATGTGTAGCAGATCATAAAGGACACTGTCATGCGCAGCAAAGAGGTCACCGCCATGTGTAAAAGAAAGCAGAGGACACCGCCGTGCATGACGATACAGTCCTGTGTAACAAAAAGCAGAGGACGCCGCCAAGCACAATAGAGAGCAGAGGACACCACCGTGTGCATCAGAGAGCAGAGGACACCACCTTGTGTAGCAGAGAGGTCACCGACGTGGGTGAGGACACCATCGTGCACGAGGATGCCGCTGTGCACAGAAGACAATGGTGCAGCCGAGCGCAGAGGAATCTTTCTCCCATGATTGTTTGCATTCTTCTCGTGTTCCAAGTAGCACCTACATGTATCTTTTATGCCACTTGGCTTTTGCATGCTACAACCTCCTCCCTTTGGCCTATTTAAACCCCTTCTCACCTTTCTTTAAGTCTTTTCTCTCTCTCTCACTCACACCCACCCTCCTTAGCCTTAAGGACTTGACACCCTTAACCCATCCTTGGAGCTTGGCCTTTTAGAATGAAATTGTAGTTCTTTTAGTACTGTAAGTGGATCTAAGATCCCATGTTTCATGCCTTGTTTAATGCATGTGTTGCAAGGTATTTTTTCATCAACATGAGGCCCCCGCTCAATAAAGGCCTAGCAAGTAGTGGAAATTTTGACAGTCTCAGAACAACCCCAGAACTGGACAGAATCTTCATGAGGTCTCTCAAAAGTCTCCTGCCAAGTTTCGTTGTATTCTGACATGTCTAAGGTAGTGCAGACTGGGAAATAGTTCCAACAGAATCGGCCTCTTGCACCCTGAAACGAACCCCTATAACTAGAGCTACATTTACAGTATCTTAAATTGCTATGGGGACCACCGCCATTAGATTCGACAAGGCTGAAAACCCCCAGGGGTCAAGTTTCAGTCCAAACGGACACTTCAAGAAGAAGTTATAGGTGAAAGAGTGAAACAGGAGGAGCCGCATACTATTCCCATGCGGCCACCCTTGCAACACTACACCATTAAAGGAACAGTCACGACCAGTGAATTTTGACACTCATATCTCGGCCATCCCATGTCGGATCATGCTCAAATTTCGTGAGCATGTTTGTCTAGTCAAGATGAGCGATTCGATATGTGGCACGCCCCAGTGACGATACTCGAGCGCGAAGAAAAGCTCGAGAGAAGTTGCTGATCCGTGAAGAAGTGTAGAAAATTCAGCAGCGTCGTACCTCGCTTGAGCAGCCAAATCACACCGCTCGCAAGCCCGATTGACGTGAGATTAATTCCATTGCGGGTATAAGGTCTCGGGCCATCTCTGACCCAAACCCTGCCATGATGAACGGTCGGATTCTGCACACAAAGCCGACGAACAGACTGAAAATTCTGTCGTCATAATCCTTGATTGAGGCCAAAATTCCAAACTTGCAAAATCTTCGTTCGGCCACAGAATCGAGCTGCGTTTGGTGCCTCGTGATTGTAACGGCATGCTCAGTGTGATTTAGTGAAGAAAACATAGGAAAACGTCAAGGAACGAACACACTATCGATTCGAAGTTTCAAGATCTACTCAAAATTCAAGTCACATGACCGTGCACTCAAAGTTGGTATCAAATCCATCGCCATGTCGAGCCCTACATGAAAACAATCATCTTACGATCAACTGGGAATCAGAACGACCCCGTATCAGACATGCAAGAACACGCAAGTCCTAGGGCAACACAGGGACTGTTAAGAAATTTTAAAACTTGTTAGGAAGGGGCACATCTCTCATTTTGCAGCTTATTTTCTAATTTCTTTTCAATCAATTTAAATTTAATTTCCAGCAATTAGTGTTACTTTTGATCATCCACCAATGTTTGTGCCACACTTCTATATATACGTACCATCATTATAGGCAGAAGAGAGAAGGCATACACATACACACACAAGAGAGAGTTTTCACTTAATACAAGTTTCTCTTTCTTACCATTGTGGTGTTACGCCTGAGAGAGAGGGTGAGGTGAGAGAAACTTTTGATTTATACCCTTAGGGTTGAGGTAAATCTTCTCTCTCTTCTTTTTCTTTTATTCTTCTCTCCCCCTTATCCCCTCTCTTCTCCCTCTTCTTCGTCTGAGCCCCTCGCGGAGACCTGCACGGTAGTAGCAGTGTCATGCATGCCTCTCCCTTATCCTCACATGTCACGCATGGCGATGGCAGCACCATGCACGAGTCTCCCTCCCCTCTTTCTCGTCTGTCTCTTTCTCTCAGTGAAGTCTGTAGACGGCGCTGTCCATCACCGCCTACAGACGTAGCTTCGATGTCTTGGTGAAGAACCTAGACGGCGAAGTGTGTTGCCGCCTATAGGAGTCTTCCTCTGTTGCGCATCTAGCGTAGACGGCGATACATATCGCCGCCCGCTAGAGGCCCTAACAATACCCATCGCCGTCTACGAGATTCCTCCGTGCGTCCCGTGCCCATTGTCGTTCCCCTCGAGTCTCACGCCTATCATCGTGCGACCTACGAGAAACCATCGCCATGTGCCTTGTCAAGAGCCAGCGTCATCCACAAGGGATGAGCTGCCTCCTTGTATTGCCCACCGCGATGTCTATCGACGTCTGGCTGTCCCTTCTCTTCGCCGTCTCATTCTTTCCTATCCACCTCTTTCTCTTCTCACTCGATAGGGGGTAGGCCTAGCCTAGCACCGACACGCCGATCTCTGTTCTGAGTAGTATTACCGCAGTGCTGGTCCTTGAACAATGCTCGTTTTGCTACTGCTCTGAGTCGGCAACTTCTGACCGTCATGCTAGTCTCACCCTTCCGTCAAGTTCTCTTCTCCTTTCTACCTTTCATCTAAGCTTGCACTTCTTCGCCTTCTCGTATGAACGTGCATTACCCCAAGACAAGGGTAGGTCCTTTTCGACCCACTTGTATTGCAAATTAATCGTAGAAGTGTTATGCAGAAAAATAAGAGGATTATAGGTCAAGGGAGGTGATTCTGAACCAGCTCAAGAAGCTAGGGGGCCTTCTTCGTGATCTAAGAGGGCACCCACGTGAGCCAGCCCGAGTAAGTCTCGAAGCCACCTAAAATTCCTCTATCATTGATTGGTATACCTACCCTTGCCCTCGAGCAAGGTTTGGAGAGAGTGATCTCAAGTCTCGGGTCCACCAAAGACTCGAGACACGTGCCACCAGATCACATGGATCCGGTGGGCGAGATCGAGGCACCTAACCAACTTGGCAACTCCACAGGGGATATATTACCCCTTAGTCTATTCGCGCTTGTTTGACCAGTTTCCTTCTTTACTTCTACACTCATTTCTATGGCACCTGGGTTGTTCAACCTGTTCATCCGAGTCGGGGATTTCCTTATCCCTGCTCTCGTGGTTGTCCTTGGGAAGCGAGCTGCTCAAGCCTCCTTCCCTACTCTTCTTTTGAGTTAGGCTCACGGTCTGGCTCTTAGGTTCTCACCTAGGTCGGTGCGAGAGGGGATTTAAAGGTCCCTGCCTCCCCACTTTCTCGCCTTGACATACCCTCCACCAAGGCCTCTTGCATGAGCAATACTTCTGCTACTGCGCACCCTGCTACTGGCAAGTCTCCTGTCAGTCATACTGCTGTGGTACGCCATAAGGCTGCCCCATCCATCCCTGCGGAAGGTAAACAAACTTCTGTCACTCATGAGGTTCGCTGTAAGTCAAACCCCTGTGCTCTTTCACTACTTCGAGCCCCCACACCTGGAGGGTCGGTACACAAAGGCAGAGCCCCTGAGGTCTTCACCCCTCACACACACTCAAAGGCTTGTGGTCTATCCACCAGAGCCACACCTTAGGGCGACCCTCGTGTTGCCTTGAGCTCGCATCCTGGACTAAGCCTTCACAGGCCAAACCCTGCATAGGCCATGTATTCACTTTCCATAGCTCGGGGTAGCGCTAGCTCTATGCCACCTCGAGCACAGCAAGGTCGACTGCTCCGTCTTCCCTCCCGGCATACACAGCTTCACTCTGTGAGAGACAAGCTCCCACCTCGTCCCTCACAAACACAAGCTCGTGGGTCTCGGCCTCAATAAGTCGAACCTATTGACCGGGACTGGGCTGAACCCCAAGTCACCCGGACGACTAGCCTTCAAGGTGCACACGCACCATCTTCGCAGCCCCTTTCGGAGCCAAGCTCAGGCGGAGTCACGAGCCGGCCCCTCTTTCCTTTGCCACTCTCCTGACGCCAGGCAAGCACCTCAAGTCGTACTCAAAGGTCTTTCCTAAGAGAACCATCTTGAGCCAGCCCTGGGTCATCCGAACACCTTGGCCTCACAAGGGAACTCGGGGCAAAGGCTCGATGTCGGACAGAGGCCTCCAGCCTCTAAAACAAGAACCCAAGCTACGCTCCATCTTTAGGCCCCCCTGCTCCAGCTCATAGACATGGACCTCACCTGTTCAAAGAATGGGGCAGTCCAGGTCTCATGCTCGGTTTTGGAATGAGGTCCACAGCCTCCTCAAAATCAAGCAGAAGAGAGGCCTACAAATCCTGACCAGAGATGCCTCCAAGGAAGTCGTAGTCACCACTCTTGAAGACCTCCTGCCTTGTAATCCATTTTTCCCTCTTTAAACTCCGGAGCCTAACCCAGTTTAGGAGTACTGTTCGGTGTTCACCACCCAGAAGCCACAGTCCCAAAACCGTCAAGAACCGGTCCTCACAAGATGGGCATACAAAGCCCTAGTCCAGTCGGGCAAGCTGAGCCCCTCCAGACTGACTTGTCGGGCGTGACTCTAACCTCCCAAAGGAAATGGTCAATGTCATGGTGATCAATAACCCGAACGATGCTCAGGAGAAGCGAATGAACAAGTTCGAGGAAATGATGCAAGCCATCCTTAGAAATATGAAGCACCTAGAGGCCTCCAGGGCCCCTTCTACGTCTGACTCCCCGATTGGTGAGGACACAGCTCCTAAGAAGGCTCCCCCACCAGTCTCTCAAGACAGCTCCTCTTCTCATGGGGTCTCTCAAACCGACATAGATGCTATGGTGGCCCATAGCCTCAAGAACAAGGTCCTGGGCATGCAAGAAACGCCACTCTACCAAAAGCCGTATCCTTCGTACATTGAGCAGGTGTCGTTTCCCCTAAATTACCAAATTACCACAAAAGGAAAACTCCCCCTGTTCAATGGTACCACGTCTCCTTACCAGCATACGAACCACATCCAAGCGGCCTGCCGGGAGATGGCAACCAACGGACATCTTCTCCTCTGCCAGTTCGTCGAAACTCTCAAAGGATCAGCCTTCTAGTGGTAGGCTCGGTTGCTGCCGAACTCGGTAAACACTTGACAAGAAATGGAGCAGTTGTTCTACCAACGCTTCTACGAAGTCCAAATGAACGTGGAAACCATCGAGCTCCTCACCTTGATGCAAGACCCTGGTGAGCCAGTTGATAAATTCATCACCTGATGGAGAGAGTTGGAGACCTTTCATGCCACTCCCATGACTGAGAAGGAAGCAGTCCAGACCTGCATACGGAACATGCTTTTTGAGATCGCCCTACATGTTGAGGCATCCAATCCACCCTCCATGTCAAAGCTCATCTCTAAGGCAGACCGTATTGAGGGATTGTTCAAGCATGACAACACTCATTAGCAACCTGCCAGCTCAAACTCACGCCCCAACGATTGGGGCAATCAAAAGGCTGTAATCATCGTGGCCATCACCATGGCTAACACCAAAGGTTCTGCTTCTCAAACCCTATACCTCTCCAAGGCACAGGCGTCTCTAGCCAGGGGCAAGCAGCAGGCCTACAACAGCGTCCTGTCACTAAAAAACTCTAGGCGAAGTGACTACTTGGCACAGCACCAGAATGAGGTTTACCCCTTCGACACGAAGTGGACACCTACACTACTTTGACTGCTGCTAGAACAAAACATGATACAGTTGCCAGAGGCTAATACTGTGGAGTTGACTGGGCAGGAAGAAAATGAGAAGTACTACGCCTATCACAGAACGGTCTGCCACCCCACTCATAACTGCTATAAGCTCAATGACATCACCGAAGCCCTTATGAACAAGGGACATATAAAGCTCGAATAGTTGAAAAAGGCATTCGAGGCAGCTGAGGCTTCTCACATAATCACAAACCAAGAAGATGACGGGGCACCCGCTATCCTTCGTGCAATCTTCTCCATAATGCTCAAAGAAGGAATCGTCACCCCAAAGTCGACAAGGCAGCCTAAGTTCCTGCCTCTAGGGACCAAGAACCTCTGTTACGCATATCACCGGATACGACGGCACGACATCAGTGAGTGCATCGGCTTTCATAAGCTCTTGACCAAATAGATGCAGCAGTGCCAGGAAGTTCAGAGCGACCTGACAAGACACCCTCGAGTCCCCCTCCCTCCTGCTCAAGAAGACCTCCCGACGCAAGCCCAGGGAAGTGCCAAGAAAGATTCTCTCCAGGCCGTCTTTGAAGCGATGCTCCACCAAGGTCTTGTCACTCCCAAGTCTGCCACGTAGTCGAGACGCCTCACCCGAGGCATGAAAAAACTCTGGTGCCCCTATCACTAAGTGTGGTGCCATGAACTCAATGATTGCTCCGGGTTCGAGGCCATAATCGTAGAGAAAGTCTAGCAAGGTCGCATCGACTCGGGGATTCTTCCATAACACGTCCAAGCCCTCGCTCCCGTTCAAGGAGAAGCCACGCTACAGGCCCCTCATGAGTATGCATTGGACTCCTCAGGGCCTTCGACCTCTCAGCCCTAGGAAGTCTTTCATGGATGAAGCAGGCTCAAGTCCCTGAGATGGGAGGCAGTCCGCCAGACTACTGTCAGGCTACCGCCTCTCATCGGCCTGATAGGGCGTTCCAAACACCCCCTCGGGGATCCCAAAGGGGACGGAAAATATCTAGGTCGGCCCACTGAAGGGATCATCTTCCTCAGCCACCGGTCAAGGAAGAATTCCTCAAACCCCTTCCTCCGCTGCCGACCTTGCGGGACTTCATCCCAGGCACAACTCGCCTCATCTTATCGTCCAATCAGGCAAACGGCCCTCAGTCATCAATATCTCAGGAGCTGGCCAAAATGGGTGACAAAGTTAAAAGAACCCCACAATGGTCAAAGCCTGGGCAACACCTTAAATACCCCTTGCAAACATCCAACTCTGGCGGTGACGTAAAAATCTACTCGGAATGTTCCTTCTTCTCCTTCCCTCTCCTCTATTTCTTCTACAGGTACCACTCAGCGATGCCCAGACTTCGACTCTTTGAATAGGGAGTTTGGAGACATTAGCCTCACCATGCCACAACAAGAACACCTCAAAGAAATGTTGGCCCAAGCAATAGGATTCTTGACAGCCGCCAACGCCCTGGCTACCCAAGCTAAAACTAAGCCATCTCTGAGCCCCTGCTCCCATGAAGCCTCCCACATGGTGCAAATCTTGGAAATACCATCCAGCACGGGGCAAATGGGTCTAAGTATGGGAAGGAAGCTACAACCCACACCTCAAAAGTTCAAGGTCCTCAAATTCTCTGATCCTTCACTTTCTCCTAAGCCTAAACCTCAAACCTCTACATCCCTAGTACAAATTCCTATTACTGCCCCATCAACCTAGACCACGCCAACTGAACAACAAAGTTAGCCAGTGTCACAAACCAAGACTCAACCAAAACCTGTTCCTAAGCCCACCCTACCACCTACATCAATTACTAGATCAGGAACACAGAAGAAAAATGAGGATAAAGTAAAATAAGATGTAATTGGGCACTTGAGAAAGCTTCCAGCCCTTTTGAGCATCTATGTTGCCCTCCTATTGTCTTGAGACTACCGCATGGCTTTGGTCCAAGAACTCTCTAACCTAGAGGTGTACCCATCAAGGTCGACTCAGCCATTCTAAGCGGGTGCCTGACAATCTCCTTTTTCGAAAATGACCTTCAGCTTGGAGGCAAATTCCATAATCACCCCCTCGTCGTGAATGGTGAACTGCACGCTTACACTCTCAATGGGATCATGCTAGACGGAGGATCAGCAGTTAACCTAATTCTAAGAAGGATTCTCCCTCAACTAGGATTAAGGTCTGACGACCTCACTCCTACCCACATCACCATGCAAGGGTTCAACCAGTCAGGAGAAAAACCAGCTGGCATAGTGCACCTTCACCTCAAGATCGGTGACCTCAATGATTACGCCTAGTTTCACATAATCGACGCCGATACCTCTTGCAACATTCTACTTGGTCGTCCTTGGCTTCATGATCAGGGGATGGTTCCTTCCATGCTGCACCAATGTTTCAAGTACAACCGAGATGGAAGACAACACACGGTCTATGCTGACAAAAGACCGTTCCCCGTAGCTGAGACTCACTACACCGACGCCAAGTACTATTTCACAGACCTTCTCACACCAAAAAATTCAAAGGATGATGTTTCGAAGTCTGTGAGAGAGACGGGACCTTCGTCTCATGACGACGTTGAGGATCTGAGGGGAATGATTACAGACATGTTCAAAGAAGAGGAAAGGCAAGGCCAGATCCTCCCTTTGACTCCCATTCACCCAAGTATACCTTGCCACCTCTTCGAGGTCATGGTATCCTCTCCCGAACGTATAGACGCCCCATTTTAAAACTGGAAAATTCTACGATTTCTGAACCTTTAGGACCACATTATCCTAGTAAACCCAAAATCCATAGTTACCAGTCTGCTTGCCCAGAACGCTGCAGAACCCTGTTTTGACCAAGATTTTTGTAAATACCCTATTTTACCAAAAAAATCATTAAAAATAGTAAATAAGTGCATTTTGATCCAAATTTTCTTTGAGAGCTTCATAAGAGTTTAAGGAAAAAATCCAAAGTGAAAAACAAGGAAATTTGGGCAAGTTATGAGTTGGGCGATGCTAGCCGTGTCGCCCAGCCTGGCCTGAGAGACACTGCTAGTGTCGCCCAAGTCATTCTGGTAAATGTCATGTTTTACCAAAACAATCATTAAAAATAGTAAAAAATAGGTTTTGACCCAATTTGTTTTTGGTAGCTTCACAAGAGGATGGGGAATTCACTAAAAAGTAAAAAAAATAAAAAATTCAATTTTGACCAAATTTTATTTCAACTACACGGGCTAGACCATTTTGTCCCGAACCAGAATTTTTGGCTTTTTAGATGTTTTTTTTTACCTTTCCTAGGGCGACACTAGGTGTGTTGCCTGGGAGATATGGCCCTTATCGCACAAATCCGTGACTCCCAAAAGGTGGATCTTTGACTGAGGGATTTGTTTGTTTTGTTTGTTGCGGGAAGATATTCTCCCCAACAATTTTGGCCCCCTTTTTAGCATCTTTTAGGGACCACTTAGAGGGTGACGGAGAGAGAAACGCGAAGAGACTTCAGAAAAATAAAACGCTAGAGATAGAAACCTTAAGGGGCGAAGAGAGAAATGGGAGGAGGCTTCAGAGATAGAAACCCTTGGAGACAGAAAAACTAAAGATAGAGATGAAAAACCCTAAAGTGCTGCAGGAGATAGAGATCTAAGAGAAAAACTCAGAGAGAAAACCCTATCTAACCTAAGCTTGAGAACCCTAGTTCTAAGCCATTTCCAGGGCACAACCACCCTATTCAATCAAGATTTATTGATAAACATCCTACTCAAATAGACAAAAGAAGACCGGTTCTAATATGGGCTAGCCCTAAAAGGCTCAAGAATCCCTGCCCTTCCGGCCCTATTTGGTATCATTTTCCTTTCTTCTTTTTTATTCTTCTTTACTGTTTTAATTCCATTTTGATCTGCTTATTTTCTTTAAAATCGTGTTTTGGATGCTCTGGATCATACTGGGCCTGCCACAGATCTGAGAGCAGATCTGCTCGTTTCTGGGCAGATCTGGCCTCAGATCTGAATTCGATTTGTCCCACTTTATTTACCATTTTATTTGTTGCATTTTCATTTTGTTTAAGGTGTTAAAATCGATTGATCTTCATCGGAAGATCTGTTTGATTTTCATCATAAACATAAGGCAAAGCTTCTCCTCTACTTTTAATTTGCCAGAAAAAAACGACGAGTCAGAAGTTGCCCTTGAGCTTGAGGAAGCCCTAAAGGTGAACCTGCCAACACCTAGGGTCACCTACACGTCAGACCAGCAAAACTTTCGACATGTCCCCATCGCCCTTCTAGAAACAGAGCTGGCGCACCAACCGCCATGGAAGGTGCTCCAGTTTTTGACTTCCATGAAAAAGGGGATAGCCGGTAGCCAAAAGAAGGTCTTACACTTCTCTAGGGTTGTCCAAGAAGTACAAGTGGAAAAGAGTCAGCCTTCCGGCTCTCACGAACAAGACCCCATGGCAGTGTTGAGAAGCAAGGTGTGTAGCCTCCAGAATCAATTGAAGGCTATGCATGTTGCTTCAAAACACTTAAGGGAGTTTGTCCTCGAGACCAAGACTTACGATGAGATCAAAAGCAATGTACCTCCAATCGAAGCCAAAGCTCCTCCAGACTAGAGCATTTACAATGATCAGGCTCATCAAATCATGAAAACCATGAATTATGAGCCCCTCTCCAATCAAACACTCAGAGGTGAGGAAGCAACTGCTCCCCCGTTCGAGGTCATTGAAGCCACACCAGGCTGCCACAAGATGAAACAAGGGGTGGGCTATTCTTCTTCATCTCAAACCAAGAAAAGGCGAAAGCAATAAAATAGAAAGAAAAGTCAAAACAATGTTTCATTCACAAATCAAGAGAGTGTTACAAGCTTCTTTTATTTACAACGAAAAGAAGAACCAACAGGGGGCATCATCAAAATCGATTGATTGCTTCATCGATCTTTCCTCTGTATGCTGCATCCGATGTCTTCTCCCGCTGAACCTCGTTCTTCAGCCCTGCCACTAACCCTGCCTCATGCTCCATCAGGGGTTCACTTCTTTCAAGTAATACTGGAGGGCCAAAACATCATCAAGAAGTGCCTTGTCCTTCCCAATCCGCAGTCTCCTTCTCTAGCTTGTCAAGCTTTTGCGTTAGCTCTAATATCTTCGCTTTCAAAGCCACCACCTTATGGTGGTGGGTGATGGCCCCCATAGCAAGTTTTGATCTCCAGGAGTCTATGGCATCCAGCTGCTGTGACTGATTTTTTACCAATTCACGGTAGTGCAGAAGAGAAAACTCCAAAGACGGCAACTACGAGCTTTCTAGTCATTGTGCAGTTGCTTCTTCTCACAGGGCCTTCTCCCTCCATCCTTCCAACTCGTTGACAATGTTGTCAAAATAGGGGACCACCTCAGGCACATTTCCTACGGCCACCCCCCTCAATCACAAAAGCTTTGTGCCAATCTCTTCAAGGGGCAACTCTTTCAACTTCTAAAAACCCGCCCGCAACATCTCGAAGAAGACGCCGGACATTCCACTGAAAGTGGGCCTGAGTAGCATGCCAGGAGCAACCACAGCAGGAGAGCTTCAGCTGTAGCCAAAGCCTCAGACTCCCTAGATTCAAGAAAAACCTCATGCCGCTCTGATGCCTGGACAACGTCTTCCTCACTCTGGCCCCCGGTCATGATCGCGTCAGGCTCAATCCTTTCATGACTAGACACCGTCGCCTCGACCCTTGCAAGCTCAGCAACCACAGTTGGCATGAGGTCGGCTTCCTCGCCTGGTGCTATGACCTCGATCTCATGAAGCCCCATAATAGATTCCTCCTCTAAGGTGACGACCACTCCCCGTGGTCCCTTTTCTCAGACCATCCCCACCTCGAGAGGTTCAACATCTTCTCCCTCTTCTTCCTCGCCCTTGTATTTCGCGGCAATCATTTTAGTAGTAGGCTCCCCCACGGAGCCTGCCTCCTCTACGGTCAGGGGTGCCACCCTTGGACCCTCCAAGCGTAGCCCCTCAAGGCATCCTACTTCCATGCTCCCCGTAGATGCACCACTTGAGGCAGCTACCTCTTGCTGCTCGGATGGCCCTTCTTCGATTTTTGGGGCCCCGATCTCTTCTATTACCACGAGCTCTATCAAGAGTTCCCTTTCCTCAGCAAGCTCGACTGCTGTCGGCACTCCAAGGGCCCTCTCCACCTCCACCGCCTCGTCATGAGCAATCCCACCATCCTTGTCTACCACCATTAGGACCGAGCCCCCTCCTCAGCCTCAGGTGTCGCTTCCTGATCTAAAGCAATTTCAATCGGGACAGTAGGCTTTGGGACATCAGCTCGAGTCTCAGAGAAGCCAGGAGAAGATTCAGACGAAGGAGAAGGTGAGGCCTTGATAGCAGAAGGCGACGGGGAAATATCATGAGACACACAACCCTCTAAGGAAGCTATGAGTGAAGAGCCATCTCCTGACTCACGAGTCACTGGGACACTGGGCCCTTTGCACCATGAAGTCTTGATTCCCTTCTTGGCTGGGGTACAGAGAGTTGCTCGGAAAACCTGCTTTTCCTTCTCCCCCTTCTTCGGCTTGGACTCAACAACCTGCCCTTCTTTCTTCCCCTTCGCCGGCTCAGGTGCTGCAACCAACTTTCTCTTTTTCCCTTGCACCAGCTCGGGCTCAATAGCCTGCCTTTTCTTTTTTGCCAGTTCGGGCTCGGCGGCCTACCTTCTCTTCCTTCCTTCCGCTGGCTCAGGCGCAGCAGCTTACCTCTTCTTCTTTGCCATCTCGGGTGCAGCAGCCAGCTTTCTCTTCTTCCCTTTCGCCTGTTTAGGCGCACCACCCTTCAAGGTCCCAGACTTGGAGGAACTAGCAGCCAGCCTACTATGAGGGACGCTCCTTATCATTTCATTTAAATCTTGGGCTGGACGCTCTTCATACCCTAGGAATTTATGGCTTTCTTTCCATTTGATGATGGCAGAGAGTTGGTCAAAGATACTCTCTGACCCCTTCTCCATATTGAGGAACCGCGACACAAATTGGTCCACGGCAATTTGGCGAGGCTGCCCGAGTATACGCCAGTCATAAGGGAAGCCTAGGGTAAAGATTTCATCGAAAGGAGGTGCCTAAGCCAGTTTCTGCTGCCTGGTATCTTGGCTCCAACGGCTATCCTCGCCTTTCCAGGGAGCGTTCGTGTCCCAGTACCCCTTGTTCGTAATTCTCCACCAATTCTCGTGGGCCTTGATCGCCTGTGTCATCCTGTCGAAATGGGGAAGCACATACTTATTGACCGTAGTGGCCTCCAAGCATGTGGCCCAAGCAGTACGGATGTGCCTCGGATGCCAAGTCTCATTGCGAGTTCCCAACTCGTCCGTCTTTCAACAAGCAGCCTTACTATGCCTTTTCTCGAAGAACACCGAGAACGAACAGCCCCAATCCAGCTCATGCTGCAGACCAAACCGGTGAGGAAAATAAACCTCAAGCTTCGCACCATGGATAGTGTGATAGGTAAGAATGTTGTAACACTCTGTATATACATCAATTCTTTCGGGCTAGTGAAGTCACCATTCAGGTGGTGACGCAGCTCATCAACATATGCGCAGTCTATGAGGCTTCCAACTGGAAATGCCACCCAGGTCATATGGAGGTGGTCGTTTAAAAATAGGCTGCGCATATAGCTTCGGGGATGGAAAATTGTCTTTTGATTGGCAATCTTAAGAAAAAATGGGCACATGCTATCCTCCAGCTCTCTGGTTTTATGGTATGTGTCCCGAAAGTAAGCTCCAAGCCAGTCGTACACATAATGAATCGGGAAAGCGGTCTTGAAATATCCCTGGAAGGCCTCACCATACTCTATGTCGTTCCCTCCTTCTTCCCCTTTATACGGTCTTCCCCTGGAGATGGCCCCCATGTCATGGTAAATGCTGCACAGTACAGGCTGTGTGAGTGCGTATTCTCTCCCCCGCACCATGTCACAGGCCATATAAAAGGTGCTGGGACGAATGTCGTCTGACCCCCCGAGAAGGCCAAATTTACAAAGGAGTGCCAAGTAAATCGTTAGGAAGATGTGCTCATTCTTCCTCCGCAGCTCAAAAACTGGTGGGATTTCCTTCTCCCCCTTCTTCGGCGATGAGCCATCCTCATTTAAACAGGTGCCGAAGAAGAATTTTACCCACTTGGCAAAGGAAACTCGCCCCTTTTTGGGCTCGTCATAAAGCCGCTAATAGACTTCAAATAATTCCCGAAGCTCGGTCGGTGGGGCTTTGTTACTCACTTTCTCCCCTCCAAAAATGAATGAGTTTGGGGAATAAACTCGTCATACATGGTGCCAAGGAGCGGCAGCCCACAGACAAAGTGCGGTTCCATCAGGGAAATCCCTATCTCTCCGTGACCAAGTAGCCATGTGTTGCTAGCATGGCTCCAAGTCTCCAATAACACTTTGACCTTGTTTGAACAGCGGTTGTAATAGCCCACCGAGCATTGGAGGGCAGCAGGTAAAGAAGTCAGCCTCAAAATATCCATGAAGTCCCGCAACACTTTCAAGGTCCAAGAGGAATATCCCTTTAGGTACCGGTGCTCCCCTTGCACCTACAAACCAAAAGAGGACCATCTCATGCCCGGGGTCTCCTCCATTCGCTTGCTTAGAGTCAGCAGGTTGGCGTTAGAGGCTACATTTCGATGTAAGCAATGCAGAAGGCCTACCCCTTCCTCTATGCTTATGTTTCCATCATTATTTTCCCTCGCCACCATATGGACGGGGGCGCCCACCAAGGTGACGCTTAAAGGACACCTGGGCTCACACTAGCCTCGGGTAAGCTAGATCGGCTCACCTCTCACCAAGATTTTGCTGGTGACGGTATCAATACCGAGTTCCCCTTCTCACGAGAGATTCATCACATCTGGAATGGCCTCCGACGACTCCGCCATCGAAACAAAAGCAAAGGGCACTAGACGGCCACAAAGAAATTGCACTCACTAGGGAAGGACTATCGTCGTCTGCCCACTAAGATGCTATCGCCGTCTCGCAGTCAAAGGCAAGACTATCGCCATCTGCCAACAGGAGGGAATCGCCGTCTCGTGATCAATCATGGACCGTTGACGTCCTACGAACCAAGGTGCATTAACATCTCGCTTCAGCTGTTAACACACGTCGCACGTGCGGCCCTTGAAATTCAGACACGTTGCTTAACAATTGCTGCGTGGCCTGTCACCGTGTGTGCAGAGGGTGACCGATCGTCATCCCATGACCCCTCACCTCCTCGACAATTACGGTCTCCCAACCCTTCGGTTTCCCACCAGCACCTTCTTTTGCTACCCATCGGGAAAATCCTCTCCCGCCTCCTGCTTGTAGCTGGAGTTGGAGAAAACTACCGAAAATCCTTGAAAGCTTCCCTGTGACCTTGCAGATTGTCCTTCTCCCTGGTTTCCCACTTCAGTGGTCAACCAAAGCTCATTAGAATTCTACTAAAATTCTGGTGAACTCAATGCAGCCCCTTCTCCTTCTCCTCCGATGACTAGAGAGCTGATAGAGCCCTCTGAGCTCTCTGCGATCTCCCTCGCAGCAGCAGAATGATCGGAGAAGCACTCGAACTCTGGCAGGGCACCTCTATAAATTTTACCACGGCCCCGGAAGATCCTCTTCCTTGCTCAGAAAGCTTTGATACAGACTAAAAACTATTCGCAAGTACATTGCAAAGCTTCACACCTTCTGAAGTTCCCCAGAAAATCCCCAAGGACCTTTCTCTGCAAGTTCTGGCAAGGAAGTACTTACCGAAAAACCCTCGTCAAGAGCTTTGACTCTCTCTCTCTCTATCTAAAAAGCCCTTCTACTATTTTACCCTTCGATAAAACAGTAATGTAGGGTTTCTCCCCCTTTTATACCCCGTAGTACCGGAGACTGCCCCGATAAACTCAGAATGAAGCTCTAGTTCCCAGTTCTTGATGGCGATAAGGCCAGGCCGGGGTGAAAGCCTGAGACCCAAAGCAGCATCGCCACGCACCTCGTCAAGACTTCATCTAGGGGACTAGCGCCGCAAGCTTCGTTTAAAAGCTTGTCGCCGCGCATCTCGTCTAGGGGCTACCACCAAGCGCTTCGACAAGAGGCTATTGTCGTGCACCTCGTCAAGGAGTTATCACCCTGCATCTGGCCAAGGGCTACTGCCGCACGCTTCCCTAAAGGATATGATGCCATCATCCAGGTCTAATGCTACACTTAGCATCATACATAGGCCTTGGCGCTCCCCTTCAGACCATCGGGCCATACCCTCAGGAAGTTCATTCCCTACACTACAATCTCACCCCTCGGCCAGCCCAGTTCTGGTAATGGCTCTATTCCTCATGGAGTCGCACAGTCACGGTCCGCGTTGAATGACCTTAAACTGCACAGTCGTGATCCATGTCGCATGACCCTAAACTGCACAGCCACAATCCAAGCTATATGACCCTAAACTATAGCACACATCCTAGTGGCACGATGTTAAACTACACAACATACGGTCTCGGAGGCAAGACCATAAACATGGCCTCAGGTCCCGGTGGATGACCTTAAAAAACGTCAAATTGATGGTCACGGTGGCATGACCTTAAACACGCTTCCACAAAAAAAGAAGAAGAAGAAGAAGAAGAACATGACGAAAACGTGCAAGGGCGTCATTGGTAAAAATGTCAAAAAAAAAAAAAAAGACGAGCAAAGTGAAAATCCGCAAGGGCACTATGGGCAAGATAGTCAAAATAAAGGGAGTGTGGTGAAAACCCTTCGGGGCACTCACTCTCAAATGACGGGTGTGTTGATCCTCCCCTATGGATCATCACGAGTAAAAATGTCAAACATCCCTGTAGCAAGACGTTAAACTGCACGACATATAGTCCATTCGCATGACTATAAACTGCTTCCTGTTCCTACATGTCTCCATGGGGTTACCGCATGATGCCCTCCTACACATCCCCTATTAAATCCTTCTTAGAAGCCCCCCAGTGAAAAGACACCACCCCTTCGAGGTGTCCTCCCAAATCTAGGTGTATCTCAGTCGTAACTGCGAGGCTTCAAAGCATAGCATGCAACTGTCAAAGCTTGTGCCAGCATCTATAAAGCCATATCATAAAGAGGTGTACCACAGTCATGACTGCGAGGCTTCAAAGCATAGCATGCAACCATCAAAGCATGTGCTCGCCTCTACAAAGCCATATCACAAAGAGGTGTATAACAGTTCTGATTGTGAGGCTTCAAAGCAAAGCATGTAATCATCAAAGCATGCGCTCGTCTCTTAGAGGCGTACCATAGTTTCGACTGTGAGGCTTCAAAGCAAAGCATGCAAGGCATGTGCCCGCCTCTATAAAGCCATATCTCAAAGAGGCGTACTGCAGTCTCACCTAGGGCACTTTTACCACCCATTGTACACATTCCACGCATCACCATTACCTCAAGACTCTCATGGTCTCCATTTTTCCAGTTGAGTCACACCACTCATAACCCCCTTAATCCTCCATCATGCACCTTAACTACCCATGACCTCACTTCTTATCATGCATGCCCTTATGCTAAACCCTGTTACCGTCGAGCATGTTCCACCACTAGCCCCAATGGGGTTACGCTTGTCCTCCGGTCTTTCATCCCTAGTGGAGTTACATGGAGCCCATCATTATCCCCGTAGAGTCACACTGGCCCTCCTAATCCCCAGTGAAGATTCGCTTCCACTTGCCACTCTTCGTAGGGCCACCATCTTCATCTAAAGCTCTCCGCTTGTGAATAGCCTTAACTATTTTATCCCCAGGGAGTCAGATTGCTATCCATAGACCTATCCCCCATGGACCTTCATCCACATGGCGACCGAGAAAACGGTCCCAGTTGCATGAATTTAAACTGCGTAATCATGATCCATGCTGCATGACCTTAAACTGCATAGCCATGGTCCAAACTATGACCATAAATTGTAGCAGAGGTCTAGTTGCACAACCTTAAACTGAACGGTCCTAGTTGCATGACTTTAAATTGCATAACCACGGTCCAACCTATGTGACCTTATACCATAGTGCACGTCTTGGCCATATGACGTTAAACTGCTTCACCCAGGTCCAGGAGGCATGACCTTAATGATGCCCCATGTGCAAGCACACCTCCCTTTTTGTGTGCATCGTCACGCACGTCTTCTCTAACCAGCCCATTGGTGCGTGCTTATTGTCTTCTTCTTCTCTCCATTAAGCTTACCTAAGCCTACATGCCCTTTACATGCATCACCACGCACGTCTTCCCCAACCGACCCATTCGTGTGCACAGGCCACCTATACCCTCTTCTTCCTCTCCCCAATGAGTCTACGTACGCGCACACACCCTTTACGTGCATCGCCACACATGTTTTCCCTAATCGGCCCATTCATGTGCGCAAGTCACCTTCACCACCTTTCATCTCATTCCCCGTAAGCCTTACCCATGCTCACCAAATGGCAAGACATCTCGCTGCCAGCTAGTAGGCCACCACCTTTCACCTACATTCCAATCAAGTCTCTATATGCAACTTCATGCCACCTTCCCAAGTGAGTCAAAGTCACCCCTAGACTCACTCTATGGCCCCTATAGACTCTCATTCATTACCTCTACGGTCCAGCTATATGACCCTAAAACTATAGTTCACATCCTGGTCGAATGACGTTAAAAGGCTTCGCATAGGTCTCGAAGGCACGACCCTAAAACACGCCTTCTCTCAAAAAAATGGGCATGGTGTACACCTGCACAAGGGAACACCATGAGTAAAAATGAAGGACGGGTATGGTTACGGAACCATGAGTAAGAGAATTCCATGGAAAATAAACCCAGGCATGGTGAAAACCCCAAAGGGAACCGTGAGAAAAAATGGATAAAAAGGGCGGACATGACCACAAAGTCATGGGTAAAAGAGCCTGAAAATAATGAAAGTTGGTGAAAACCATCTTCACGATGCCACTTTCCCTGTTCAAGTGAAAACCCATGAAAGGGAACTTGGACTGGCAAAGCGGGTTGATGCACTTCCACAGTCTCAGCCGACACCCCAGCTTCCACGGCTCGACAAGGAGTGAGAGCCTCATAAGATCTCCCCAGCAATCATGACTCGTCAGGGAGTGAGAGCCTCATAAGATCTCCCCAGTTTCCACGGCTCGTCAAGGAGTGAGAGCCTTATAAAATCTCCCCAGCAATCATGGCTCATTAGGAAGTGAGAGCCTCATAAGATCTCCCCAGTTTCCGTGTCTCGTCAGGGAGTGAGAGCCTCACAAGATCTCCCCAGTTTCCACAGCTCGTCAGGGAGTGAGAGCCCCACAAGATCTCCCCAGTTTCAATGGCTCGTCAGGCAATGAGAGCCTCATAAGATCTCCCTAGTTCAGTAACAACGAGAGTCCTTGAGGGTGAGGATGATGACGAAAAGATCCCTCCATAAATGCTAAAGGCCATTATGAAGGCAAGAGACTAACAAGGCCAGGGTTGCCACAGGATTCAGGGTACGTCTCCCCAAAGCCCGCTAGCCAGCAGGGGACCAAACTTTCGGGCGTGGCAGAAGCCCACGACTAGACTCCGCTAGATGGGACCTACAGGGATACCCTGCACATCAAAGGAAAACCTGTTGTAACATTAGTGCCGACCAAAGGTTCGTAGAATTTGGCCTTCAAAAAGGCTTGCTTCTGTACGAGGAGGTCCTGATAAAGGCCTCATGCTCCAAAACCATAAAGAGTCCTTGAGGGTGAGGACGATGACGAAAAGATCCCTCTAGAAATGCTAGGGGCCATTACGAAGGCAAGAGACTGAGAAGGCCAAGGTTGTCACAGTATTCAGGGTACGTCTCACCAAAGCCCTCTAGCCAGCAGGGGACCAGACTTTGAATGGACTCAGCTAGACGGGACCTACAGGAATACCCTGCACATCAAAGGCAAATCTGGTGTAGCAACAGTGCCGACAAGAGGTTCGTAGCATTTGGCCTTTAAAAAAGGCTTGGTTCTGTATGAGGAGGTCCTGACAAAGGCCTCATGCTCTAAAACCACAAAGAGTCCTTGAGGGTGAGGACGATGATGAAAAGATCCCTCTAGAAATGTTAAGGGCCATTACGAAGGCAAGAGACTGACAAGGCTAGGGTTTCCACAGGATTCAGGGTACGTCTCTCCAAAGCCCTCTAGCCAGCAGGGGACCAGACTTTCGGGCCGGCCAGAAGCTCCCGACTGGACTCTGTTAGACGGGACCTACAAGGATACACTACACATCAAAGGAAAAGCTGGTGTATCAGCAGTGCCAACTAGAGGTTCGTAGCATTTGGCCTTCAAAAAAGGCTTGGTTCTGTACGAGGAGGTCTTGACAAAGGCCTCATGCTCCAAAACCACAGATAGTCCCTTGAGGGTGTGGACTCTAGGAAGATCCCTCAAACTTCCAGAATGATTGCACTTCTCGATTCTCTTGAAGCACAACATTCGGCAGGGAATGCTATTGGAAGGTATTTCTCATCAACATGAGGCCCCCGCTCAATAAAGGCCCAGCAAGTAGTGGAAATCGACAGTCTCAGAACAGCCCCAGAAGTGGCCAAGATCTTCATGAGGTCTCTCAAAAGTCTCTTGCCAAGTTTTTTCATATTCCAACATGTTGAAGGCAGTGCAAACTGAGAAAATGTTCCGGAAGAATCGACCTCTTGCAACCGGAAACTGTCCTCATTAACTAGAGCTACATTTGTAGCATCTCAAATTGATGTGAGACCACCACCATTGGATCCGACAAGGTTGAACCCAGGGGTCAAGTTTTAGCCCAAACGAACACTCCAAGAAGACATTATTGGTGAAAGAGTGAAACAAGAGGAGTCGCACACTATTCCCGTGCAGCCACCCTGCAACACTACACCATTAAAGGGACAGTCACAACAAGTTATTTTTTACACTCATATCTCGGCCATCCCATGTCGGATCATGGTCAAATTTGGTGAGCATGTTCATCTAGTCAAGACGAACGATTCGATATGTGGCACGCCCCATGACGATACTTGACCGTAAAGAAAAGCTAGAGAGAAATTGTTGATCCGTGAAGAAAGTACAGAAAATTCAGCAGCGTCGTGCCTCGCTCGAGTGGCCAAATTATGCCGCTCATGAGCCTGATCGATGCGAGACTAATTCCATTGTGGGCATAAGGTCTCGGGCCATCTCTGACCCGAACTCTGTACAGGATGAATGGTCGGATTCTTCACCCGACGAACAGATTACAAATTCCGTCGTCAAAATCCTTGATTGTGGCCAAAATTTCAAACTTGCAAAATCTTCATTCGGCCACGGAATTAAGCTGCGTTTGGTGCCATGTGATCGTAGTTGCATGCTTTGTGTGATTCAGTGAAGAACACTTAGGAAAATATCAAGGAACGAACACACTATCGATTTGAACTTTCAAGATCTACTCAAAATTCAAGTCAAATGATCGTGCACCAAAAACACGATCCATGGCTCGAAGTTGGTATCAAATTGATCGCCATGCCAAGCCCTATAAGAAAACGATCATCTTACAATCAATAGGTCATCATAACGACCCCGGATCATCCATGCAAGAACACGCAAGTCTTACGCCAACACAGGGACTGTTTTGGAATTCCACAACTTGTTAGGAAGGGGAAGGAGCAAATCTGTCATTTTTCACCCTATTTTCTAATTTCTTTTAAATCAAATTAATCTTAATTTCCATAAATTAGGGTTACTTTTGATCATCCACCCATGTTTGAGGCATACTTCTATATATATGTACCACCATTGTATGCAGAAGAGAGAAGGCATACACATACATGCACAAGAGAGAGTTTTCACTTAACACGAGTTTCTCTCTCTTACCATTGTGGTGTTACGCCTAAGAGAGAGGGTGAGGTGAGAGAAACAATCGATCGGTACCCCTAAGGTTGAGATAAATCTTCTTTCTTCGTTTTCTTTTCTTCTTCTTTCCCCCTTCTCCCCTCTCTTCTCCTTCTTCTTCGTCTGAACCCCTCACGGAGGCCTGCACGACAGTAGCAGTGCCATGCATGCCTCTGCCTTGGCCTCACAGGTCGCACATGGCGATGACAGCACCATGTGCGTGTCTCCCTCCCCTCTTTCTCGTCTGTTTCTTTATCTTAGTGAAGTCTATAGATGGCGCTGCCTATCGCCGCCTACAGACGTAGCTTGATGTCTCGGTGAAGAACTTAGACGGTGAAGTATGTTTCCACCTGCAGTAGTCTTCATCTACTGCTCATCTAGCATAGACGGTGATACCTATCGCCGCCTACTAGAGGTCTTGGAAATACCCATCACCGTCTATGAGATTCCTCCATGCTTCCGGTGCCCATTGCCGTTCCCCCCGCGTCCCACACCTATCGTCGTGTGACCTAGGTGAAACCATCGTCATGTGCCTTGTCAAGAGCGAACGTCGTCAACAAGGGATGCACCGCCTCCTTGTATTGCCCACCGTGATGTCTATCAACATCCAGCTTTCCCCTTCTCTTCACCGTCTCGTTCTTTCCTCTCCACCTCTTTCTCTTCTCACTTGATTGGGGGTAGGCGTAGCCTAGAGCCGACACACCGACCTCGATTTCAAGTAGTAGTGCCATCATGCTGGTCCTTGAACCGTGCCTGTCTTTTTATCACTCCGAGTCGGCAACTTCTGGTAGTCATGCTAGTCTCGCCCTTCCGTCAAGTTCTCTTCTCCTTTCTACCTTTCATCTAACCTTGCACTTCATCGCCTTCTCCCATGAACGTGCATTACCCCCAAGACAAGGGTGGGTCCTTTTCCACCCACTTGTCTTACAAATTAACTATAGAAGTGTTGTATAGAAAAACAGGAGGATTACAGGTCAAGGGAAGTGATTCCGGACCAGCTCAAGTAGCTGGGGGGCCTTCTTCATGATCTAAGAGGTCACCTACATGAGCCAGCCCTAGTAAGTCCCGAACCCATCTAAAAATCCTCTCTCATTAGTTGGTATATCTACCCTTGCCCTCGAGTAAGGTTCTGAGAGAGAGATCTCGAATTCTGAGTCCACCAAAGACTTGAGACACGTGCCACCCGATCACCTAAATCCAGAGGGCGAGATCGAGGCACCTAACCAGCATGTTCAACTTGTTTGTTAGAGTATGAAAATTGAGTAGGGATATGGATGTGATTGTGGAAAGATGCTTCTGAAATTTTGTTAAGTATGCACTCTGTTTTTCTAGGATTGTGACTCTCGTTTTAGTAATTGTTTAAGCACTGAAATTATCTCTATTGATTATGAAATATTGTGACGAAGTACCCCCTTGAGTCTATTTTTAAGAGGTAAAATACCCCATATTAATATCCCTTTTGATTGGAAGTTATGAGCCATTTTCTAGAACATGCCAAAATTGTGAAAAGAAATTCCAGAAACTTTATATGTCTTTGTATTGAAAGGTTTACTATGTCTAAATGAGCTCAAAACACTTTGTATGAATATGAGTGAGTCTATTTTAAATATGATCTCGGAATCAAAACAAAATTCCCTGTGGTTTGGAAATTAAGCCCCTTTTCCTATGAAGATGTCACTGTAGTGATGACGAGAAATTTTTCAGAAACTTTACATGTTTTTGTACTGAACAGTTTACGGACTAAATGATGTCAGAATGAGCTCAAACAAATTGTAAATGAAATATGAGTGAGTCTAATTTAAATATAGTTATGGAATCAAAATGAAATTCCCTATGGTTTGGAAATTATGCCCCTTTTTCTATGAAGATATCACTGTTGTGAATACAGAAACTTTTCCAGAACTATTATATGTTTTTGTATAAGATTGTTCACTAACCATTATGTCAAAATGAGTTCAAACCACTTTTACATGAAAGATGATTGAGTATACTTTAAAAATGGATTCTGGATCAAAATGAAATTTTCTATGATTTGGAAATTATGCTCTTAAAGGTGGATTGTGTTCACTTCTCAAACCAGCAAATAATTCGAAAATGTTTTTAATGACCCTTATGATTTTTGTTTTGCTTTGGACATTCATATGTGCATTAAAGTATGCTCTGTGGTGGTAAGAATGCCTAATAATGAGATGGGCTCGGTTATGATATAAAAGCATGTTGTAAGATAGGCCTTGTTATGATATGTGTACATGACTATGATACACTTTCCGAAGTAATATGTGTGCATAACTCTGAGATAAATGTTATGTAAGTGATATGTGTGCATGATTCTGAGACAAGCTAAGTGATATGTGATTTTTGTCGAAATGCTTTGAGCGTATTGCATAGTCATAATGTGCTTTGATAAGAATGTGATCTGATAAAAATGTGCTCTGATAAGTGGCACTATGCACCGGGTCATCCGTTGGTAGTGTAATGTACAATTGAGATATTTCCCTAACTCCCTATGATAGGATAGGAGCTAGGAATGATTATGTGTGTTGGGATGGGTCACGTCCCCTAAATTTCTGTATGAGGCACTATCAATTGGGACCCCCTTTGGCAGTGTAACGCTCTCTCGTTAGAAGGACACATGAGAGGGTCATGTCTTGCAAGGCTAGTGCCTATTAAAAGTCCCAAAGCGCGTTGGGACTGTGTGTGTGCGTGTAAAGGCATTAGGAAGTCGGTCACTCATTTGTCATTGTCTTCCCTCCTAAGTGAAGGTAGAAGTCTTAAAGAATGGGATTGGCTTGGCCTGATGAATAAGGATTCTACTTCGGGAGTAGGTAAATTAAGGAGTGAGTTGTTAATGCCTGTTAATGTCGTTTATACTTTTTATGCTTGTTGAGTTATAGTTATGATGATTGTTATGATGCACGTGATGGAAAGCTTTGATAAATTACTAATTCATATGATATCTGCATTGTAATTTCTTATCCCTAAAAAGAATCATTCATGGCATATTGCTAAATATAATTGTGACGCATGGCATCTATATCTACTTACTGGGCTTTATAGCTCATTCCTTTAGCTTCCATCCCTATAGAGCGATAGCCGTAGGTTGAGGACGAACGATTCGAAAATTGCGGCTGGCGGTTGGAGCCCTTTATTACTTGCAGAAGTTTATTTCTATTGTTTCTGATGGTAGTTTGACCATAGTTTTTGTCTAATTTTGAAGTTATGTAATGATTTGGGCCTTTGATGTCAGGACTCCTTTGTAATACTTTGAAAATTTATGTACAGTGTATTTATAGTTTGGGGATTGGGTTATCTAGCTTTTGGTGAATGTGTGTGTGATATGGAGTTTTTGCTTTCTTTTGTGGTTTGCTTTGATTCTGTCTTTCTAAAGCATTGAGCGCGCTCCCACCTGAGTGGCACTCGCTACCCTATGACCATGGTCTCTCACCCTGATGCCCTCTGGCAAGTATGGTAGGGGACAAGGGGGTGAAGTCGTGACATAACTTGGTCCTGCTGATACTCAAGACACTATCAGACCAAAGTTGTGCTGTGAAATAGACCTCAAATTAGATAACCTGGGAAGAGTAGTATCATGCTAAGAAAAGACCTTACAACTGTAGCCATGTACCAGTGGCTTCAGAACAGTACTAGACCACTGTCGTTGCATTTAGAATGAAAAACCCCCGAGGACTAAATTTGGGCTCAATCGAACCATCCATACACCCAAATTACCTCAAAACGGGTAGGTTTTACACTATCGTGATGCAGCCTCATTAAACCAGTCCCTAATCATGGAGGTTGCGACTTCACGTTTCGAGATGGATTTCAATATCCTATAGAACCTTCCTCTGAAATCGGGAAAATCTCAAATCTGGATATGTTCTAGATCACAGTTTTGACCTAGGGCATGCACCATGGCATGACCCAGAGTCAAACCTTTGCTAGAAAGAAGGTGAGCACGAAACCAGAAACATCAAGGTTTTAAGAAGAAGATACCTCGAACCTCGTGAAGCATAGCTCAAGATTCGCGCATCGAAGCATCGCGAAACCAAGTTCAATGCGACTACCTCGTAAAGAGTTGCAAACTGGTATAACTGTTGTACTTGATCCAAGGTCAGATAAGCACAAACCCCAAGGTTATAGATAAAGCAGGTCCGCTCAGTCGTCGAAATCCCTTTTTCCAGTGACCTCTAAAATTAGGAAATGCCACAAATGAAGACCAAAACAGACCAAACTTGGTGCAAAACGACTGTGACAGTTGGTTAGGTGCCTTGACCTCGCCCTCCGAATCCTGTGAGGATCGAGCGACAAGCGTCTCGAGTTTCGAGGGAAGACCCCGGACATTTTTGAGATCGCTCTCTTAGAAACCTCGTTCAAAAGCGGGGGCAGGTGTTACCAACTGATGAGAGAGGAATTTAAGGTGGGTTCGGGACATACTCGGGCTGGCTCGCATGGGCGCCCACTTAGATCACGAAGAAAGCCCCTAGTAATAAAACAGGTTCGGAATCACCTCCCTTGGCTTTTATTCTTTTGTTTTCTACAATCACACACATATGGCAAAGGTTATAAGACAAGTGGGTCAGACCTCACCCTTTTCCTCTTTGACGAACATATACAAGCATGCGCATTCAAAAAGAAGGTGAGAAAGATAAGAGAAGAAAGATGAGGGAGAGAAGAATTCGACTGAGCAGGAGGATCAGAGCGGTGACTAAGCTGGTGAATAATTAACTTGACGTGGTAGCAAAACGGGCTCGGTAATTAAGACCGGCTCACAGGATTACTACTAGATGTCATTATGAGTACCGACTAGCTAGGCACAATGGTTAGTCTGTTGTGGCAATAAAGCAGGCCAAGTAATTCTAGCACAACAACATTACGACTAGACGATAGAACTACCATGAGAGGCTAACGTCAATCCCTCTTAGTCGATGAAAGAATAACAGAATGATGATTATAAGGAAAGAATAAGAAATGAAATAAGAGAAGAAGGGAACAAAAAGGAGGAAGGGAGGAAAAAGGAAGAGAAGAGTACGACAGGCGAGAGAATAAAAGGAGAGAGGGAAGGAAGATGCAGTCGGCGTTAGGCATTACCGACTGTGTTACAAGGAAGGGAGAGAAAACACAGTTGACGTTAGGCTTCATCGACTATGTTGTATAGAGGAGAAGAGAGAGAAGATGCAATCGATGTTAGGCTTCATCGACTGTGCCAGAAGAAGAGAGAGAAAAACCAATCGGCGCTAAGCTTCACCGTTTGTGTCAGGAGAAAAGAGAGAAGATGCAGTCGGTGCTAAGCTTCGCCAACTGTGACAGAAGAGAAGAAAGAGAGCAACCCAGCCAACGTTAGGCTTGTGCCAGTTGTGATGGAAGAGAAGCAAGAGAGAGATCGAGTCGGCGTTAAGCTTCATCGACTGTGACAGAAGAGAAGAGAGAGAGAGCAACCCAGTTGGCGCTAGGCTTGTGTCGGTTGTAATGGAAGAAAAGGAAGAGAGGAAAATCAAACCGGCGCTAAGCTTTACCGACTGTGATAGAAATGGAGAGAGGGAAATCCAGTCGGTGCTAGGCTTCGCGGACTGCAATAGAAGAGAAGGAAAGAGGGAAATCCAGCAGACGTTAGGCTTCACCGAATGCCTCAGAAGAGAAGGAGAGAGATATCCATATGGCGTTAGGCTTTGCTGACTACAACAGACGATGGAAAGAGAGAATCCAGTCAGTACTAGGCTTCACCAACTGCAATAGAAAATATGAGAGAGAGAAATCTAGCCGACGCTAGGCTTCACCGACTGCAATAGAAGAGAAGGAGAGAGAAAAAGATAGAGATGAGAAGAAGAGAGAGAAAGAGGGGAGGAGAGAGAAAGAGGGGAGGAAAGAGAAAGAGATAGAGATGAGAAGAAGAGTGAGAGAGTTAGAGACGAGAAAGAGGCGAGAGAAAGAGATAGAGATGAGAAGAAGAGCGAGTAAGAGATAGAGATGAGAAAAAGAGAGAGAAAAAGATAGAGACAAGAAAGAGGGGAGAGAAAGAGATAGAAATGAGAAGAGAGAGAAAGAGATATAGAGAGAAAGAGGGGAGAAGAGAGAAAGTTACCTTCCCAAAGGGTATTGACCCCTTTTTTCTCTCTCCAAAAAGTACCCACAAGCTTAAGCAAAATTCAGAATTTTATTGATTGATCCAAGAAGAATGAATCCCCTATGTATAGTGAGGCATTGCCTATTTATATAGAATTGGGCTAAAACATGGGTGTACGCCCAAAAACTACCTAGAATTGAAGATAATTACAATTTAATTGAATTTAAAAAAGTTTAAAAATGGGTACAAAATGACTATTTTCCCCTACCTAATAATGTGTGAAATTTCAAAATAGTTCATGTTGCTGCCCGAGAACTTATCTGATCTTCCGTGGCTGACTCGGGGTCGTTCTGATGCCTGTTTGATCGAAAGATTATTTTTTTCCTGTAGGGCTTGGCATGGCGATCATTTTGATACCAACTTCGAGCGATGAATCATGTTTTTTAGCCATGATAATGAGACTTGAATTTTGGATGAATCTTGAAAACTTTAGATCGATTGTGTGCTCGTGCCTTGATGTTTCTTCATGACTTCTTCATTGAATCACACTGCGCATGCCGTCATAATCATATTGCAACAAACGTAGCTTGATTTCTTGTCCGGATGAAGATTTTGTCGTCTTGAGTTTTTAACTGGAATCCTGAAATCCAGTGTCAAAATTTACAGTAGCTTTGACACCTTTGTGTGCAAAATCCAACCGTTCATCGTACGTGACGTTCGGACCAGAGATAGCCTCGGACCTCATGCACATAATGCAAATGGTTTCATGCCGATCGGGTACGCAAGCATTGTGATCTAGCTGCTCGAATGAGGCTTGTTGCTGCTGAATTTTCTAAAACTTCCTTCACGGATCAGTGCCTTTCATTTATTTTTCTCTCTGCTCGGGCGACGTCACGTGGCGTACCACATACCGAATTGCTCATCTTGATGAGACGACTCACCAAATTTGGGACGATCTGACTTGGAACGAATGAGATATAGGCCTCAAAAGTGACTGCTCGTGACTGTAAAAACAACCACCTTTAATGGTGTTTTGATGCAATGAGGCCACACGGGAATAGTGTGCGGTCTACCCCTTTTCGATATTTCACCTATAACTTTGTCATAGAGTGCCTGATTAAGCCGAAAACTTGACCCATAAGGGTTTTCAACTTTGTCGGATCAAATGACGGTGATCCCACAACTGTTTAACATACCAAAAGTATGGCTCTAGTTACAAGGTCCATTTCAAGGTGCTAGAGACCGATTTTGCTGAAATTGTTTCTTTGTGTTCACTACCGTAGACATGTATGCTTGTGATGAAACTTGACAAGTGGTCTTTTGAAATGCTGATGAAGATCTTGACCAAATCTAGGGCCTTCTGAGACTGTCGGGAATTTCCACTATTTTGTAGGCTTTATTGACCGGCTTCCTATCAGGGACCAAGTGTTTGAACGTATTTTTCAACACCTTAGTCTATGGTAGGAAGCATGTCAATAAAGCCTACAAAATAGTGGAATTTATTGACCGCCTCAAAATGACACCAGAATTGGTCAAGATCGTCATCAGCACTCCAAAAGACTACCTTCCAAGTTTCGTCGGATTCTGACATGTCTAAGGCAGTGAACACAAAGGAACAGTTCTCGAAAATAATGGCCTCTAGCACCCTGAAACAGACCCTATCACTGGAACTACATTTTTGGTGTCTCAAATTATTGTGGGACAATCGCCATTAGATCTGGCACAGTCGAAAACCCCTATGGGCCAAGTTTTGGCTTAATCGGACACTCCAGAACAAAGATATGAGTAACACATTGAAACTAGAGGGGCCGCACACTATTCTCTTTCTCTCTCCTCCCTTCTCTCTCTCTCTCTCTCTCTCCTCTCTCTCTCTCTCTCTCTCTCTCTCTCTCTCTCAACTGATGAGACCTAGCGCTGGTTGGTCCTCTCTATCTTCTTTTGTAAACTGACGAGACCTAGCGCCAGTTGGTCCTCTTTATCTCCTTTCGTCAATTAGAGAGACCTAGAGTTGGTTGGTCCTCTCTATCTTCTTTTGTCAACTGACAAGACTTAGTGCTGGTTGGTCCTCTCTATCTTCTTCTGTCAACTGGTAAGACCTAGCGCCGATTGGTCCTTTTTATCTTCTTTTATCAACTAGCGAGGCCTAGCATCGGTTGGCCTCCTCTCTCTTATTCTATCAGTCAGTGAGGCCTAGCGCCGGCCTTCTCTCTCTTCTTCTATCAGTCGGTGAGACCTAGTACCTATTGGTCTTCTCTCTCTTCTTCTATCAATCGGTGAGAGCTAGCATCGATTGGTCTTCTCTCTCTTCTTCTATCAATCGGTGAGACTTAGCACCAGTTGGTCTTCTCTCTCTTCTTCTATCAATCGGCGAGACCTAGCACTGGTTGGTCTTCTCTTTTTTCTTCTATTAGTCTGCGAGACTTGACGTCGATTGCTCTTCTCTCTCCTCTTCTATCAGTCGATGATACCTAGCACGAATGTTTTTCCCTCTCTTCTTCTATCAGTTGGCGAGACTTAGCGTTAGTTGGTTCTCTTCCTCTCTTCTCATTTAACACAGTCGGCGAAGCCTAGCGCCGACTGCTTCCTCTCTCTCCCATCTTCTGAAACAGTCGACAGTGTCTAGCATTGACTACCTCCTCTTCCTTCTTCTCCCTCCTCTCTTCCTTCTTCCCTCTCCTTCCATCCATTCCCTTTTTCTCTTTAGCCATTCCTCTACTACTCTTTCATTCGACCAAGAGGGATTGAGGTTAGCATCTCATGGCATTCCTGTCGTCTAGCCGTAATGTCATTGCGTCAGGTTCGTTGGCCCGCTTTACTGCCACGACAGACTATCCATCATGCTTAGCTAGTCGATATTGGCAATAGCGTCTAGTAGCAATCCCGTGAGCCAGTCTCAGCGACCGAGCCCATTTCGCTACCACGTTACGCCAATTATCCACCAGCCTAGTCACTGCTCTGATCTTCTCGCTTGGTCAAATTCTTCTCTCCCCCCCATCTTTCTTTCTTCTTTTTGAATACGCATGCTTGCGTATGATCATCAAAGAGGAAAAGGGTGAGCTCTAACCCACCTATCCCATAACCTTTGCCATATATGTGTGTGATTCTAGGAAAGCATAAAATTAGAAGAATACGAGCTAAGGGAGATGATTCCGAACCAGTTTCATTATTGGGGGCTTTCTTTGTGATCAAAGAGGGCGCCCACACAAGTCAACCCCAGTAAGTCCCGAACCCACCTTTAAATCCTCTCTCACCGGTTGGTAACACCTGCCCCCCTTTTCGAACGAGGTTCCCGAGAGAGCGATCTCACAAACGTCCTGGGTCTCTCCTGAAACCCGAGACATGTGCCACCCGATCCTCCAGGGATCCGGAGGGCTAGATCTAAACACCTAACCATCTTGGCAACTCCACTGGGGACTTATTACCCCTTAGTCGGATTGTTCTTGTTTGGCTAGTTTCTTCTTTATCTGCTTTCATTTTCTTTTCGCATTCACTTATGGCTGCTGGGTTCTGTAACCCATTTATCTGGATCGGGGATTTTCTTATCCCCTTATTTGAGAGTGTCCCTAGGGAACAAGGTCCTTTGACTTCATTCCCGACCATCCTCTTGAGCAAAGACCCCTTGTCTGGCTCTCAGGTCTTAACCTGGACCGACGTGAGGAGGGACTTGAAGGTCCCTCACTCCCCATCTCTTCGCTATGGTGGAAAGTCCACCAAGGTGCCTTGCATGGGTGACACTTATATTGCCCCACACAGCATGCACCTAGCCACTGACAAGTCACTTCCCGGTCATGTTTCTGAGGTACGCCGAAAGGCTGCCCAGTCCCCTTTTACAGAAGGCAAGCAAGTTGTCATTGCTTCTATGGGTCGCCATAAGGCTACCTCCTACATTCCTACACCATTGGTCTCTATCCCTAAAGGCTCAACACTTCAAGGTGGAAACCCTATGGTCTCCACCCCTCACGCACATCATAAGGCTCGTGGGTCACTCACTCAAGTCACACCTCGGGGCAACCCTCTTGTTACCTCGAGACCATGTTCAAGATCGAACCTTTCAAGGTCAGATCCTGCGCACACCACTCATGTTCATCTCACTGCTCGTGGCGACGCCATTATTGTGCTAACCCGAGTACACAGGAGACAACCTTCTCGTCCTCCTCCTATGCACACAAAAGCGCACACTTGTTCTCTTACAGACACCAGCTCGTAATTCTTCGCCTCCTAAGGTCAGATCACTAGCATGAGCCCGGGTTGACCCTCAGGTCTCCGTAATCCTTCTTCAAGGGGAGCACATGTGTTGCCATCTCAGACGTTTCCTCGTCCTCGACTCAGGCCTCCTTATGAGTGAACCGTGCTCCTGCCTGCTCCTCCTTCATCGAGCAAGCACCTCAAACCTTAGTACTCAAAGGTTTTCCCCAAGAGTACCATCCTGAACTAGACCCAACACTAGTCTACAAAGCTCATAAGAGAGCTCGGGGCATGGACCTCACGGAAGATCAAGTCCTTCATCCTCCCTGACCCAAGATGACTCCAGTTCGTGGCCCTCATCCATTGCCGCACCTAATAGAGACAGCTCTCTCCTGTGTGAGAAGAGTTGACCTTCTTCGATCTAGATCGCAGTTTTAGTGTGAGGTCCATCAAAAACTCAAGGCTAAACGCGATGGAGGTCCGCAAATTTCGACTAAGAAGCTGACCAAGGCAGTCAAAACAACCAATTTTGACGACCCTCATCACTTGAATCCCTTCTATCCCCTTCAGATGATGAAACCTGCAGAAGAGCTCAAGACTGCCAAGAACCAGTCCAAACGCGATCTGCGTACAAAACCCGAATTCAGTCAGGGCATGCTGACCCCTTACTGACTGACCAACCATGTACGACCCGTCAAGCTCACAAACCCTCTGTTGCCACTAACGTTAGCATAATGGTCGTAAGAGAGCCTAGCGATGCACAGGAGGATTGTATGAACAACTTTGAGGACATGGTGAACGTGATGATGGAGAAGATCGATCGTATTGACGTGTCACGCCAGTTGGTTCACGATGAGGTCAATGCCCATCACTTTCATGGTGTACCTCCAAGGCAGCCTTCTCCGTCTACCTCACAGGACAATTCTATCCCTCACCTGGTTTCTCAATCAGATATTGACGCTGTGGTCACCCATAGCGTAAAGAACAGACAAATTTCGGGCATACAGGGTGCAACGCCTTATCAAAGACCATATCCTTCTTATATTGATCAGGTCGCGTTTCCCTCAGACTATAATAAAGGGAAGTTTCCTCTATTTAGCTGAACCACCTCCTCAAACCAGTATGTCGCCCACTTTCAGACAACATGTCATGAAACAATAGCTGACGGGCGACTTCTTCTCTGCCAGTTCGTTGAGATCCTTGATGGCCCAGCATTTCAATGGTATGCCCAACTTCTCGATGCATGCATGGGAGGAGATGGAGAAACTATTCTATCAACACTTCTATGAGGTCGAGAGAGAAGTTCAAACCATCGAGCTTCTCACCTTGACTCAAGACCCTGATGAGCCTGTAGATCAGTTCATATTAAGATGGAGAAACTTGGCTTCCCGCCATCCTAATCCTATGCCCGAGAAGGAAGCAGTCCAAACTTGTGTGTGGAACATGCGACTTGAAATTGCTCTACATGTCGAGGCCTCTAATCTGACCTCCATGTCAGAGTTGATCTCTAAATCAGTTCGCATAGAAAGTTTCTCACGCCATCATGGTAGGGCACGACAACCATCTACAAGTTCAGCAAACAACTGAGGCAATGGTGGCTCTCGGAATAACACACAGGGTAACCAACAAAAATGGGTAATTAGTGCTACCGTCATGGTCACTGATTCAAAGAAGGCTCCCTCTCAAACTTTGGACCTCTCTAAAGAGGTAAGCCCGGTGAAGGTAACACCCTAAGCTGGCAAACAGCAACAGTCGTACAATCGGGAACTTCCACCAGCCAACTTTGATCGGAGTGATTATTTCACCAGGTATAGAAATAAAGTCTATCCCTTCGAGAAGGAATGGGTCCCTGCACTGTTTCAATTATTATTGGAGCAGAATATGATCTAGCTTCCAAAAGCCAGGTTCCCTGAGCAATCTGGCCTTGACAATCGGCCAAATTATTGTGCCTACCATTGGAGGATCAATCATCCCACAGATGACTGCTACACGCTGAAGGATACCATTAAGGCCTTGATTCTGAAAGGTCAGATAAAGCTAGAAGATTTAAAGAAGGCCTTCGGGGCAACTGAGGCCTCTCATGCCGTAATCGTTCAAGAGGAGGACGAAATGTCGGGTATCCTCTATGCTACCTTCATTGTAATGCTTCAGGAAGGCATAATCACACTAAAGCAACCAAGGCAACCCCGCCGCCTTGCTAAGGGGACTAGAGATCGTTGGTGCCTATTCCATCAGATAAGAGGTCATTATTTGTCAGAATGCACAACTTTCCTTGATCTATTCACAGAGAAGATACGGGAGTATCAAGAATTTTACAACCTTCCGATAAGTGATCCCCAAATCACTTCCTCATAAGGGCAAGAAGATCTCACAAGGGGGGACCTTCCGATCAATGACCTAGACTCTGCAGAACCCTCGACTTCTCAGCCATGGATGATCTACCATGGCCGAAGCAAACTCAAGTCCTTAAGAGGAGAAGTGGTTCTCCAAGCTAGAGCAGTTAGCCACCCCAGCAAAACAAATCAGATATCACTTCATAAAACTAGAAAGAGATGGCCACCAAGGGCTGCTCACCGAAGAAACAAGACCGCTCAACCCACAGTCGAGCAGGAATTTCTCAGGCCCCTTCCTCCTTTGCCAACTTTGTTGGACTTCATCCCCGACACGATCTTTTTTCCTTCTTCATCCCGTCAAGAAGAAGTCCCTGTGCCATCTGCCACTCAGCAAACGTCCGATTAGGGTGACGTCTTTAAAATCACTCCCCATCAGTCTAAGTTAGGGAAAGACTTAAAAGACCCCCTGCAACCGTCCAACTCTGATGATGATGTAAAAAGCTGTCTATATCGGTCTGATGAGGGGAATGACCTTAAAAGTTCCCCACTTTCTAACCCTTCTACAGCTTCTTCTCCTGCTTCTCATTCTCTTTCTCCTATGTGTTCTTCAGGTACGACCTTGATGTACGTAGACTTCGAGGCTCTCGATCGGGAATTCGAAGGAGTCAATATAAGCAGGACGTAGCGGAAATGATTAGAAAAAACCCTGGCACAGGCAGCATGATTCTTAACAATTCCCGATGCCCTGGCAGCTAAAGGCAAGGCAGAGCCACCTTCTTCAAAGAAGCGCAAGAATTCGAAGCCAAAGAAAACCCGGTGGCCCCCTGAGCCCGGCTTTGGGCAGAGATTAAGAGAGTCAAGGGGGCAAAGTTTCTACTCTCAAGAAACTTGCTACATGATACAAGTTTGTGAACACTAACCCGTGTGGACCAAACACTGTAGATAGCTGCTTAAAGGACGAGTGATTCGCACTGGAAAACTTCTTGCACTACAATCGTTGAATCCCAAATTCCTTGCGATCTCCAAGACGAACTCCTGTAGTCCGAGAAACAACCCCTGTTTATGGAAAACCCTTCCTTCCTCAAATGGGGAAAGATGCAGAAATTATAATCCACTATGGGCCTCTATCGGAGGCAGAGATGTCAAGATCACGGATCTCTGCATTTGAGGTCAATCAAAAGATCCCTGAAGACAACGATGAAGAGTTGCAAGACGCTCCAGAAGAATTGGAAGAAGGTGGTCAGGCCACACTTGACAAACTCGAAGAAATAAATCTTGGAGATGAAGCTGACCCAAAACCTACCTTCATTTCAGCAAGAATTCCTCTAGATGAGAAAGAGGAGTTCATTGCCTTCTTGAAAACGAACTGGGACATCTTTGCTTGACATTACCATGAGATGTCTGGTTTAGACCCTCAAGTCACAGTTCACCGTCTCGGCATTGATCCGATTGTCAAACCTGTCAAACAGAAATCAAGAAGGTTCAAGCCTGATCTTGAAATGCAAAAAGATGCTAAGATAACTATACTTAGACAAACAGGTTTCATCCTTGAAGTCAAGTACTCGAAATGGCTAGCAAATGTCATTCCAGTCAATAAGACGAATGGTCAAATCAGGGTCTGTATTGACTTTCGCAATTTGAATACCACTTGTCTCAAGGATGACTTCTCGTTGCCATTCACTGAGATGCTCATCGACTCCACAGCTCATTATCAAATCTTTTCCTTCATGGATGGATACTCCGGGTATAATCAGATAAGAATGGTACCTGAAGATGAAGAAGCCACTGCATTCTTAACTCCAAATGGGGTCTTCTATTACACAACGATGCCTTTTAGATTAAAGAATGTTGGCGCCACATACCAGAGAGCAATGACCACCATTTTCAAAGACATGATGTGTAAAGAGGTGGAGTGTTATGTAGATGACTTGGTGGTAAAATCTGAAGAGAAGGATGCTTATATAAAAGACCTTGAAAAAGTATTTGAGCGACTCCGTCTTGATCAACTTAAGATGAATCTGTTGAAATGTTCTTTCGGTGTGCGTTTAGGAAAGTTCTTGGGATTCATCGTCAGACATCGAGGGCTTGAAATTGAGCGAGTCAATATCAAAACAATCCAAGAAATGTCGTCACCAACGACGCTTCGAGAACTGCCCTCCTTCCAAGGGCAACTGGTCTACACTCGCAGGTTCATCTCCAACCTCTCAGGTTGCTGTAAACTCTTTACACTCCTGCTAAAGAAAGATACATCATTCATCTGGGATGAAGCATGTCAGGCAGCCCTTGATGACTTCAAGCATTATTTACTCAATCCTTCAGTACTCTCGACACCAGTATTGGAACGACCCCTCATTCTATATGTGACTGCTTTAGACGAGTCCCTTGGAGCATTGTTGGCACAAAACAATGAAGAAGGACAAGAAATCACATTATATTACCTCAGTCGCAGGATGCAAGGGGCTCAGAAGAATTATCCCCCTATTGAGAAGATGTGTCTGGCCCTGATCTTCACAATACAAAAACTCTGCCATTACTTGCTCGGTCATGAAGTGAAACTTATATCGAACGCTGATTCTGTAAAGTTTCTCATGACACACCCATGTTTGTCGGGATGCCTGGCTAAGTGGGCACTATTACTAATGGAGTTCGACATCATGTATGTCCCACAGAAGGCATTCAAGGCCAGGCCTTGGCTGATTTTCTCGCGGCACACCCCATACCAGCAGAATCTCCTTTATCAAGCGACCTCCCCGATGAAGAAGTATTATGTGCTAACCTTGTTCATGCGTGGGAATTATACTTCGACGAAGCTTTCCAATCATATTGAGGAGGTGCCTGAGTATTATTCCTGACTCCAAGAGGAGGAGTATTGCCACTTTCT